>ONZH01008557.1:0-65477 GCA_900303285.1 Rhinella marina | reverse complement strand
AAGTGTCACCTGGACAGAAAATATGGATTGTAGTGAGTGTACTGAACTGTGACACACAGAATGGTTCCATGCAGCTGTGTGAAATGGATTTGTATCACTGAGCTAAAACAACCAAAAAACAATTTTTTTATATATTTTTTTTTTAGTTTTATTTTTTTGGGAACGTGACGTGCAGAAACTATCGTAGAGCTAACTGACACCCTGCTGACGGTGGCTATTTTGACTGCGACCCAGACAAATGTTGCACAGAGATTTTTGGGATCAAGCTATATGAGAGCAAAAGACCTGGTTGTATTAAGTGACGTACAGAAAGTGTCACCTGGACAGAAAATACGGATTGTAGTGAGTGTACTGAACTGTGACACACAGAATGGTTCCACACTGCTGTGTGAAATGGATTTGTATCACTGAGATATAACAATAAAAAAAAAAGGTGTTATATATGGCGATAGCTGCACTACTAGTGCCAGCCAGCCAGCCAAGCCAGGAGACAAAAAAAAAATTTCTTGTAGCCCTTAGAAGGGCTGTTGGGTTCTTTGAGGGTGATTCCTGCCTAACAGAGAACTAAATGCAGGCCCTAACACTCTCCCTGAAACGCAGCAGCTCTATCCCTAACGACATCCAGACAGCATCTGAGCCGAGCACCGCGGCCAGTCACTAGTATATTCCAGGGTCACCTGATCAGGCCAGCCAACCCCTACTATCGACATGTAAGGGCCCCACGTTATGCTGGGTGTACCGCAGAGTCTCCTGGCTTGTGATTGGCTGAGTTTATAGGCGCCAAAAATGCACGATGCGGAAGTTGCCATTTCCTCGAGCATGGCGAGATACTCGTCCGAGCAGCGAGCACTTACAGTACCGTAATACTCTAACGAGCACCAAGCTCGGACGAGTATGCTTGCTCATCTTTAATTAAGACAATTGTCAACGCAAAAATCACCCCAATCCCGAATCTGTCTAGTATGCCAATCGATGGTTGGATTGTGTTTGTTTAACCACGGTAAACCCAGTACGATTGGAGCAGGAAGACCTTCCAACACAAAACACGAAATTAGTTCCTGATGAAATTCACCCACTCTTAATCTGATATCATTTTTTGTCCAATAAAGCATTAAGACAAACAAAATGTACATCTGACGTTGACATCAATAAAATTGACAGTTGTTCACAATCAATTGAACTTGTCTGTCATTATTATGTACATTAAGGCACATTATCAATCAGATCAAATTCCTTGTAAACATATCCAACATAATAAGCTTTAATTTTCCCCCAAACTCCCCTCCCGCCCTTCGCTACCCCCCCTTCCCTACCCCTCCCCCACCCCACCCCCAGTTCCCGCGATGAGATGACCAGGCTCCAGTATACGCAAGTTATACTTAAAGTACTTAGAATTATATCGAGAAATATGTCTTAATAACCAGCAGATATAATGAGTACACAGCTCATTTAGATATTGGTATTTAGGCCCCTTTCACACGGGCGATGTTTCCGCGCGGGTGCAATGCGTGATGCGAACGCATTGCACCCGCACTGAATCCTGACCCATTCATTTCAATGGGGCTTTTCACATGAGCGATGTTTTTCACGCAGCAGTTCGCCGTTGCGTGAAAATCGCAGCATGTTCCATATTCTGCGTTTTTCACGCAGCCCTGGCCCCATTGAAGTGAATGGGGCTGCGTGAATAACGCATTGCATCCGCACACAAGTGCGGATGCAATGCGTGATTCACTGATGGTTGCTAAGAGATGTTGTTTGTAAACATTCAATTTTTTTTCACGCGCGTGAAAAACGCATTGAAACGCTTCGCACCCGCGTGGAAAAAACTGAACGAACGTACGCAATCGCAGTCAAAACTGACTGCGATTGCGTGCGGATTGGTGCGGATGCGTGCGGATTTTCCTGAACGCATCCGGACCAAATCCGGACACGCTCGTGTGAAAGGGGCCTTATACTCCAGACACATCTTCCCCACTATCTAAAAGTGTCTAGTTGTCCCCTTAGGCAATCCCTTGCCAGAGCTCTGGAGGCCATCCCAGGAACCTCAATCCATCCATTACATATAGTCATGAATTTAGCAGCACATTTTCATTTCATATAAATACCATTTTTATGCCTCAGAATTGTATTAAGTCTGTTAACATACTTCTCTTTATTAGGTGGGCTTTGATCTATCCAGTGTTTTGCTATCAGTATTCTCGTTTGGAACAATAATCTCTGAATACATATCGAGAGTCTGTTATTTGTATCAAGTGTATCACGTATTCCCAATATACATATCCTAGGATCCATTTCCAGTCTAATTTTTGTTACTTGAGTGACCAATGATACAATATCTGTCCAAAAGTTGATGATTACAGGACAGTCCCAGAACATGTGCATCAAGGAGCCCCCCTCCATCCCACACTGGGACAGCAAGAATCTGCCCTAAAGCCAATTTTATATAGGAATTCCGGAGTCCTATATACCCTGTGTATCAAATATATTTGTGATATTCTCTGCGCCTCACTGAGTGTAAGAGTAGGGGTCAGGGCTAATAGTTCCTCCCACTGTTCTTTTGATATAACACAAACCTCTTTTTCACCAGTAGACAGTCCTGAGAGACAGACTTGATCATTAGATGTTTATACAACATAGATATGAAACCCTTGGAGTCACCATTTTTTAGTAATTGTTGACACATATAGGGAGAATCCGCTATTTGTACAGTTCCCGGAAACTGTGTCTGATATGCATGTCGGAGTTGAAGAAACTGATAAAACATGTTATGTGGTATGTTAAACTCCGATTGCAATTGAGCAAACAATTTGAATACACCCTTCGATTGAATATGATGTAAGAAGTGAATACCCCTCATTTCCCAGGGTGTGAAACCTTCTAATCTAATGATTTCCGGCAAGTTTGGATTATGCCATAGGAGTGTGTTTTCGTAGATTCTCTGAATCCCATTCAGTTCTTTATATTTGGACCAGGTTTTGGCAATAAGAGATAGCGTGGGTTGTGATCTATACCTTTGTTGCAGCCCCCCCAGTTCTGCTACCGCAATGGGTATTCTGTGCGTTACAATATGTGTCACTATTTTTGCTGAGGGACTCATCCCAGTATGTTGACCCCCACCCCTTTAGATGTTGCAATTGCGCTTCTAGGAAATAGAGCCAAGGATTTGGAAGGGCCAGTCCGCCTTCGTCTTTACCTCTCTGTAAGGTCTCCAATCATATTCTGGGTTGTTGCTTTTTCCAAAATAACGATTTAAATATTCCTTGTATTTTGTAAAATATTCGCTGAGGCAGCCAAACAGGTGAGTTGTGTAAAATATACTGCAACTGGGGCATTAGTATCATTTTTATGAGGTTGCTGCGTCCAATGATGGACTACACTAGGTATTTTTTTTCTCTATAAATCTTTGGAGTAATGGGTTCACATTATTTTTTACATAACCTGTAATCGTAGGCTTGATTATGATTTCTGCTGCACCTGCAATTGGATATGAGATTTATCAAAGTGTTCTGGCAAGGGATCAAGTGGCAAGATTACGGATTTGTCCTAATTAATGGTCAAACCTGAACACTCACCAAACTCAACAATAATTCGCATGATGGGATCAATAGATCTTTCCAAATCTCCAATATACAAAAGCATGTCATCAGCATACAGTGAAACTCTTTCTTCTTGTTGATCTAATGAGAATCCCTTCCAATCTGGGGAGGTATGTAAAAGATACGCCAACGGTTTAATTGCCACAGCGAATAGTAAAGGTGACAATGGGCACCCTTGCCTTGTGCCCCTGTGCAAGGGGAATGACATAGATAATTCTAATTCTGGCCATTGGCATATAATAAAGTAGTTTAACCCATTCAAGAAAGCCGCTTCCAAATCCCATAGCGCCCATCACTTCCCATAAGTAATCCCATTCAACGCTGTCAAAAGCTTTGGCAGCGTCTAAGGAAATTATTGCTCGAAAACTGCCAGTATCCATCGATCTCTGGTGATTTAGAAAGAGTCTCCGGACATTTATGGAAGTGTCCTTGCCCAGCATGAATCCTGATTGATCTTCATGTATAATAGAGTAGAGAGTAGAGATAACCCTATTCAGACGGTTAGCCAGTACTTTTGCCAATATTTTAATATCTGTGGATAAGAGGGAGATGGGCCTATAGGAATCTGTGAGGTTCGGATCCTTGCCCGGCTTTGGAAGGACCACTACAACCACCTATCGCATAGAAGTAGGTAGCCTCCATATTTCCCTGGCTTCCTTAAATGTATTTAAAGGATGTGGAAGAAGTGTATCCTGGTATTTTTTATAGAATTCGATGGGTAGGCCATCACAGCCCTGGAAAGGAATCGAGAGCCATTTTCATTTCCTCCAATTCTAACGCTTCGTCCAGATAATGGGACCACTCCTGTGACATCCTAGTAATGGGAATGTTTGCTAAGTACGCCTGTATGTCTTGTGACCTCTTATGCAATGTGGAGGTATACAATGATTTATAGTAATTGGAGAATTCTTTTAGGATGACTGAGTCCTCCGTGGAATACATTCCATCATTGGTTTTAATACTCATTATTCTAGTCGAACCTTCTTGCGTTCGTACTATCCTAGCTAATAGTCTCCCTTCGCTCTCACCTGTTTCAAAATATTTTTGTTTTAGAAAAAAACGCTTATTATCTGCAGTATGAATCAGATGCTCATTAAGCGTATCCTGCGCCATTTTCCACAAAGTTTCCGTCTGAATAGAAGGTTCCCTAATGTATTTAGCTTCAGAATCCCTCACCTCCTGATATAGAGAGTCAGTAAGACCTTTAGTTTGTGTCTTGCGCCATTTGATTTTTTGAATGTACAGGCCCCTCACTAGGGCCTTCATGGTATCCCATACCGTACCCATGGATGCAGTTCCCACGTTTATGCTGAAATATTCAGATAGTTTTTCAGTCATAGGATCCTCCTCGTCTAGTAGCTGTATCCAGAAGGGATTCAACCTCCATATAAATTTCGATAAATGATAGTATAATCTCCTATGAAGATTTTACAAGGGAATTTGGGTTTTATGGGCTAGGTAGAATTAAGTATTGTCAGTTAGCACATGCATATGATAGCACAAAAGATAGAAAATATATGAAAATATGTAATCACTATATAATAGAGAAATAAGACACAGCGGTTAGGGGAATAAATAAAATAGCATCTATATACAAATGGTTTAGAGAAGAAAAAGATAGGATTTTGGGTGGGCTGGGTAGAAAGAAATGGGCCCGAGAGGTAGGAAATATAGAGACTAAAGAATGGGTAAGACTGATGAGATACCCAAAAAAAATCTCATTAGTGCAAACCATAGGTTCATTCAATACAAAATACTTCATAAAAAATATCACTCACCAATGGATCTGGTTAGATTTGGGAGAGAGCAGGGTGGCAACTGTATTAAATGTCAAGAGTGAGGCAGACTTCATTCATATGCTGTGGGGATGTATGGAAATTCAGAAGTTTTGGCAACAAGTTAGGGAGGAGATTAAGAGCAGAGAACAGATTGACATAGAATGTAATATCCGGGCCTTGGTGATGGGAGATGTACTACAAAATACCGGAAATAAAAAAATGCTGTACAAGGCACTATTCTATGCAAGGCTTACAATAACCCGAACATGGTGCTCAAACCAACCTCCCTTGGTAAAGACATGGCTGAAATTAATGGGAAAAGTTAAGAGTTATGAATTAGCATTAGCAAAATCCTCTGGGAAAGGTCTGGCGAAACAAGAAAGAATGTGGGCAAAATGGTAGAATCCTTTTTTTTTTCTTCCCTCCTCTCCGGGGAAGGGCTGGGTGTATGGGATGGGATATATGATGTTTTTTGGTGTTTAGACATAATGACGAGATTATGCTGCAATATGCATTGTATTTGGGGGCCATGGGCTTTGTATCAAGATACGATACTCATTCACTACTGTCCAATAGAAACTCAAAGATGTATGTAAATAATGGTTAGTTCCGATATTGGATAGAACATGTACCCTGTTCATTATATCTACTTATGTATTATTATAATGTGCATAATACGGATTTTTCATCAAGGATAGATCTTCTGTACTTATGTGGAATCACCTGTTAATATTGTTTTTTTATGGAAAATTTTCAAAAAAGAATAAAGGAATTCAAGTATTCAATGGTAGATACATATGAGGATGCTTCCAGGGAACCTATGGGTAGATCTATCCTGGATAGGGAGTTGTGTGATGTAGAAAAGCATGAGTACTGACATACCGCAGGATAACGAATACGCCATAAATCATGGAGGTCTAATTCCCTTAATAGTTTTGCTAAAGAGGTTTCACTGATCTCGGGGACTGGTTGGGTGCCATGGAACTTATCCAAAGCGGGGTTTAAGTACAGGCAGCCAGCCAGCAAAAATACAGGCAGCCGCGAACCCTGCTGTATAATTGTCACTAATCATTTTATAACAGCGCAAGAGTACGGGGTGGTATATACACAGCAATCAAATATATTTGAATGCTATATAATGAGCAGCAGAGACAGACAAACCTACCCTCCGGGTCTATTTCCACCAAGTGACACTCAAAAGGAACGGCTCTATGTACTATTATACTGACCCCCCTAGCATAAGACGAGAAGGTGGAGTGGTAAGAGTGGGATAACCATGGCTTATGTAATATATTTACAGTATGCTTGGTAAGGTGAGTTTCAAGTAGACATAGAATACCTGGCTGATATTTTTGCATTGCCATAAAAAGAGCCTGTCTCTTAGTAGCGTCCCACAGACCCCTGACGTTCCATACAGTTATATGAGTTTTACCTGCCATGGTAAGGGGTATACAGATGATAGGCATTAGAGATGAGCGAGTAGTGTTCAATCGAGCTGGTATTCGATCGAATACTACGATATTCGGCGTGCTCGATTTCTTTCGAGTATAACGGCGATGGCGCACTTAGAATTCGTTTCCCCTCCCACCTTCCCTGGCGCTCTTTTTCCACCAATCACCATGCAGGGGGGGTATGACAGGCACGCTGAGCACGCTGGCAGCGCGAAAACGGCGTCTACATGCATTGGCTGGAAAAACCATGTGACCTCGAATATTAAAAACTCAGCTCTTCCTGCTCGTACGCATATGCTGCGTGAACTTAGTCAGGGACAGAGGCTGGAGAAGGGAGAGATAGGTTTTAGCTGTTGGACAGGCAGGAGCGTGATTAAAAGCCCTTATCAGGGCTACTATAGTGCAGTGATAGCTTTACTACAATATACACTCTGCAGAGAACGTCTGCTGTATTCAGGGATAGCTGCTGGAGTAGGGACAGAGAGAGGCATTAGTGGTGTATTAGGTGCTCTGCTACATACCAAACTATATTTGGCACTACTGCTGTGTACCTTGAACTATAAAATATATAGGCCTTATAATTGGCAACTGTACTGTGCGTTCTCTTGCAAAGTAATTTCTCATACCTGGTGTTCATACACACCGTCTGATCACTTAGTACACGGCTGTGTACCTTGAAAAATACTATATATAGGCATTATAATTGGCAACTGTACTGTGCGTTCTCTTGCAAAGTAATTTCTCATACCTGGTGTTCATACACACCGTCTGATCACTTAGTACACGGCTGTGTACCTTGAAATATACAATATATAGGCCTTACAATTGCCAACTGTACTGTGCGTTCTCTTGCAAAGTAATTTCTCATACCTGGTGTTCATACACACCGTGTGATCACTTAGTACACGGCTGTGTACCTTGAAAAATACAATATATAGGCATTATAATTGGCAACTGTACTGTGCGTTCTCTTGCAAAGTAATTTCTCATACCTGGTGTTCATACACACCGTGTGATCACTTAGTACACGGCTGTGTACCTTGAAAAATACAATATATAGGCATTATAATTGGCAACTGTACTGTGCGTTCTCTTGCAAAGTAATTTCTCATACCTGGTGTTCATACACACCGTGTGATCACTTAGTACACGGCTGTGTACCTTGAAAAATACAATATATAGGCATTATAATTGGCAACTGTACTGTGCGTTCTCTTGCAAAGTAATTTCTCATACCTGGTGTTCATACACACCGTCTGATCACTTAGTACACGGCTGTGTACCTTGAAAAATACAATATATAGGCATTATAATTGGCAACTGTACTGTGCGTTCTCTTGCAAAGTAATTTCTCATACCTGGTGTTCATACACACCGTCTGATCACTTAGTACACGGCTGTGTACCTTGAAAAATACAATATATAGGCATTATAATTGGCAACTGTACTGTGCGTTCTCTTGCAAAGTAATTTCTCATACCTGGTGTTCATACACACCGTCTGATCACTTAGTACACGGCTGTGTACCTTGAAAAATACAATATATAGGCATTATAATTGGCAACTGTACTGTGCGTTCTCTTGCAAAGTAATTTCTCATACCTGGTGTTCATACACACCGTCTGATCACTTAGTACACGGCTGTGTACCTTGAAATATACAATATATAGGCCTTACAATTGCCAACTGTACTGTGCGTTCTCTTGCAAAGTAATTTCTCATACCTGGTGTTCATACACACCGTCTGATCACTTAGTACACGGCTGTGTACCTTGAAATATACAATATATAGGCCTTACAATTGCCAACTGTACTGTGCGTTCTCTTGCAAAGTAATTTCTCATACCTGGTGTTCATACACACCGTCTGATCACTTAGTACACGGCTGTGTACCTTGAAAAATACTATATATAGGCATTATAATTGGCAACTGTACTGTGCGTTCTCTTGCAAAGTAATTTCTCATACCTGGTGTTCATACACACCGTCTGATCACTTAGTACACGGCTGTGTACCTTGAAAAATACAATATATAGGCATTATAATTGGCAACTGTACTGTGCGTTCTCTTGCAAACTAATTTCACGGCTGTGAAGGCAAAATATTGTAAAAAAAAAAAAAAAAATGCGGCGGGGGGCTAGCGGAATAGGACGTGGACGAGGACGGGGGCGCGGAAATGCTGTTGGGGGCCTTGTTGAAGCCAGTGGGGATACAATGCGTGCTGGTGAGGGTCAGCCAGGATCCCGCTCATCCAGAATCCCTGCCTTTATGGGACAGTTAAGCAGGGGGCGGGTTACACCGCTGTTGAGGCCTGAGCAGGTTGAACAGGTGGTGCAATGGATAGCCGATAGCGCTTCCACACAGTTGTCCACCAGCCAGTCATCCACACAGTCTCACTCTGACCCTCCTTCCTCCACACCTGGCCAACAGAGTCATCCCACCCTTGACCCCTCCCAGGAGCTCTTTTCGGGTCCTTTTTCAGATGTGCCGGAAGAATCCCAGGAGCTAGGAGAGGAATTTGTTTGTAGTGATGCCCAAACCCTTGAGTTTTCGCCATCTCCTGCTGATGTGGACCCTGAACCAGCATCTGTTATCATGAGCGATGATGATGATGAGACGCAGTTGCCATCAAGGGAGGCTGTTGGAATGTCCAGTGGGCAGGAGGAGGAGCAGAGTGAGGAAGAGGAGGTGGTGGATGACGAAATGACCGACCCCACTTGGCCAGGGGTGATGTCCAGCGGGGAAAGCAGTGGAGAGGTGGTGGTCTGCGCAGCACCGAAAAAGGCAGCAAGAGGCAGAGGGATGTCCACAGGCAGAGGGATGTCCACAGGCAGAGGGATGTCCACAGGCAGAGGGATGTCCAGAGGCAGAGGACAGTCCAGACAAAGTAGTGAGGCCACAGCCAGCACGGCCGAAGCTGTTCCCGGCAGCGGGCAGTCGCGCGAAGCTCCCCCATCGAGGCCTCGTACTTCTGTGGTGTGGAGATTTTTTAATGTTTGTGCGGATGACAAACTGAGCGCGGTTTGCACACTCTGCCACTCAAAACTGAGTAGGGGCTCTGAGAAGAGCAATCTGACCACCTCAGGCATGCGGCGTCACTTGGAAGTCAAGCACTGGGCTGAGTGGGAGAGAGCAAACGCAATACAAACTGCGCCCGGTCCTGCTGCCACTGCCTCTTCCCCTTTGTTGTGTGCTGCCACTGCGGTCCAGACCTCCAGCCAGGACACCTCCACATCTGCCTCTGCCTCGGCTACTTTGGGGCCTTCTCCTTCAGCCTCCCCTTCCCCCGCCTCTTCGCCTGCACCCTCACACTCCTCGTCCCAACAACTGTCCATCTCGCAGGCGTTCGACCGCAGGCGGAAGTACGCCTCGAGTCACCCCCAAGCCCAAGCCTTAAACTGCCACATCTCCAAACTGCTGGCCCTGGAGATGTTGCCGTTTAGGCTTGTGGAGACGCAGGCCTTCCGCGACCTGATGGCGGCTGCCGCACCTCGCTATTCCGTCCCCAGCCGCCACTACTTTTCCCGGAGTGCCGTCCCCGCCCTGCACCAGCACGTGTCGCGTAACATCAGGCGGGCCCTGAGGTACGCAGTCAGCGCAAAGGTCCACTTGACCACCGACTCGTGGACAAGCGCTTGCGGCCAGGGACGCTACATCTCTTTGACGGCACACTGGGTGAATGTAGTGGAAGCGGGGACGGGGTCGCAAACAGAGACGGCCTACCTACCACCCCCGCCCAAGATTGCCAGCATGGGTTCTGATAAACCCCCCTCCTCCTCCTCCTCCTCCTCCTGTGCCTTAACATCTCCCTCAGCCGCTAGCTGGAAGCGTTGCAGCACTGGCGCGGGGAGACGTCAGCAGGCGGTGCTAAAGCTCATCAGCTTGGGCGACAGGAAGCACAGCGCCCCAGAGGTGAGGGACGCCATATTGCAGCAGACGGAGATGTGGCTGTCGCCGCTGCAGCTAGGACCAGGCATGGTCGTGTGCGATAACGGCCGTAACCTGGTGGCGGCTCTGGAGCTTGCCGAACTCAATCACGTACCATGCCTGGCCCACGTTTTTAATCTGGTAGTCCAAAAATTTCTAAAGACTTACCCCAACCTGGCAGAGCTACTGGTGAAAGTGCGGCGCTTGTGCGCTCACTTTCGTAAGTCAACTGTAGCTGCTGCTAGCTTAAAAAAACTCCAGCAACGCCTCCATTTGCCTGAACATCGGCTGTTGTGCGACCTGCCGACTCGCTGGAATTCCACCTATTCCATGTTGGCCAGGGTGTGTGAGCAGCAGAGAGCATTGATGGAGTACCAGATTATGAATCCACGCGTGCCTCCAACTCAGCTCCCTCAGTTTGCCAACCACGAGTGGCCATGGATGGCAGACATATGCGATGTACTGCGTATCTTTGAGGAGTCCACCAAGAAGGTCAGCAGCGAGGACGCTATAGTGAGCGTAACCATCCCGCTCCTAGGCGTCCTTAAAGAATCCCTCATCGCAATAAGGGAGAACGCATTGCACGCAGAGGAGACGGGGGTAGGAGGAGACGCAACGGAGCTACACAGTCAGACCACACTTTTGTCTGCTTCACGGTGGCAGTTGCAGGAGGAGGAGGATGAGGAGGAGGACGACGTGGAGGTGGCTGTGGAAGAGGAGGAGGATGCTGGCGGCGAGGGTAGCAGTCAGGCTGTGTGCGTCCCATTGGTTCAGCGCGGATGGGGCGGAGAGGAGGCGGAAGAGGAAGAGGAGGAAATGGCAAGTGATCCTTCTGGTGGGGGCAGTGAGGTCATGCCTATTCAGAGTCTGGCACACATGGCTGACTTCATGCTGGGCTGCTTTTCCCGGGATACACGTGTTGTCCGGATAGTGGAGAACAAACTGTACTGGGTCTTCGCACTCCTGGACCCCCGGTATAAAGATAACGTCTCCTCTTTTATTCCGGTAGAGGAGAGGACAAATCGATTGCTGGAATACCAGAGGGAACTCGTGCAGAACATGATGGAGATTTTCCCACCCACCATCGCTGGCGGCAGAGAGGAGAGGGTCTCCCAGAGTCCCACAACATCCATCAGGCCCACAGCCACCAGGGGAACACTCTCCAAGGTGTGGGACACGTTCATGGCACCCCCTCGTGCAACTTCCATCACTGCGGGGCCCGCTATCAGCAGGAGGGACAAGTATCGGCGGATGTTGCGGGAGTACCTGGCAGACCGTAACCCTGTCCTCCCCGATCCCTCGGCGTCCTACACTTACTGGGTCTCCAAGTTGGACACGTGGCTGGAACTGTCCCTGTACGCCTTGGAGGTGCTTGCCTGCCCTGCCGCCAGCGTGCTATCAGAAAGGGTGTTCAGCGCAGCCGGGGGCATTATAACCGATAAGCGCAGCCGCCTGTCAACCGACAGTGCCGACAGGCTGACGCTAATCAAAATGAACAGCAAGTGGATTGACCCGGACTTTGCTTCTCCAACCGTGGAAAGCAGCCAAAAGTGAAGTGCCATCTGTATGAAGTGCCATTTCCTCCTCCACCTCCTCCTCCTCCTCCTTAACCGCCGTAGAATTGCTCCGTAAATAAGAAAAATTTATATGTTTATGGCTCACCTCTTGGGCCTCCACAAAATGTTTAAGAGGTCTCACCTCTTGGGCCTCCTCGTAATTTTTAACAGGTCTCACCTCTTGGGCCTCCACATAATTTTTAACCGGTCTCACCTCTTGGGCCTGCACAAAATGTTTAAGAGGTCTCACCTCTTGGGCCTCCACATAATTTTTAACCGGTCTCACCTCTTGGCCTGCACAAAATGTTTAAGGGTCTCACCTCTTGGGCCTCCACATAATTTTTAAGAGGTCTCACCTCTTGGGCTTCCACAAAATGTTTAACAGGTCCTCACCTCTTGGGCCTCCACACAATGTTTAACAGGTCTCACCTCTTGGGCTTCCACAAAATGTTTAACAGGTCTCACCTCTTGGGCATCCACAAAATGTTTAACAGGTCTCACCTCTTGGGCCTCCACAAAATGTTTAACAGGTCTCACCTCTTGGGCCTCCACAAAATGTTTAACAGGTCTCACCTCTTGGGCCTCCACAAAATGTTTAACAGGTCTCACCTCTTGGGCCCTCCACAAAATGTTAACAGGTCTCACCTCTTGGGCCTTCCACAAAATGTTTAACAGGTCTCACCTCTTGGGCCTCCACAAAATGTTTAACAGGTCTCACCTCTTGGGCCCTCCACAAAATGTTTAACAGGTCTCACCTCTTGGGCTTCCACAAAATGTTTTAACAGGTCTCACCTCTTGGGCCTCCACATAATTTTTAACACGTCTCACCTCTTGGGCCTCCACATAATTTTAACAAGTTTTACCTCTTGGGCCTCCACATAATTTTTAAGACCGGTCTCACCTCTTGGGCCTGCCACAAAATGTTTAAGAGGTCTCACCTCTTGGGCCTCCACATAATTTTTAAGAGGTGTCACCTCTTGGGCCTCCACAAAATCTTTAAGAGGTCTCACCTCTTGGGCCTCCACAAAATGGTTTAACAGGTCTCACCTCTTGGGCTTCCACAAAATGTTTAAACACGGTCTCACCTCTTGGGCCTCCACAAAATGTTTTAACAGGTCTCACCTCTTGGGCACTCCACATAATTTTTAAGAGGTCTCACCTCTTGGGCTTCCACAAAATGTTTAACAGGTCTCACCTCTTGGGCCTCCACATAATTTTTAACACGTCTCACCTCTTGGGCCTCCACATAATTTTTAACAAGTCTCACCTCTTGGGCCTCCACATAATTTTTAAGAGGTCTCACCTCTTGGGCCTCCACAAAATTTTTAAGAGGTCTCACCTCTTGGGCCTCCACATAATTTTTAAGAGGTCTCACCTCTTGGTCCTGCACAAAATGTTTAAGAGGTCTCACCTCTTGGGCCTCCACATAATTTTTAACACGTCTCACCTCTTGGGCGTCCACATAATTTTTAACACGTCTCACCTCTTGGGCCTCCACATAATTTTTAACAGGTCTCACCTCTTGGGCCTCCACATAATTTTTAAGAGGTCTCACCTCTTGGGCCTGCACAAAATGTTTAAGAGGTGTCACCTCTTGGGCCTCCACATAATTTTTAATACGTCTCACCTCTTGGGCCTCCACAAAATGTTTAACAGGTCTCACCTCTTGGGCCTCCACATAATTTTTAAGAGGTGTCACCTCTTGGGCCTCCACAAAATGTTTAAGAGGTCTCACCTCTTGGGCCTCCACAAAATTTTCCATGAGCCTCTGGCCAGCCCACGGCCTCTTCCTGCCTTTTGCGGTCCTACGCATCCCTCAACATCCCCACTGCTTTACCTGCTAGACATGACACTGGGCCAGGTCGGGTCACTGACATCTCAAGCGCCAACAATTTGGGCATTTTAAGGCTTCTGCATGTGTTTGAGTTGTTTTTACATTTTAAAGAAGACATGTCTGACCACATTTCACACACACACACAATGACAATTAGGGGTGGGGTCTATTTGCTTTCCCCCTTGCCTATGCCATCTGTGGTTGTCATAGGCAACGTGATTTTAAGGGGTGCAGAATTTTATCTTCTTTTTTGTCTAGTTTGGCTTGGGGTCCATGGCAATGTTGAGGAAAGAAGGTTTCCTTGTATGGTCTCACTTTACAGAGAGGTTAGATTGTCTTTGGAGTGTATTGTTGAGAGGCTGTGATAGTGGCGTAATAGTGCGACTTGGGCGCGTTATATGCACCCAGACATGCTTCCCCTGCTGTCCCAGTTGCATTCCAGCAGTGTTGGCATCCTTTTCTGAGGTTTCAGGGTGGACTTGGTGACCTCCAAGTGGTCGAATTGAGATTTCCAAGTGGCGAGCATTTTTTTCCCATAGACTTTAATGGGATTCGATATTTGGTCGAATAGTCGAATTTCGCGGTCTATTCGAATCGAATTTCGAACTTTCGAATATTTCACTACTCGCTCATCTCTAATAGGCATATATCACACTCCTTGTCACAGGAAGCAACAGTCTCCGAACACCGGAGCCCAGTTGTAGGTCGTCTCTTCGCGGCACCCCACCCTTATTAACAGAAAGACCCCTTACCTCCCTTCCCTCCCACCTCCCCTCCCGCCCTAATCCATAAAGTAATACTTGAGGCATTTAAAGTTCCTGCAACCAGCAGGTGCGAGAAAACAACACCAGCATGCTATCTGTAGCATGATATTGTCTTGCGACAACAGTAGTCGAAACATTAATTACTCATCTCAAGAAATTGAGATCCCTGAGCGACTTATGTCAAGACATAAGCGGCTAATAGAGATATATAGTTAAAGTACATATCTGGGAGTGTAAACATAATCAACTAGTGAAACCATATCCATATATACATAACAGTATAGTCATGTGCGTGAATCCACAGCTTATTAATAAACGCAGATGTAGTAATGGGAAAAATGAGAGGAGGATAGGAAAGGCAGAAAATTATAGAAAATAGTGAGAGAGCCAAGGAGGTTTAATACTCATCAGCACAGTCCCGAAGGTAGTACAATGCTTGCAATGGTATACTAGAAGCTCAGTCCTCTGCAAGCTATCCAGCTCCAGCATTTTCACGGAGTAGATCAGGGGCGGACTGGGAACTTACAGTGGCCCTGGAAAAAAATACTAAAAGTGGCCCCGTTTTGGGGTTGGGTCCAAATTGATGGAAGGCAGGGCCAGCAATACCATATTGTGGCACATTATACCACCCCAACAGAGCCAAATACCACATCCATCACAAAATACTGCCAGCAGCACTAAATACATCCGCAAAAACTTCCACTGGCCGACCGTGAGGGGGCGGCCCCCTGGGCATCGGCCCGCCAGGAAATTTCCCTGTAAGGTCTATGACCAATCCGCCACTGGAGTAGATCCTCGTTTTGGTCCATCCACTGTACTGCTTCATCCGGAGTTTCAAAGACCTGAACAAGGCCGCCAGCAACCGTAGTTTAGATGGATAAATCATGGAATATTGTACATTACACTGCAGCAGTCTCCTCTTGATATCCAGGAATTTTGCTCTACGGCGTTGCACTTCTGCCAAAAAGTCCGAATAGATGGAGATTTTGCTACCATTGATTAGTAGGTCGGCATGATCTCTAGCTGCTTGCAGGATCATATCTCGGTCTTGGAAATGCAATATCCGAAGCAGAATAGGTCTTGGGGGCGCCCCCAGAGGCAATGGGCTGAAGGGCACCCTATGTGCACGCTCAATTGCAAATAAAGGAGACAGGTAGTTCTGACTGAATTTCTCCTTAAGCCAGTCCTCAAAGAAGCAAACTGCATTACTTCCTTCTGCTTTTTCGGAAACCCCGACTAAGCGGAGATTATTACGTCTTGACCTGTTCTCCAAATCTTCGGTTTTATTGATGAGGAGTGTAATATTCTGAATCACCTTAGCTAGATCACGTTTTACAGGGGGCACCTGGTCTTCTAAAAGGCCCACTCTTTCTTCCATGCCAGCCACCCGCTCAGTAATCTTTTTGATATCTTGTCTAATGAAGGACATATTTTCTTGCAGAGCTCCAATAGATGTATTTAAAGTGGCTAGAGCTGAGCTGCAGTGCTGTACTGCCATAAAAATATCTTTGCTGGTTGGCTCAGTGGTTGTAGACATATCACTGCCATACTGCTGATTCATGTATAATGAGCTAGTGCTCGCTGCAGCATACACAGCTGCCTCAACTTCCCTTCCCGCCTTCTCCATGCGGGATCCGCCATCTTGAGCAGCATGTTCCTTTGAACGTACTTTATCAGGGAGGCTTTCCTCTGTCTCCTCCATCGGTGTCTGGGTCAGCGGTGGCTTGCCTTGTCCACCCTCAGGTTGAGGTACCCTAGCAAATTGTTCCAGGCGTGCCGCTACATTCGACACCTTGGATGAAGCGTCAGCGCCATGTTGTTTTACAGGCGTGGGTCCTGGGCCCTCTTTCTCCCTCTTGGTGGTGCGAGTCATCACTGGATGTGTTGAGAGGACGTTCCCTCTTGTTCCCCAGATATTTTCCACCGACTCAGGTATTGCTCTCCGCAGGATGGATGAGAATAAATGTCAGGGTCACTCAGGAGCTCTCCGTTGTGCGTCTCCTCACATCTCTGGTCAGGCCACGCCCCCTGAGATGGGGATTTAAAGGCCCCTTTCCTTTTTTCTCTTTTGAGACTGAATGCATGGACATGCTTTGATAAAGTGTCCTTCTGTCCACAGAAAAAACACAGTCCCTTTTTATTCCCAGAATGCTTAAAGGTGGAAGCAGGAGTAGCTCCCCCTAACTGCATGGGTTCGTCCCCAGACATCAACCCAGGGGTATCCTCACCCAAAGTGTCATAGGAAGACAATATACTATGTGATAGTACGTCCTGAGAGCGGGGGCCCCTAGATCTCTCTCTCTCAGGCGTCTATCCATGCGTACAGCAAGAGTGGCTTTCAAAGACACCAGAGTTTCATGAAAGGCCAAAGCGTCCTTCAGCCTTTCAGATAATCCTTGACAAAACTGACTACGCAGGGCCTATTCCATTCGGTATCTGTAGCCCACCTCCGAAACTCAGAGCAATAGATTTCAACAGAGCGCTCTTCCTGACGGAGGTCACGTAGCTTGGTCTCGGCCAGGAAGATGCGATCCAGGTCATCATAGATAAGCCCCAATGCCTTGAAAAATTCATCTACCGACTGGAGAGACTGCAATCCGGTCGGCAGAGAAAAGGCCCATGAATGTGCATCCCCCTTGAGCAACGAGATTACCACACCAACTTTCTGTTCCTCATTACCAGAAGAATGTGGACGCAGCCTAAAGTACAATTTGCATGCCTCCCTGAATAGAATAAAGTTATCACGTCCCCCAGAGAATCTGTCCGGGAGAGCGACTTTAGGCTCCAGACAGGCCTGGCAACCACCGCCCCCGGAACCAACAGCCTCTGGTTTCTGAATCTGGGTGCGGAGATCAGCTACCTCCAAGTAGATACCCTGTAGCTGTTCAGTTAGTGCAGTAATTGGGTCCATGTCTGCACTAAAATAAACAAAAAATGACGGTTTATGGCGGTTTATAATGTCACGCTCTGGTGTGGAGGGGAAAACCACACCAAGCGTAGGAGGGAAGGGGATGAGGTCAGGAATCAAGTAAAGGGAAAAGGTCATCTCCTGCAGGTAACCCTGACACCAATCCTGACTGACTTACAGTATGAACAGGCCTCAAATGTAGGCGAGTTCATAAACAGGAACCTAAACCAAACTGACCTTATAGGACCCTGCAACTACTGACAGGGCTGAGTCTACCCGGAAGGACGAACAGGAGTCTCCCAAAGGCCAAATAACACAACAGGGAAAAGCCGGGTAAACACAAAAAGGAAAGTGGACACTTATCTTTTAGAAGAAATGGAAGCAACCGGATCTCAGGAGAGAACCACACCAATCCACCAGAATGTCCACAGAAACTATAAACCGCAAGTAACTGTGGTAGAGGCAGGAATAAATAGGGGAAGGACAATTACCACACCCGCAACAGCTGAGGGGAAGGGGTGTGGTAAACAGCAACAACACAAAAAGGAAAACAAGTCAGATTATGTCACATGTGCAAGCCTAGACGACTTTCTGCAACCTGTTGCAGGAATGACCGTGACACCAGGCCTCTGCAATTACCCCTGTTTTGAAACATGCCATACAGTTGCTAATTAATTTTATTTAATTCCAAAAAGGAAGTTGATTTATTCTTACTTTCTGTTTAGTTTGTGGGCTTTCCAGGGAGGGAGGGATCCTTTTAGGATGGGTTGTGGAGATCATTTTTTTCAAACATTGTAGCAAATTTTACATTTTCTGATTTTTTTCCCCTAATTTTCATCATTTCACTTTTTATGACTGTGTCCTGCCCCACAAAGCTGTTAATTTCATTCACATTACTGTATCATGCTATTGACATGATATTTTTTTATTTGGAGGATCTCTAATGGCTGAGTTGTTCCTCACCAGTACATTAAGAGCTTTATTAAGAACTTGTTTTTGGTGGACCTATTACACCCCTCAACACGTCTAGAAATACTGATATCATTTTGAGAATTAGTGATCCATTACTGTTCCTACAGACGGTTCTGAACACTGTCCTTTTATATATTCTGTAGGTGACTGTGTGCATAGCAGTTTCTACCTTGCTGGGCAGGGTATGGTGCACTGCGTCACTTAGCACGTTGGTCTCATATAGGAATTGACGGGGCTAAAGGGATGTTGTCACTGTCCTTGAATGTCAGCTTGTCATTATAGCCATATCGGTGTTCTTGCATCTTGTGAGCAAACTGGAATTTGCCACATAGTTGAATACATTACCTCCATTTTCTTAGATATGTGGCCTTACACAACAGTTCAGTTGTTTACCTACAATAATTTATTATATGTCAGACCAGAATGCTGCTCACAACAGCATCAGAATGACAGAAATGCAGGACAACTGCTTTGTTAGCGAGACATAGTCATATGTACAGGCAAATGACTTTTCAGATATCTGCCTCCCTTATAATTGCACAGCTTCACTTCTCATCTGTATGCAGTACAAATATAAATATGTGGTGTATATCTAAGACAGTTACCCATCTAAAAATATTTTTTCTCAAATTTCCTGTGAAAATGTTAATAACAATTTGAATAAAACTACATATACCCATTATTTTATCCTATAATAATTTTGAAAAGTGGATTTGGGGAGTACTATCTCTACATATGGAGAGAGCCTTAGTCGGCGTGAGGAGACTTATAGGCCATACATGCTTCTCTGCAATTCTGGGAAGAAAGGGATGCAAATGAACTCTTAACAAGCTCTGCCTCTAATGCCACCAGATGTAAGGCAGCTATTCTATAAGTCAATGCTCAACCCTTTAAATAGGCCTTGAGACATGACTTGGATATTAAATAAGCCAGCACCTCTGCAGACAGCTGTTTCGGGGTGATTGCCCATCATCAGTGCAGAGTAGAGTAGAGCAGAGGAAAGGCATCTCATGCCAAAGTACCTGCACACGTGGTGGAACTGCTGCCTGTGCATCCTGATGTTCAGGAGCCTGGCGCACATCCTCATTGGCCTGGGGCTCTGAAATCAACAAGGGTTGCCCTGCACTCCTGGTTCCCCCAAAGGTTGTCTGGTTTCTAAATATCGATGAACTATCCTCAGGACAGTTTAAATTGACGTAGATGACCACAGCACATGACAGAATATGGCTTCTGTGGGTGCACGTCTACTGGGGCACCTCCTCCCACAGGTTTGAGAAATAGTATTTTCCTTAATTCAGAGACAGCACACCAAATGAGTTTCTTTTGAGAGCTTGCTTTTATTGGAGCACAGTCATATTCAACACCAGTGGTACGTAAGAATATGTGATGGTTACGTTTCGGGCCCTAAAAGAGGTGCCCTTCATCAGGCTGTGGCATCCACGGCGTCCAGCAATATCAGACCAGTAGGGATTCAACACCCAGAATGACCATGATCAGCTGTTTTCACTAGTGACTGCAGCAGGAAACAACAAATTAGACAAATGGGTGATTGCTAGTTGTCTCAAGCAGAACAGAGTTCTGCAGACCCTGATCAGCTCTGACTGTGTGCAATGACCCCACAATTCTCTCCTTTGGATTATCCAGATAGGGAATGTTCACAAGACAGATTTTGAAAATATGCTGAAAAAATCATCAGGGTATTTTGATGAGGTTTTTTAATGCATTTTTTTAACCAATAGATGTTCACTTTAATACAAAGCTGCATTTTCAGCTTGAAGTTTTTGTACCAACAAACACATGGGGAAAAATACAAAAAATATGGACTTTTTTTTAAAATTCTTCCAATTCCCTATTTTTATCGTATTTTGAGGCAGAAAATCAGAGCAAAAAAAGATGTGTTAACTGGCCCTTACAGTGGGAAAGTGCAAAATACAAGGGGAAAAATCTCTCAGGGGTCTTTAAATATATATTTAAAAAAATCCTAATACAGTTTTTAACAAATAAAAAAAAAAATCTCTGAAAAATATATTAATAAAAAGCCCTAGGTGTAAAAAAAGGTCACAAAACTTATTTTGGTAGTCCTATAAATAAAGTTAGGATCATTAAACCACCACGTGCACTAAATCACCAAAAAGTGTCTGGTCAAAGTGTTAACGTTCCAAATGCAATCACATCTAAGGACAGATACTGTACAATCCATTCGTTCCACCCTGGCATATTTGTACATTAGACTTAAGGACACTGTCCATCTTCCACATATTTTTCTAACAACTTTTTATCTGAATGACAAAGCTTTCAAGTATCTGTCCTACAGGCTAGGCACCATAACAGAAAGTGTTATGAAGCCAACATGATTTATTACTTTGACAAGACGTCACCAGATTGAATAATATTTCAGCGTTTGAGCCACAAAAGTAGAAGAGGCTGAGTGACAGAATAAAATTAGAATATTTTAAGATAAAATTATGGCTTTGCATTGTCTATTGTGAAGCAGAGATGTATTCAGTGATAATGCAGAAAAGCAGATAAAGGACCAAATCTACTGTGCACACAAATGGAACATAATGATGGGAGCAGAGCAATACAATACAAAGTACAACATTAATCTAGCATTAGCATTAGACTGCAAATGGATTAAAAGCATAATGGCCAATGTTCTTCAATGTTGTGAATAATGTTAACAGTGTCATTTAAAATGCATTATAAAGTCATTTTTATAGAAATTTCCCTAAATGTAAAGGGTTAACTAAAACTCAGGTACATCCAAATTGGGAGAATCGTTGTATGTTGCTGTTATTTGACCTTCAATATTAAACATTATATTGTCATATTGTAGAGATTCGTTTTTTTATGAGAATAAGATGTTCTTAGATATTGTTTATAATGTTGGATTTTTTACACTACACCATATACAATTTTAGATATAAAGATTAAAAGGGTTGTCCATGTGAAGAAAAAAAAAGCCAGCCCGACAATGCTCTAAAATATCTTTTAAAAATCAAACTCTCCTCACCGCTTCTGTCCTGATGCTTTCTGATCCCTTGCAGCTTTCTACTTCTAGGTGCCTATTAGAATGACCAATCACTGTCTTAAAGGAACAATTAAAACTAAAACTGTATTCAAAACTCATTAAAATGAATAGAAAGAAAGGACCTGAGTAGAGATGAGCTTGCTCGGGAGCAATTTTCGAGTAGTAGAGTACGCATCTTCTAATATGTACGCTAATGCGTACGCATCTTGTAATTTGTACGCATTAGCGTACAAATTTATAAGATGCGTACGCATTAGTGTACAGATTAGAAGATGCGTATGCATTAGCGTACAGATTATAAAATGTGTACGCTACTACTCGAAAATTGCTCCCGAGCATGCTCGCTCATCTCTAGACCTGAGTGATCAGGTATGTTAAGGCTACATAATCAAAGAGGGCTTCGCACTAGATACTGGATTCCTCAATGAAGTTTAATGGATTATATGACGTCAAAGAAGGTACCTATGTGCATGGAATTATTGTGCACAGAACTATTGTGCCGCCTACAAACAATTATGGTCAATACACAGTTTTGCCTGCAGTTTGGCCAAAAACCTAATTAATAATTAACCTATTGTGCCCCCTACAAACAATGATGCTCAATACACAGGTTCACTATTGATTGACAGAGCTAAGACCATTTGCACTGTGACAGACTGCAATGTTTAATTAACATTGTATCAACTGTGGACCCAACTGGGAAGGTGATGGAGACAGAATAAAACACCCTAATAATCTAGGTAAAACAGTGTACCAAATTCCAGTTCCATCTCTGTGGTTATGCACACTATTACCCTATAAGTGGGATGTCATTCCCAGCATCGTGTTGTGAGGTTGCAGCATTGGCTCTAGGTTGGCCGTAAAGTGGCCACTCACATGCTCTGATTAAATCCAAGAAGCTCCTCCCTTCATGCTAGACGTGCCTCTAAACCGGCCAATGAAGGGCGGGAGGTGCGAGTACATGGCGATGTAACCATTCACAAGATGCCAGCCTACTTGTCAGAGGCAATCCAGTTAAGAAGTGTAAAACACTGAGAGTAAACCAGGAAATTATGGTGGTATAGAAAATATGAATGCAACCAAAATGAATGCAAATTAGACAGATTCCAGAAAGATAGGCACAGGTGGGCTCAAAAGAAACAGGAGAACAAGAATAAGAGAAACCCATTGCATGTAGAGATGCGAATATTCACTGAATTTTTAAAAAGATTAGTTTAGGATAAGATTCGCTTCGGTCCAAGTTGCGTTAAAAAATATTCTGAGAACATTCCCGCGAATAAGTACGCACGAGCGTACAAAGTGCGTACGAAGCTTTAGCGTATTATTGTCTCGCGGTTACATCATATGCACGCATAACGCTAGGCCCACACAAATAACTAACATACAGTAAAAGTACACTAATTAACTGAATACGTAAGCATTAGTGTACAAATTATCTGATGCGTACATAGCCTTCACGTACAAAGATTTAAGAAGATTTGAACGAAGCAAATCTGAAAAGATTCGGATTTGGTTTGATGTAGGAAATAACTAGAGATGAGCGAATTTCTTGGAAATTCGATTCGGCTGATTCGCCGAATTTTACAAAAAAAATTGCTTCGTTACGAATTACTTGTACGTAGTGGGTGCAATGACAGGGAGCTGCGATAGTGCCGCCCCCGTCATTGTACCCCTCAGATGCCGCGTTCGTACATGATCGCGGCGTCTGAGTGTAAAAACAGTGTAAAATAGACATTAAAAAATACTTTAAATCAAGCTTACCTCCTCCATATGCTCGTGACTGGCCGGCTGCCGCCACCTTGCTTGAAGATCTGGAGCGAAATCTTGACGTCATACGTCACTACACGCGGGATTTCGTCTGGGATCTTCAATCAAGATGGCGGCTGTCGGCCCATCGCGAGCATATGGAGGAGGTAAGTATGGTGACACAGACAAAGTGAGGCCCTGACACTCCTCCCAAACCACTGTCCCTGCCTTTTGGGGGAACCCGGCTCCTTAACAGGCCAGCCCCAACCGAAGACTGCAATTACACTGAAGAAAGTGGAACACGAGACAAACAACAAAAACAAAACACAAGCAGGAACAACCCCAAAAAGGTCAGGAACTGAAGGGGTATAAGGTAACGGAACCAAGCAAGGAATAAACAGAGGATAACACAAAAGGTAGGTAACAGTAACAGTCACTGGAATACCGGATAAACACAGAGTAGCTAGCTTAGGCACAAGGCTCTATAGCAGGCACAGATAAATGGCGAGTGAGAAACTAAATAGTGGCTAGAGTCCAGCCCCAAGGTGTGATAGGAGCATGGATCCCAGCCACACCCTGAATGGACCAAAATTACTGGCAGGGACACCTGCCAGTAAAACTAGCAAAACTAGCCAAACCTTTAAACCTTAAGGAACCTAAGTGTTACAAGAGGATTTTCTGGCTTGCACTCGGGATGAGCGCCGCATAGCGTCAGGACACGGGAACGCCCGCACCCGCCCAACATCCGCTGGAGGGCCGCAGCGCCCCCGAATCCTGACATATGGATTTTTTGTTTTTTTACACTATTTCAAGATAAATCGATTCGCCGACACGAAGCACAAGGAAATTCGGCTTCAAGGCGAATCTAATTTATCCTGAAATTCGGATCGAATTCCACTTCGTGGGATTCGATTCGCTCATCTCTAGAAATAACAAAGATTTGTAACGAATATAAGAAGCGGCAAATAGATTCGCTCATCTCTAATTGAATGCTATGAAATCACAACCTCATCATCAGAAACGTGAACCCACATACTGGTGACGGGTGAATACATGATGCCCTCAGGACCCTACCAAGGGTTTGAACAGGGAACAGCAAGAAGATTGGCGTTCAGTCTTTTTTTTTTTTTTTACAGCATTCTTAACCCTTTCTAAATCCCCTTTATTCCCCAGAGAATCAATTAAGACTAGTCTTAAAGGGAATATGTCATCAGAAAATGACCTATTGTTTAAACCATGTTTTTATGTCAAACACATTTTTAAAGAATTTATTTTTTGTTATTTTTAATTGTTCTTGTCAATAGATTTAAAAAAAAAATCCAAAAAATCTTTCAGACTTCATGCAGACAACTAAGCCTAATAACGGGTGCCACTTTTTCGAGTATACAGATCACTTTTCAGCAGTCATCTTATTATCATCACAGGTGGATTACAATGACAGATATAATCTATATACAGATAACACAGGATCGATCCACCATTCACAAATGGTCAGGTCAAAATGTCCTCTCCAATCTATTGTGTCTATAGCCCTCAGTGGCTGCTGTAAAAATATATATGGCTGTCCCCATAATCACGTACAATTAGAAAATAAAAACAAATTAGGAATAGGAAAGGATACAGTATGTGTCAGTATCTGGTTCTATCTACTGATATAGATGACACATTCCCTTTAAAGGGGTTCCAACTTTCTTCCCTTTCCATGACTCTTCAACCAAATAGAAAAAGGGAAGCTTTACTCTTGCTAGCAATTAAATCACTGCTAGTTCCTATCTCTTGGACTCTCATAAACCAAATTCTTGGCAATCAAATGGTCTGATAAAGGTGACCGAAAACGATCACACCATTTAATTTATTTGCCTATGAGGTTGAATTATAGTAAAACAAGCTTTCCTTTTCTGGTTGGGATGTGCAATAGTTTATGCAAAACTCTGGAGTGGGGAGACCTGGACAGTTTAGCCTCCTCATTTTTATTTGCTTTTGATTGATAATATCCAAGTAGTTGTCCTCAGATACTTGAAAATACTAAGACGATGATTAACTAAGACTGATGTTGTGTACACAGGTGTTAATTTGCACCACATTTATTAGGAGGCACACACTTCTTAATAATTGTGGTGCATGCCAGGCCACCCCTGCACCACAACTGAAATCTGCTCAAGCCAGGAACTGGAGTAGATTTCTGGTGTAATGTGCACCAGTTTTCTGGCACACTTTAATTGAGTTGTGCTGTGGAGATTCTACCAGCAGACCACTTTCTCTGCCCACACTCTGTTAACTTTTTGGAAAGTGGTGAGGTTGTTTTTCACAAACATTTTCAACTGTTCTATGCCAGAAAACTGTTGTAGCACTATGATAAATCTCCAACTTAGTCCAATTTTACTTGACCGTAATATGGGTGCACTGCTGTGCCCATATTACGGCTGCAAATATTAGCCTGATAGTTGGCCTGATCAACCAAACTAACCGTGAATCCATTAGTTTCTGATAATATTGGTGGTCGATTGAGACAAATATATGTCTGTATTACACTCAAACCGTCAAACTGGCCTAATACAAAATAATAATTGTAGAAAAAAAAAACGTCTAAAAAAATCAGTAGTCTTTAGTATCATCAGATAAAATCCATATAAGTACTGAATAGGAATTTGAATATTAAAATATTCTGAATTATTGGGCATTAACAGAAAAATCTTACTGGTAAGGATATGGAACTTCTAGGAAGACAGACAAAAATAAAGAGCAGCCATAAAACATACTATTATTACTTTGCTTGTAAATCTCATAATTGGTTATCTCTGCTCAGTCTTTGGATCTTGTCTTTAGGATTATACTATGGTTAACAAGTGCTGGCTATCTGGATTTTTTAACAATTGGATGTCATATGAAAGGAATTGTATTGTACTGTAGTAATGATACATCATTGTATAGTGTTTTTACTGTTATAATTATTAGGTTTTATATACTATGAGCGTTATAAGAATAGACACATTAAGAAGGAGTTATGGAGGGGACCATGCCCTAACTAGCTCATAAACAAATCATCAAGTCAATCATACAGAATCTGTTCTTTTCTCCACATGTACTGTGATGCATGAAGAATACAATGATGGATAGGTTGAATATCTCAAAAATTTTAAATGGTTCTAATCCTTGTCTTAAAACGAAATCTTTAGAAATGCAGACGGTTTGTAAAATTACAGAGTCAACCTTGCCTACGGCAGCAAATGATTCCTGGATGTTATTCTCATTTTAACAGTGTGCTGTTGTACAGTATTAAATGTCAATATTGTCACTGCAAAGTATTTTCCTATTTATCCAAAAAGCCTGTGAGATAATTACTATACTACGTACGTACTATACAAAACATTTATTAAATATTACTCAATTTTCTTCTCTTTTCTCTTCTCCTTTTTTTTAATTAATTTTTATAAAAGTTAGATTTAATTTTCCTTGAGAAGCACAAGGCAGCAAACTGAAGATATCTGGCAAAATATACAGTTCAAGTTGCCTCCAGATAGTTCTGATGGACAGTGAGTGGAGCTTGTCAGGATTAAGACGAGGTGTAGACAAGGGTCAATGCTCACCTAGGGTGATATCTCACTACAAAGATTGGGTGTGCAATTTTGTTCTTTAGACATTTAATGCATTTGACATTTTTGTAGATTTTTTTAGTTTTGACAGTTAAAAAAAGCCATGAAATGTTATAGCTAAAGGATATGCAACCACATTGCCATATGTCCACAGGTTCCAAGCCACTGAGTTCAGCTGCTAAGTTGTATGGAGAAAGAGAAGATGAGCTGCTATCTAGGTGTCCAGGGTCTGCTCTGGATCTCTGTTTCTTTAGAGGTTCTGGGAGTCTGTAATTAGTATTTCTGGCTGGGGATGGTATTTGTTTAGAAGGTCTGGTCTGGGGTCTGTACTTATTTAAGTGGTGTTGGGTTTGTATTTGGAGCTCTGGTCTGGTTTTATTTAGGGGTCTTTAGTTATTTTGAAGTCTGATATGGAGTCTGTATTGTCTGTATTCCATGGTCTGTAATTATTTAGGGGATCTGTGGTCAGCATTTATACGTATTTGGTCATAGGTCTGTATTCTGCAGTCTAAATAAGGAATGTATGTATTATGGAGTCTGTATTTATTTAGGGGTCAATACTTATTCAATAGGTTGTATTTTTTGGGTCTAGCTTAAGGTACATATTTATTCAGTGGAAAGTATTTAATTAGGTCTGGTCTGTGACTGTATTCACTAAGATTATCTAGCTGGGGAATGTATTTATTTTGGTATCTGCTCTGGCATCTATATTGTAGGGTATATATTTAATCAGGGGTCTCTATTCTGTGGTCTAGATGAGGAATGTACAGTATGTATTCTGGGGTCTGTAATCCTTTGTAATGAAAAAGCCTGTCCCTAAATGGTTCCTGCTAATTTGCCCTGATCTGTACTGGAGTACTTGGAATTGTATGAAATAGAAGGTATACCACTGCACAAATGCCTCTACTCTGGGCCAATCTCTGCACTGGTTGCTAATTCAGTTTAGGATTCAACTTAAATGTTTAACTTTCACGGTGGCAAAGTAAAAAAATAAATAAAAAGGAAAAAAAAAGCTATTCAATGTCATCCTAATCAGAATAAGTGTTGGATGGGAAAATTATTCTAATGTCCAGGTTTGTATGGAATTGAAATCTTATTTATCTTATTTTAAGCACAAGTTAAAAAATAATTGCATCCATGGTCATTATAACACATGATTTTGGGGCACAAGGCAGAGCTCTCAGCATGGAGCCTATACAGCTTCTTAGCTTCCATGCACTATGATACTATGCTTTGTCACATTTCATGGGGTGAATTTATCATAAACCAGCATTTTGCACCCTATGCACTGCTGGAGGATGCATCTACTTTATGACAAGACACAGGTCACTTCATAAATTAGGTGCATCTTCTGGCAGTCTGTCAGCCTTAACTGAAACCTACGCCAGCTCCAAGTTGACATAGATCTATCGCAAGTCTTTTTTTTTTTTGCTTTTTTTACAGAAAACTGGTGTAAAAGTAGATAACTATTCTAGGCCTGCTGGCCTCACACCTTCTCTGCCCTCATCGTGCCCCCTTCTGAGGGCAGCATGGAAACACCACAAGGGCCTAAATTTAGGTACAATGGTTTTTCAATAGTTGCAGACACACCAAAAAACTACTACACATGTATGGAGACATATCCTTTTGAAGGAAAATACTGTTGTGGATATTTGTTTTCAAATACTACACAGTAATTATCTTAAAGAATTATTGACCGATTGTGATTATATCCTTTGACAATATGAATATCAATCATCTGTACAGAAGAATTGTGTGATAACAATGCACTGACCTAGAAACCCTAAATGGATGATGCAAAACATTTACTAATGAGCAAAGTCATATATGTATAAAGGCAGGCCACATAGCTGCTATAAGACTGTAGGAAAAGTGGTCCCATTTCAGTTTGATCTTGTCCACATATTAGTGGGTGATAAATGCCTATGCAAGGTTGTGGTCTACTCAAGTGGTATACCACATCTAGGCTATGTAAAGTTGATTTTTTTTTTAATTTTGAGTTTTCTTTAAACCAGAGCAAAGATTGTGAGATGTTATAGAAAGGTGTCATGTATTGTTCTACATGCATTACTGTATAGTTAGTTTTTCACAAGCTGTATAATATGAGGTGTGTATGAAGCGAGTCTATAGTCTGATGGCATGGAAGCAAACATATAAACAATCCCCAACACGTCTGTCCAGATGTGGTGCATGAAATCTCAGTTCTTAGATCTGAACATACAGTGTAAATAATAAAGGTCTGTAACATGCTGGGCTTATTTATGTAAGTACAACATGTAAAGGCTACAGATCCTCTTTGAGAACTAAAAATCACATAATGAAAAGATATTTAAGTGTTCTACATTGACCCATTTTAAAAGAACATGTGCAATGGAAACAACTTTTTAAAAACTGTGTAAAAAGTTATCTACCGCTCATAACCAGCATAGACAATGAACAGTAATAGAGCTTTAATATTAATTAGGATTCATAGTTTATAATCAGGATGGCATTGTGAGGTACAGTAGAGATGTGATGAAGCGGGGAAGGAGGGCTAATGATTGGGCTGCTGAGCTACAACTTCATGCAAGCCTGTCATCATATAGGAATTTGTATATATGAGCTTGTGAGGGAAGATCACCAAACTTAATCTTCATCCTACTGTAGGTGAATGAAGGCATCAAAAGATTGCAATTGGTGTCATAAGTTTTAACTGAATTTATTCATTTAATTTTTTCCCCTTTTTTATCCTTTCAACAGAATAAATTATGAAATTAATGAGCTAACAAGCAAACTAAAAATCAAAATCAAGGACAAACAGCAGAAATACTTAGTAATGAGGTGAAAAAGTCAAACAGCTTAGAAGGAGTTATAAAATTGCTTGGATCTGCTGTTTTCTTTTAGAAATCATTGCAATGCATCCCATAATTTTCCATGCAAACCTTTTAATCTTTGGTTGCCTGGTAAAACATAGCTAGTTAACATTTTATTGTACTAATATCAAAGACTTCTCACAATACCAATGCTTTAATTATCTCTTGATATTTTTCTTTGTTTTCATTTTCCATTAGGACTAATGAATTTGACATTGCTGAGATGAATATCAAGCATAGAATGAGTATTACATTGATTGAAGGAATGGTGATTGTAGACAGCTTCTTCTGTCAGGTCTTTAATAAAGTTTAATAGCTCCCTGTTTATGTCCTCCCTTATATTGTTTAGTTCACCCTTATCTGGTGAGGTAATGGTGAAGGTCAAATGTTCAATGGTTTGGTAGAAGGATGCTAGGGTGTTTATGGTTGACAGCGAGATAACCGTGTATAAGCTCCAGTTCAGCTTCTGTTTAAGTTGAAAAAGAATTTACTTGAACTTAAAGAGCCTGCTGATCCCTGCAAAAGAAATGAAAAAAATATATTCCCAGAAAAGAGGAAACTCACGTGAAAGCAACATAAAAGGATGGACCATTCATGTGAGAGGAATCAATATTCATATGGAAATGAAGCTGCTGTGTCTGTGAAGCAGACCACTGCTCAAGTGACTGACTAAAAGATAGAAATCTATTAAGGCCTAGCTTCTTTATATTCACAGAATAATGTTTTCCTTGTGCTGAGCATTTGACGATTATATGTGTGGTTGTATGGGAACCGATGAGCACGTTTGAAATGAGAAAAGTAGAAAAGAGTGGTTTGCCCCATAGAACTTGGAAAATTACAGTCTGTCCTAATCTGTGATCAGCAAACATAATTTGTTTTACGACATGAAGCCCTAGAATATCGAACAACTAAACCAATATAAAAGCTGACGAAGAAATGATTTTCAGCCTGTTTCCTAACATGTAATATTGAGGATATTGAATATGACATCTCAATCTCTAAAATGGTATCCTTTGCATTTATTATTAATAATGCAAAGGTTTAGCTACGTAGATCATTTTATAATGCAGGGAATGAATGGCTCCCCTAATTGCCGCTAGGGGGAGCCATTCCAGGCCCAGAAGCACATTGCTTGTGGGTTTTTATCTGAATGGTTAATTGCTTCTGAGAGCACGTGCATGGCGGCGGTCATCTAAGGGTTAAAGGTCTGTTTAAATAAGACTGCAGAAAGTTGGAAATGTAAACTAAAAAATGATATGTTTGTACTATACTTGCAACCATTTCTGCAATACTAACGATAGCGCCATGCTGCATCTTATTGTCATCATATGGCAATGAAATGTGACTGAGTTAATATATTTTTCACAACTTCATTAATGTAACTGATGCTAATGGGGACTAGGTACTGTTGTGATGTGTCCACGTACGAAGCATTATCAGTATATAATGACAAAACATGGAGGGGACACCGGGGAACCATTGGCAAACTTTATTACTAAAAAAAACACTGAATCACCTTTTACAGATCAGTGAGTCTGGACCCACTGTGCCAACTAAAGGATTTGGCTTTAGGCTGTTCCTAAGGTCATTATTCAGGCATTCCCCTGGTATTCACCCTTTCACCCCTGTACAGAGATCTGGCCTTTGGTGAAGGGAAGCAACTGGAGTGTTACCTCCTGGGATAGTCTCAGTGTAGTTGGCAGGTGACCCACTGAGGTCAGGGACTCTGGTGGAAGCATTGGGAGCTCAGGATACAAAAAACCCAAACAAAACAAAAGATAGTGTAGATGAATGAAGACACAGGATAAACCAGCAGGCTAGCTAGCAGTGAAGACACAGGCAGAGCAGGCAGGCTAGATACTTGACAGGAACATGAGTGAGGAAGATTGACAGGGTTACTTAAACATGAACAAAACTGAAACTGCAAGTTGCAGGAACACATAGGAGGGTAAAGGGTTGAAGCACAGACAGGAACAAGCACAGAATAACCACAGGCAAAGTGCACGAGAATCACAGAAACATTAGATTTTAAAACCTTTGTTGGTTACTAGGAGCCTTAAAGCTCAGACACCCTCTGCATGGAGATGGTGCATTAAATACCCAGGGACTCCCAGTCATTGGCTGAGGAAGAATTTGGAAACGTGTGTACGAGCCCTTTAAGGGGACAGAAGCTGGAGTACCAGGCAGAAGTATAGTGGTAGCAGCATGGTTAGTAGCACAAGGTCCTTGCCTACAGGGGAGAGCAGGACAGCGGCGGCCACAGGCAGCTCAACTCTCCTAATACTACTGGTGCATTATAAATATGCCACTTGAGTGAGAAATAAAGTATTACCCAACACACACTATTTATCTCTTTATTTGTGTCAGAAAATTACCCAGTCACGATCCATGGCACAACTGTTCTATAAGGGTTGTTCTGCCAACCAGACAAGCTCTGGCTGGTCAATCTATCTGTGAGCCTGGACTCCAAGCCAATCAGGTTTGTAGCTCAGTGTCCAAACCCAGAGCAAGGTGAGGGATTGAAGTCTGACACTGACTGTTTCCTTTTCCTGTAATTTTAATTTCTGGATCCTCTTTGAGCTCTGTTTTTAGTCAGCTTTGCATTCCTGGCAGATGTTGCTGTGTAATAAGCTTGGCTTATTTCTGTATTTTCCCCTTATTTATTAATTTGGCTACTACTGCCTCCCGTGGCTTTGACACACGTCTCCTCATGCTACTCCCCGGTGTCCTATAGGTCTGCTACCTGTGAGCACACACTTATTTTTTACCACCTTACTCATAATCTTGGTCCCTAAGATTATTGCAGTGAGCTCTGGTGAACGTCTAGGGGTGGTCTTAGATCTACTAACCAGAGTGGCGAATAAAGAGGAGTAGCAGATTTTGAGTTTGCTGGTGGTGGTTTCCGGACAATGTCCTCTGTATTCTTCTTCACCTCTGATTTGTAACAATTCACATAGTTTCTGTAGAAATATGAGCACAAATGTTAATAATTATCACATTCTTAGTTTATCAATTAAGTTAACAATAGATGTCTAATACATAGTTATTTCAACAAGGCTGTAAACACCTAATTGACTGTATTTTACAATAACCTTAAAGCTATATTTTAAGCGTGGGATTGTAATTTGGAGTTTCTGGGCCCCAGTGCTAAAATTGTAAATGGGCCCCAAGACACCATGTGCCATTTATAATACTTGGGTCTTCTACTATGGTAGTAGAACCTTTGTATCTATCTATCTATCTATCTATCTATCTATCTATCTATCTATCTATCTATCTATCTATCAACATTCTGAATATTGTTTTCAAAAGTGAATAACATTTTGATTTGTCTATATTTTGTGAATTAATATAAAATGAAAGAGAATGGTTGAGCTCTAGCTGTAGCCTGAATTCCTATACAAGTGCATGCTTTCCTTTTCATGCTGTTGAGAATCATGTTTAACCAATAATGACCTCATCGTGATAAGGGGAAGGGGCCTCCCATGGGAAAAGTGACATTACAGCCTTCATTCCGGCACAGTGCTTAGCAGTCACTGTCATTCTGTCTTGTCACAATTCAAACAAAGACCACCAAGCTCATTTCCTTGGGTTTAAATGTTGGCTGTGTTCCCAGTGGATTCCCCAGAAGCAATTTCAATTAGTTTTTTCTAAAATGTTTAACCATGTTTTAGTAATTGAATGGGAAGGCAATAATTTGTATCCTAAAATTGAAACGAGGAATAATTTACAAATGACCAAGCCGGACAAACAAGGCATGTGAAAGCATTTCAAGTTTTTTTTTTCTTTCTCTCTTACAATATGATACATTTTAGCCATTAAAGTTTATTGATAGTTTTCTAAATTATTTTAATGAATAGAGAAAATTTACAAGGAGCCGTCATTGTCTTTTAAAAGGAAACACTTCACAAATGACTTATAATGGAGCTGTCAGGAAATGCAAGGTAAACAAATCATTATTCTATATCCAGACATTCTGGTTCTTTATGCAAAAGTCATGTGATGCAAAAAAAAAAAAGAAAAAAGACCAATTCTGTAAAGCTTTCAGAGCTTATGACAAACAGAAAATATCTGATTACGAAATATATGTAAAAAAATGAATGTAGCAAGCACCAATATAAATCTCTTAAAATTAGTGAATTGCCAAAGCAATCACTGTTAACTCTCATACACTGATTTCTATGTTACGCTCTTTTTTTTAGGTCCAACAGATTTCATTTGCTTTCTCTCAGTCTGCTTACTCCTCTACAAAGGACTTCCAGCAGAGAGCAGCTGGTGCCTCATTTTGGCTATTTTCCCCCTAGACTCTTGTGCTTTCACTGGAAATCAATGGCTGCTTATTTTTCCCTGTACTGAGTTTTTATATGTGGACTGACATGGCCCCAACTATAGTGACCCATTTTACTTAGCTGTTTCCATTCACATGTCCCTCTTTGCAAATAGCGGAAATTAGCGGAGGGCCTGTGTCAAACTGCTTGTCACATCTTGTTTTTGGTCTGTTGAAATCAGGTTTATAGTGCCCTATTCAAAAGCCGAGGGATCTTTTGAAGCTGGACAATGCATATCTGGAGTTCCATCAGGCGATTAATGGAAAACCCTACATTGCCATTAAGAAATAATCAGAATGATTAGTCTTTTGGACTGATGGAAGTAACCTCTTAGCTTTGTGTTCTGCTGCTCTAATTGCATAACGTCATGTATTTGTACACATGTATTTGAATAACGAGCAGATGCATTCTGAACTGGTTTGATCATCACTGTAAGAGGTATGAAAATTACAGTAGAACTCGGATGATTTGACACATTCGTGACAGAATTTTGATTGTTTTCTTATACAGGTTGTCAAAAGGGACAGGTCCTCTCTGTAGGAGGAAGAGATGTGAGGTAGGCTGAGAGTCGCTGATGAAGCAGGTATTAGGGATCTAATCCTAGCACTAGTCCCACCACAAGTAGCACAGAGTATGAATCTAAAGGCAGGAAAGGAGATGGAGTATGAGAGGTGGATTGGGTTATTGGCGCTGGAATATAACCAATTGCATATCCTCACCCCAGTTTATATATTGAATAGTGCAAAAATGTAGGAGAGGAACAATGATAGCACCAGGCATAACTCCCACCATTTTCAGGTTAGGAAGAGGAATCACAGAAGAGGAGATGGACAAAATGGGGAGAGGATCCCATTCTATCAGATTAACCCTTTCTACCCCGGAAGTTTTTTCGGTTTTGTGTTTTCATTTTGCGCTCCCTTGCCTTGATACAGCCATAACTGTTTTATTTTTCTGTTCACACAGCTATATGTTTTTGCGGACAAGTTGTACTTTCCAACGCCACCATTTAATATTGCATATGGTGTAGTGGGAAGCGGGAAAAAAATTCCAAATCGGGTGAAATTGTGAATTTGTATTATTGCGAATTGCGAAATTGTTTTTTATTTACGGCGTTCGATGTGCATTAAAACTGATCAGTTCGAATCCGGCGATACCTAATATGTATAGTTTTTCTTGCGTTTTGAAAGTGATAAAAAAATTATAGAGTTGGACATTTTTATTTTTATTTTCTTGGTCATATCTTGACCCCTATAACTTTTTTGGTATTTATGTGTACGGAGCTGTATGGGGGCTCAACTTTTGCGGGGCGATCTGAACTTTTTATTGATACTATTCTGTGGTGTGTATGATTTTTTTGATCGCTTTTTATTTATTTATTTTTAAAAAGCGACAAAAAAATACGAATCGGCCATTTTGACGCTTTTTTCCGTTTCGCTGTTTTCCGTTTGGGAAATAATTTTTTATATTTTTATAATATGGGCGTTTTCGCACACGGCGATACCCATAATGTGAATTTTTTAAAATTTTTTAAATACTTTTATTTTTATTTTCGGGAAAGGGGGTGATTTGAACTTTTAGGTTTTTTTTTAAACTTTATTTTTTTTTTTTACACTTTTTTATAGTTCCCATAGGGAACTATAACTAGCAATCATTTGATTGCTTATATCATAGACTCCAATGCACTTGCATTGGAGTCTATGATGATTTTAGTGCTTTCCTATGGAGCCCTATTACAGGCAAGAGCTCCATAGGAAAGCCTATGCGGCAGCCTCCTGTCATTTACTATGACAGGGGATGCTGCAGGCACGCTCCGGCTCCTCTGATTGCCATACGGGGGAGCCGGAGCAACACCGGAAGCGTGCTCTTCTGGTGTTTGCCGCCTTCGGGTGCCATGGTCAGGCTTGACCGCAGCACCCGAGGGGTTAAATATCCGCGATCAGCATTACTGCCGGTCACATACATTAGTCGCGGGTTTCTGCTAGTGGGAAAAGCAGGTCACCCGCGGCCCTCACGCCCGCTCAGTGGAGGAGCGGGCGCCATGTTTAAAGTCCCGGTCAGCGCCATACTAGTGCCATTGAGCTAAATGTTTTTATAGTCAACTATGTCATTTTTTACACATTTTTATTGATCATTTGTGCGCAAATGAATTGAGAGAATTCAGTATTTTAAAGTGAAATTATATTTCACTCTGGAAGACTGAATTTATTAATCATATCAGTAATATGTTTTTGAATGTATATTCTGTGAAGCTTCAACAACAATTGATAATGGTATTAAACTGATAAGTCTGATACTGCCTTGTTCTTATCATTTCAGGTTCTTTCAGGAGCATCTTGGGGCAAGTGATCACAATAAGGGAATGCTTTGATCAACAACACTCATTAACTCAAAGTGTCTATTCATATGGAAAATGCAAGGACAACTTCAGAATGGACATAAACAGGGATGTGACAATAGGAACCAGACATTGGAAGGACATTTCTGTTTACATTGGTATTCAATGGGAAGGACTGTATAGATGTGTCCAGAGTTATAATCCTGTGATTGGCATGATCTGTTTACTTATAAACTTGGTTAGAAACAAAGACATTGGTATACTTTGTAATATGTATAAAATGTAAAATGTTTAGCTAGTTGACAGATGTTCAATGTTTGGGGAACAAGTGTCAAAAATAGCATATTTAATAATGTACAAATAATAGAAGGCGGGGCACATATTTAAAATTCATGTTGTTAATTGGCAGTAACAAAAATTAGTGTTAAAATGGAGGGAATTGAACAAGCTTGAGTAGGTTAATTATTAACATTTGGGAGACTATATATATATATATATATATATATATATATATATATATATATACATCTAATATATAAAGCTGAGTGTATGTGTGTGTGTATGTCCGCTATGTATCCGCACCTCTGCAGCTACAATCACAAAATTTGGCACACATGTACACCAGGTGTCCGGGAAGGTTTAGAACAGTTTTCAGCTCTCCAGGACGTACCGTCCCTGAGATATTCCCAAAAAATGCATTAGCCTGGTCCCATGACCCTTATCAGCCAATAGAAGCTCACAGGCAGTCTCCACACACCAGGTTTCTATGACAACCTACCCGGTTCACTGCTGTAGGTCTGCATTAAAGAGGCAGAGCACTGTGGATGACAATGGTAAAGGGGTATTTCGGTTACCATAAATATAACTTATGTTTTAGACTAATTCATCATCAATCATTACCTCATATAATGTAAATTTCACATATTTACTGTTCAGTAGTAATAAAAGATGTATTCTTCCACTGCTACCCACCTTCCTCCTAAACTACTATTGCATCAACCTGTAATTAAGGCCACCGTCAAAAAAAGGACTTAAAAGCCCCACCCCCAGATCCCACTAAGTCACGCCCCTGACAGTGCTGCTGCTGAGAGTGAGCTGTTCAAAAGGACATCCCTGTGTCCATGCAGGCCCTGCACCTGACAGAGGACAGGGAGTCTGAAAGCCAGACTGTCCAGCCTAAAACAAGACCGTTACTGTTAAAGGGGTGGGCTGCTGTAGAGGTCACTGTTAAAGGGGCGGGCAGCTTTAGAGGTCACTGTTAAAGGGGCAGGCTGCTGTAGAGGTCACTGTTAAAGGGGCGGGCAGCTGTAGGGGTCGCTGTTAAAGGGACAGGCTGCTGTAGAGGTCACTGTTAAAGGGGCGGCCTGCTGTAAAGGTCACTGTTAAAGGGACGGGCTGCTGTAGAGGTCACTTTTAAAGGTGTGGGCTGCTGTAGAGGTCACTGTTAAAGGGGCGGGCTGCTGTAGAGGTCACTGTTAAAGGGGCGGGCTGCAGTAGAGGTCACTGTTAAAGGGACAGGCTGGTGTAGAGGCCACTGTTAAAGGGGGTGGGCTGCTGTAGAGGTCACTGTTAAAGGGACGGGCTGCTATAGAGGTCATTGTTAAAGGGGTGGGCTGCTGTAGAGGTCACTGTTAAAGGGGTGGGCTGCTATAGAGGTCACTGTTAAAGGGGCGGGCACTGTAGAGGTCACTCTCGATATCTTTTAACGACACACACAAACAGTAAATGAAATAAATTAAATATACCCGGGTGAAGCCGGGTCCTTTAGCTAGTATATATATATATATATATATACAGTATATATATATATATATATATATATATATATATATATATACATACACGAGTCATTTGGCGATTTTAATATGTAATGCTTTATTTACCATTATTGTTCATCTATTACACAACTATATTATATATCCTTCTCACCCAATCATTATCATAGTGATAGAATTTAGCATTGTTATACATAGTAATTTGTTTACAAAAAATCTCACTTCTCTCTATTATGCTTGTTATGTGTGATTGTTGGAGGTGTGAATGATATTTAATATTGTGATGCACTCCAATCACGTGAAGAATCAATGTGAAGTGACAGAAAACTACAACTTTGAAGCCGGAAATAAGAAAGCCACCCTGGAATAAGTGTGGGAGTGTAAATTAATAAAAGACTGCGCTCACCGGAATCACTCACAGAGTGGACATTGCAGCCGCTGAAGGCAGGAAGGTGGAGTGTCACAGTCCAACAAGGGATAAAGAAAAAAATATTCACAGGGTCCAGGACTGTCACTAACCAGAGAGGGGGACAGTGGACCTCAGAAAAAAGGACTTGGGTTGTCTCACACAGAGGACTGTGCTGAAGTGATTGGTTTGTATTTAAATTTAAGTATATGTGTGGGTGAATTAAAAAAAAAAAGAAAAGAAAAAAAATGGCCATATGTAGGAGGAAGAGATGTGAGGTTAAATGCAGACAAAATGGAGTCAGATGCCAGTGAAGAAAAGTTTCAGAGTTTTCCTGGCTACCCAGTCTAGAATCTTCCAGTTTCTAGGGACTTCTGTGTGTTGAATGACCAATATGATATTGATGGGTGTTAGAGGGTCGTAAACCAGAGCTGTTGTCCATGAACACTGCGGGGGTTGTAGCAGTGTTATGTAACACCTTTGTGTATATATACTGTGACTGTCGCTGACATTCTTTGTGACAATACTGACCATTATGCTGTACCCTGTGCTTTAGGCTACTTTCACACTAGCGTTTTTAAATTCCGGTATTGAGTTCCGTCATAGGGGCTCAATACTGGAAAAAAATGCTTCAGTTTTGTCCCCATTCATTGTCAATGGGGACAAAACTGAACTGAAGACAACGGAATGCTCCTGAAAGCATTCCGTTCCGTCTTCAGACCGGAGAACAAACCGCAGCATGCATCCATGCATCCGGTCCAGGCATCCGCACCAAGACGGATCCGGAATGACCCCCAATGCAAGTCAATGGGGACGGATCCGTTTGGTGTGACACACCAGTAATCTGGATCTGTCCTCCATTGACTTGCAATGGGGGGTCATTCCGGATCCGGCTACAGAGAAACATACAGACAGACAGACAGACATACATACATACATACATATACATACTCACATACTCCAGCCAGGGACGCCGGCAGCATGTCTTCACGCGCCTCCTGCGCGCAGCTATGACATTTCCCCACTGCGCCCAGCAGAGGGCGCTATGGGGAATCGTTATCACTGCGCGCAGGAGGCGCGTGAAGACGTGCTGCCGGCGTCCCGGGCTGGAGTATATAAGTATGTATGTGTTTGTGTGTATGTGTGTGTATGTATGTTCTCTGTGTATGTGTCAACATGTGTGGCTGGCCCCACACATGCGCTCCGGCCCCACACATGTGTCAGCGGCAGTACGGATCCGTCGGCACCCTTTAGGTGCCGGATCCGTGCTGCCGCTAGTGTGAAAGTAGCCTAATTCTGGGCACAGTAATAAAGATCTACTTCCTATATTATAAAACTAACAATGAGCATCTGGAATATTATTCTACTATGGTATACACCCCTAGACGACCAAGTGCTGTCGGACACTTGATGCAGTGAGTGAGGCAGTGTATTGAGGATCCAGATGAACATCCATCCAAGCCCCATGTCTCCCTCACTTGCACCCTATTCTCACTATTCCGACACTCTCCAGTCCAGGCATCATTTAAAAAATTCTTTCCAATGCATTCCTGCAATGTGAAGGTATTTGTGTTGAAATGTAATAAAGACTATTATGCTGCATTAGCAGGCATTTATGACACAAGATCTTCAGATTTAACTAGTGGTAGCTGCAGACAACTATATCATTTTGCTCTATGACTAGCATTCTGAGCTCTGGAATCTGAACCTCTGAAAATGTAGTGTGAAAGTTAATGAGCATTGAATTTTAAGATAGATCACATGGTAGCTGCTATGGTCATGCTTGGCTCTGGAGGGCTTTTTGGCACTCTGTAGTCATTGAAGGTGTGGAGCTGAAGGTATGGAGCTATTTAAGGTAAGAGAATTGATAAATCAGCAGCAAAGTGGATTTTGTGTGGCCCATTTGGTTAACAATCTTCAACTCTACAACTCCCAGGTCTCCACCCTTTGACCCGTATACAGTTATGCGGATTCAGCTGCTGCGAGCTCACGAATTGCATCTATAGAGTAGTCGCTGGCTAAATGAGCAAAAAGATTAAATAAGCCAGAGGTTAATGCTGGATAATCGAAGTGGAAAGTAAGAGACAGGAGAAGTCAGGGTCTGAGGTAAAGCAAGATCAATATCCAGCAGTAAGACTACAAGTCCCAGAACAGCAGACAAACACAAGTCAAGAGAAGGTAAAAACCAAATCTATATCAGAAGAGAAAATCTAATATCGTTGGGATAGTACACTAGGACACAATAGGAAATAACTGTCAATGACTCAGCTGCAGAGCAGACTTAAAGAGACAAGCACTCTCAGATTGGCTATACCAACCTTCCCCTTGGTTGGTTCACTGGTTGAGCCTTATGAGTGCTCTCCGGATTGGCTGGAGGGCTGAACATTGACATAGGCCAGGCAGATGGAAACTCCAAGTGCATTTTGCCAATGTCATTGCAATGTCCGAGACAGGGGTGGGCAAAGACAGATATCATGGAATCTCAGGCAAGTAGGTTTGTTACAGTGGCACTGTAAGTATGCAGTAAGTATATATGTATGTATGCAGTATGTGCAGAGAAGGGTACTTCCCTTAATGTGTCATTTTAGGGGCAACACACATTAGAATAGAGCATAGATATCTTCCTGGGAGATATCTTCCTGTTCTCAGGGGATATGCGCACAGCAGATGGTGGGAAAAAAATTAGAGTGGCCTATAAGATACAGTAGTAGCTTAGATACAATGCTATACCAAGCTCATTACTAGTGATGAGCGAAAATGTTCGGCCGAATGTTTAAAATAGCGCTAGGTGGCCTGCCATTTCGTCTTTATTGATAGCACTAAATAACTGCTCTGAAAAAACGCTGGCGGCAGGGCAGGCCAGCACCTCAAAGGCGTAGAATGCCAGTTCGTGCCATGTGCCCAGCTTAGACACCCAATATTTATAAGGCACAAAGGGATCGCTGAAGACATTGACATTGTTAGCTAGGTAATCCTTTACCATTTTACAAAACTTTTCCCTGCTAGTTGTGACACTAGGCCGCTTATCAGAACCTTTCCCCATGCAGCGCTGTTCGTCTTTATTGATAGCACTAAATAACCGCTCCAAAAAAACACTGGCGGCAGGGCAGGCCAGCACCTCAAAGGCGTAGAACACCAGTTCGTGCCATGTGTCCAGCTTAGACACCCAATATTTATAAGGCACAGAGGGATCGCGGAGGATGTTGACATTGTTAGCTAGGTAATCCTTTACCATTTTACAAAACTTTTCCCTGCTAGTTGTGACACTAGGCCGCTTATCAGAACCTTTTCCACAGGCAACGCTGTTCGTCTTTATTGAGAGCACTAAATATCAGCTCCGAAAAAACGCTGGCGGCAGGGCAGGCCAGCACCTCCAAGGCATAGAGTGCCAGTTCATGCCGCGTGTCCAGCTTAGACACCCAATAATTATAAGGCACAGAGGGATCGCTGAGGACGTTAACATTGTCAGCTAGGTACTCCTTTACCATTTTACAAAACTTTTCCCTCCTAGTTGTGACACTAGGCCGCTTATCAGAACCTTTTTCCACATGCAGCACTGTCCGTCTTTATTGTGAGCAGGTAGAGTTCCAGCGCGTGCTTAGGTCGCACAGCAGTCAGTGAGCTGGCAAGTGTAAGCGCTGCTGCAGCGTTGCCAGACTGGCGGAAGCTGTAGGTGACTTTCGGAAATGGGCACCTTCACCAGCAGCTCAGGCAAATTGGTGTAGGTTTTGAGAAACTGCTGAACCACTAAGTTGAAGCAGTTGTTTGGCCTCAGGGAGACTGCTGTTCGTCCTTCCTGTTGGAGGAACAGCTAGACTCATTCCTGTCATTAGTTCCAGGGTCCTATAGGGTCAGTTTGGTTTAGGTTCCTGTGTATGAACTCGCTTACATTTGAGGCCTGTTCATACTGGTAGTCAATCAGGATTAGAGTCAAGGTTTCCTGTCCATCTACCTTCCTTAGTTTCCAGGCCTATTCCTCTTTCCCTCCTACGCTCTGAGTGGTTTTCCCTTCACACCTGAGCGTGACAGTATGTGTGTGAGCTTGCCGAGCTCCAAAGCCGCCACCAAGTTGCGGCCATTATCAGACACAATCACACCTGGTTGTAGGTTGAGTGGCGAGAGCCACAGCTCAGCCCGGTCCCTTATACCCTGCCACAGCACTGTGGCAGTGTATTGTTTGTCACCTAAGCAAATAGGTTTCAGTACAGCCTGTTGCCGCATCCCCACCGCTGTGCTAAACTGCTTCCAGCTACTGACTGAAGTCTGACTGGTGCTGCAAGATGAGAATTCCTAGATGTAAGTGGTGGAGGAGTAGGAGGGGTTGCAGCCGCTAATGTAGGTGGTGGCAGAAATCCTGATGGAAGTAGGGCCTGCAATCCTTTGTGTCGGTAGCACCTGTGCCATCCCAGGGTACAACTCGCTCCCAGCCTCCACAACGTTGACCCAGTGTGCCGTCAGGGAAATGTAGCATCCCTGGCCAGAAGCACTTGTTCATGTGTCAGTCGTTAAGTGGACCTTCCCAGTAATTGCATTGGTCAGGGCAAGGGTTACTGTATGTTACGGGACTCATGCTGGTGTAAGCCGGTGAGGGCACACCGTCAAAAATAGTGGCAGCTAGCTATTGAGTAACGTGGGACAGCCGCCGCCATGAGACTGTGAAAAGCCTCAGTGTCCACAAGCCTAAACAGCAACATATCCAGCGCCAGCAATTTGCAAAGGTGTGCATTTAGTGCTATGGCCTATGGGTGGGTGGCTGGGTATTTGCACTTTCGTTCAAAGGCCTGGGGTATGGACATCTGTATGCTGCACTGGGACACAGAAGTGAATGTGCTCGTTGATGGTGCTTGCGAGGATCCAGGTGCAGGGCGGGAGGCATCTGGGCCTGCCTCTTGGCTAGCATGTAACACAGGGAAAAGGAGGCAGTGGTGTGACCCGTAGACACCGATTGTGGATCTGGGCGTTTAGCCAACCTATTAGGGTGCTTTGCTGCCATGAAGATCATGCTGGTGGTGGTCAGGTTGCTAGTGGTCATGCCCCTGCTCAATTTGGTATGGCACAGGTTGCAAATGACAATTCTTTTATCGTCCACACTTGTTGGTGTGGCCTGCCTTCTCCCTTTTGCCACCCCACCGCCTCATACAGCCTGTTGTGGTGCTGCACATCCCTCCCTGTCTGTACTGCTGTCCTCGCTCAGCTTGCCTCCTTCCCATGTTGGGCCAGTGATTTCATCGTCAACTACTTCCTCTTCCTCTTCGGGAAGGAATTTTTTCCCTTAAAGTGAGGAATATTGGCTTCTACCTCACAGGGGTGTTTTGCCTTCCTCTGGATCAACTTGCAGGATAACAGGCCGAACTGGATGGATAGATGTCTTTTTTCAGCCTTATAAACTATGTTACTATGTTACTATGTCCTCATCCTGACAAGTTGATGTTCAGTGCTGCTGACACTCAAAAACATTAGGGGCGAGTGCCTGCTGCTGAGCTGACCTTGTAAAACATTCAGGGCGAGTGCCTGCTGCTGAGCTGACAGTGTAAAACATTAGGGGTGAGGGCGTGCTGCTTCTTGTGCTTTACGTACAAGTAAATATATGTTTCCTAACAATATTTCCTGTAAAATAGATGTTATCTTGGGTTTTGGGGGGTATTTTTGTCATTCCGTAAAAGTGGCGTAATAGTCGGACATCATTGTTAATAGCAGTGACTTCTGTGTCCAAGATGCATCCAGACATCCTCCCCATGCTGTTTCCTAACCATTTCAGTGGTGTTTCCACCATTTTCTCACGTTTCCCTATCGACCAGACACCCTCCCCTCTGCAGAGCAGGGGGTGCCCGGTCTTCTCTCATAGACTTCCATAGTGCTTGGGTGCTCAAAAAACTCCATGTGAACAAGCCATTGTATTTAATACTAGTTTTTTTTGTTTGTTTTTTATTTATCAAATCACACAAATTTTTCATCCTTTTGTACAAGTTAATATTAACCCTAGTTGGTGCACACCTATGTGATTATTTAACAATGGGGATTGGGGGAATAGAGCAACCCTTTAGATACTATTAGCCTGTGCTTTCATAGAGTTCTCGAATTCATATTAGTAAAATGTATGTTTTATTTATGTAGCCCCATGTTTTTGTTCTTTATTTGGCTTATACTACCAGGGCCATAGAATATTCACATTCAATAGCTGTAGAACAAATGACTGACGTTCTCTAATAATAAAATGAAGTCAGATTTGTTCCTTTGGTAAAGCTTTACTCAATTGACAAGATACAAATTCTATCCACTGCAGTTCGCTTTCATTTTAATCAGCGGCACATCTTTACATTTATTATTCCTGCTGGTACTGTTTATCTGCTGAACATTTCAAAACTTAAATGGAAGCAAATGTATTTTCTCTGTAGAATACCCTAGGGTCAAATTTCAGTCATATTTATCAAATGAAAAGTAGAAGAAGGCAGAATCACTGACTCTATTAGCACTTACGGGAAAGGAGCTCTGGTCTTTTTTTGTCAGCAAAACAGTAGTAAAATATTTATGTTATATCACTCCTTAATCAGAATTAATCCGAAAACTGCTATGTCGCAACACAGAGCTGGAACTAAGCTATTATTCACTTGGGGTACACGGTAATGCCCCCACCCGCACTTAAATGCATACTACCAGAACGTAAATACATTTTTCTATATTATCGAATATAATGTAAATGCATACATGATTTACATATATTACATATACTTACCTGTCCTGCAGATAACTGTCACATCCAGATAGTGGAGAGAGAGGAATAGTAAACAGGGTACAGAGTACAGATACTGCTTTACTTTTCCTGAGATGATCTCTACCTGTACTATTAGAACAGCTGGCTACGCTTAAAGCAGCACAGAAAGCTGAGAGAAGGGGGCAGAACTTCCAAACAACCTCATCTGGTTCCCCTCTCCATATACCTACTTAGGCTACTTTCACACCTGGGCTTTCCCTTTCCGCTATTGAGATCCATCATAGGAGCCGGGGAAAAATGCTTCAGTTTTGTTCCCATTTATTGTCAATGGAGACAAAACTGAATGGAACGTAGTGCACCAGAATGCATTCCGTTCTGGTTTAATGCGTTCCCATGCAGGACACAAAACCGCTGCAAGCAGCATTTTTGAGTGCATTATGGGATTCGGAGCAAAATGATTTAGACATGAAACACAATGTAAGTCAATGGTGCCGGATCTGGTTTCTCGGACACAAAAGAAAATGGATCCGTCCTCCATTAAATTACAATGGTTTTAGTGCCAGATCCTTCATGGCTATTTTAAAGATAACTGGATCAGTTCATAACGGATGCAGACGGTTGTATTATCCTAACGGAAGACTTTTTGCTGATCCATGACAGATCCAGCAAAAATGCGGATATGAAAGTAGTCTTAGCCGTACCTGGGGAAAATGGCCCAATTTCTAAACTCTAAATACTAAACTGCTTTGAAGAGGATTATCTGGTTGTCCCAGGCTCAATTATGAACCCCAAAGTTACACCTGAAAACAATCCGTTTAACTCTGACTTTGTCTTAGAATGCTGGATCCTCTAAGCTTTAAATGGATTGACTCAGGCTAAACTTGGGGCATAGAGTGTAAGGAGTTATGTGCTCTTCACCCTATGCCCCTCTCCCCACACTTTATGAATTATCTGATTGTTGGTGATGATGTAGCAGTAGCAAAGATAATCCAGAAACAGGCTGAGGTCAGCAAAAGGAGGTCAGCAAAAGTATCAGGGGCAAAGAGAATAACATAGTCCAAAGCAAGTCAGGGTAAAAGACATGGGATCTCAAGAGTCATGATCCTAGAAGCAAAGTGAGTGCAAAAGTCTTGAGCAAGCCGAGGTCAAAGCTGTGGAACTGCAAATGTCATTATTCAAGCACAAACAGAATACATTTATCAGACAAATATCTAAGAGTCAGCATCAATGAGTCAATTGGCAACCAGCTGGACTCAGTAAAGTGAGGTTAGCACAATAAATATATCACACAAAGTCTGCAGACCAGGAAGTGCTTCTAAATATGCGTCCCATGATATCATCTTCAGCACCCAATGCAGGAGAGCCAGATTAAAGTCTGGTACAGGCATAAATAGCCCACCAGATCCTGGACCGATGAGTAACATTTCAGAGCCAATCATTTTCCACTAAAGTCCATTTAATAAATTACTTATTAGAACTTATTGATGATATGTTCTATGTGTGTAATGACAACATAATTAATAATGCAATGAGCAGCGAAATTTGTTTTGTAGGCTCTTCAGTCTGACAATGCTCAAAGACTTAGAGAACTCATGCACTACCCCATCAGTCCCAGTACTAGGCATAACACAGTGAATATGTTTTCCCTAGAGTTTATTAAGAATTAGTGAAAGTTATATGATATATAGATTCTATTTATTCATAAGTCATCTCAGCCTTTTTGATGCTTGAAGCAGAAAGTAAACCGAGGATAGAAAAAAGTATTAGTTACAGCTGATATGAGTACCACGGCAAGTGCTTGCAATTAAAGATGAGCAAAGTTCTTAAAAATTTGATTTGGCTGCTTCATCCCTGTCATTAAACTCCTCATATGCCATGTTCATTGCTGATCACAGCATCTAAAATGAGTATTATGGCCTTTCAGGGGTTGATCAGTTGAAATAAATAATAAATAAATTAAATTGTACTTACCTTATTTAGTTGAGCACAAAGAGGCCGCGCCATCTTGCTTGAAGATCCAGTGTGAAATCTTGTGCGGTGCATAATGACATCACCGCACTGTCCAGCATGGTGATATCACATGTCACTGTGCACAAGATTTCGCACCGGCTCTTCAAGCAAGATGGCCATTGTGGTCTCTTCACTGTCAAATGGATGAGGTGAGTATGATTTTTTTTTTACTACCATTTCATGGAAAATTGATTCATTACCACTAAGCACAAGGAAATTTTGCTTTGCAGCAAATAAAATTTTATCTGAAATTTAGATCGAAGTCCATTCTTACAAGTGCAAAATTTGCCAACAAACTGGTGCAACTTTTATAGTAAATCTTTCACAGTATATTAAAAAATTCTTTCTAAGTTTATGGTAACATGTCCTATAAGTCCAAGTGATCATGTTGTCTCATGGATTGTGCAACCATGATCACATGTTTTAACAATTGCGATCATGAACATGTTTTAGCAATTGCTACTGTATGTAATGGCTATACCATATGCTCAGAAAGCATATAATTTTGATGCCCACATTTTTCTTTTGGCTTAACCTGATTGACACTTCTCTTTTTTATACATATCGATGTTTTCCATATTCTTAAGGAAATTATTAGGTTACTTAAGTGCATCTTAACATTTCTTTCCATAATATATTTTTATTTCTTCAATGTTTTAAAAATTGACAACTCTGCTAAAGATGATTAAAAATATCCCACTGTGTTGAGCATAAAACCACTAGGCAGACCTATGTCTATTAATGGTTGCAGACTGCAGCTACAAACAAAGATGTGTGTAGTCTGATCCTGAAGTGATTTGTTAGTCTAATTCATCTTGCTAACCCTCTTGGATATAAAAGAAGCACAATTTTTAAAACCATAAAATTAAAAAAAAAAGTATAAGAAGTTTCTAGTGTGTATCTAGCAGTAATTTATATTTATTATTCAGTATATACCATCCAAGCTTGATTGGTAATGCTCAAGATGGATTTATATTCAGCAGACTCAAGCTTTTTTGACTAGTAAGGCTTTGACATGGTTGTTTTCAAGTATAGTGCATGTTACTTTGACAGTTATGGGTCTTACCTTGCTCTCATCTTATCAAGTTTGCAGAGTCAGAATGTCTGCACAGCTTTTACACCATTCTTGGAATACTTCAATGTATTCCTTATCTTACCTTAATACAAGTAATACATGTAAACAAACAGTATACTGTATATTCTCCTGAAATAATTGTTATTGCTTAACTAAGTTGTAATTGTGTTTGTTTAGAATGATTTTATTTTGCAAAATTATTTTATATCATATTTATTCAATGATAACAATTACAATGGTTTTCCAAGACTTTAATACTGATGACCTATCCACTGGATAGTTCATCAGTATATGATTGGTAGGGGTCCTCGGTACACAGTATTTTCCAGATAGGTGATTCATGTCCATGTGTTTCTACGTGTCATTATCCATACCATTATGTTTTCTGATTGTTTGCTTTGATAGATACTTGTATGCTTGTGATTGGATATATTAAAATTGATTGCTAGATCCACCATGTGCATCTAATAAAATCTAATAAAATTGACTCTATGGGCGTGGCCCAGCAGAAAATCATTTGACCAGCTACCTGTCTGGGTGTTCTGACTCTATAGGTCGACCGCATCCCTTGGCACCTGGGAAAAACATTAACTAATTTGAATCCCACAAACAAGCAAGTGTAGTCTCCTAGTTTGGGATTTGTCCTAAATTGCAGTGAAACTAGAGTTGAGTGAAGTTTGGAAAAATTTGATTTGGATGATTTGCCGATGTTCGTCAAGAAATTTGATTAGTTCTGAATTAAAATGTCATGAATAATAAATCTGGTATACCCAGGCCACTCTGCCTAATCATATGCATCCCACTTGGTGGCCCAATCTCAGTGTAAAGGCTTGGAAGTTAAATTGAAGGCAGAGTGCATTATGTTTCAGTACACCCACATTTATAGTTAATCCCTTCTGTAGGTACTGTGCCATCAGTATTACAGGCAGTTGTAATTTATCACCATCTACACTGTGCAGGGCACAAAGATTCATAGCTAATCCCTTCTGTTAGCTATGGAATTACTGTGTACCAGTATTACATGTTGATAAGCGTCAGGTCTAGTTTATCGCCGTGGATTTAGCCATGCAGTGTCCCAGGATTCAAGTAGAGGACCCATGACAGCGGGGGCGATGGCAGCAGGTGCGGTAGCATTGGCCCCATAACAGAGTGGGGATGGTGGCAGTAGCAGTAGCAGCAGTAGTGGCCCCATGACACAGTGAGGACAGTGGCGGCAGCAGCAGCAGTGGCAGTAACAGTGACAAAAGTGGCCCCCTGACATAGTGGAGGCAGCAGCAATGGCATTAAGACTGTGTTAACATCACTGTTTATGTTTCCGTTCTTTTGATCTGTCAGAAGAACATAAAACTAACAAACAAAAAAAGCAATCCTGTATTTTGAGCATACATAAAACCTCTTTCAGATGGTCATTATTTTGTCAGTGTCGACAGGACTTTTTTTTCCCATTATGCATAACAGAACAAAATGGAACAGTTATTTATGCCCATAGAAATGTATTGGAAGGAGCAAAATGGAGTCCCTCTTAAAGTGTTCCATTTTGTATTCCGTCCTAAAATTCTGTTATATTCCTTCATAAATCTGTTATAACGGAACACTCTAACGGAATTAGGAGTACTAATGTGAACCTGTCCAATACTGGGTGTCCACTACAGAAAGAGAACTGCCACCATTTAAGAGGTTGTCTATGTTTAGTTGCCTTTCAGCGTGAAATTCTGCACAGGTCACCAGACCTGCAGAGGAAAGAATACTGGCCTGCTGCCCACCACTGTGTTTCATTTCTTTTGGTCCCCCCAAGCCACTATGGACATCTGGTTTGATGGGATTCACGTGTGGTGCTGCAGCCAATGACTGGCCAAAGGTGTGATATATCCCCCATGCATCATGTCAATGGATAACATGACACATGGGGGACAGGTTACCTTTGCAGCCAGTCATTAGCGCAGTGGCACACATGACCCCTGTCAAACCAAATGTTGACATGCGGGATTGGAGAATATCAGTGGCAGCTTGAGACTGAAAGGTGCCAGAACCCAGCGAAGTGGAGCTGGTAAGTATGCTTCCCTCTGCAGGTCCAGAGACATGGAGGGGCCATGTATAGAAATCTGTGTTATTCTCCTATAAGCGTCAAGCTCTGTACCTATCTGTCAAGCAAAGTATCCATGTATGTAACTATCAAGTGTGGTGGTCTTGCTGCACAGGGGTTGTCTTTTTGTTACACTATCCTCAAATGGGGACCTGTGTTAGGGATAAGGACCACACACATTGATCATCTTACACAAATTACTGTACATACTGTATACATTAAAAACTTAGTATTCAATTGAAAAAAAAAACATAGTTTTAAGTCAACTCTTAAGGAAGTAAGTAGTGATGAGTGAAGTTTTGAAAAAAAATTATTTGGCAGCTTTGCAGAATTTCATCAAGAAATTCCATTTGTTAAAAATTACTTCATCACAAATCACTTTTCATTGTTTTGAGCAGGCGCAATGATGGGAAAATATGATTATGCTGCCCCCCTATCATTTAGCCCCTCAGGTTCCACGTTCAATGCTGATCATGGCATCTGAGACTCACGTTCAAGTGCTCAGGGGGTTAATCCGAGGTAAAAAAAATGATACTCACCTCATCCACTTGATCGCGGAGATTATCATTTTTTTCCTAAAATGGTGTCTGAAAATAAAAGGATTATCACCTCATCCACTTGATCATGAAGAGGCGATTGGTTCCTGTCTTGATTGAAAAAAAACCCAACAAAGGACCTACCGCGAGCGTGATGGCATCAGACGTCTTCACGCTCCCCGCAGGTTCTTTAGCGGGTTTTTTTCAATCAAGACGGGAGCCAATCGCCTCTTCACCATCAAGTGGATGAGGTGAGTATATTTTTTTTTATTTTCAGACACATTTTAGGAAAAATTGATGAGTTACCATGAAGCGCGAAGAAATTCGGGTTTGTGGAGAATAAAATGTTTCTGGAAATTCAGATTGAATTCCGCTTCGGATGCTTCAATTCGCTCAACACTGCATGAAACCAATGTCAGTCGCTCTGTATTGACAATAATCAACTGATCACCAGTTTACAGTTAGGTCTATATACTGTATAGTTCGCATATTTTATATGATTCGAAATTATTATAGTTAATTATGTTTCCATTCAGCAATAAGTGTGTATATGCCAATAGAAGAACATCATAGAGACTGATATCGGGTACGACATGGCAGTATACACACAAGCACACACACAGTAATGATTATTGGGTGTGAACAGGTATGCAAGGCCCAGGTCACAATGGATGACAGACACAGCAGATGAACTTAGGGGGCAGAAGTACTCTAAGTAGACAATAAGGGAACAACACTATTGTAAGGGGCACTAAGTGGCGGCACTAGTATGTCAGTACTAGTGTAAGGGGGGCACTAAAGGGGCAAAACTTGTGTGGGGGAACTAAGGGGACAAACTACGTGCAGGGTCACCAAGGAGGCATTCTAATGTATGAGGACACTAAAGGGGCATGACTGCTATGTGGGTGTTTTACTAATAAGAGCAAGGTTTGGATACTCTTTAAAGAGAGACTACACACCAATTTAAGAATCAAAAATCATCTCTACGTCTCTCTGAGTATCCTGCCGACTATGCCATTTAATGTTTTGTTGATAAGAGCAAGACTTCAGGTTCAGATACTCTTTAAAGAGAGACTCTTAACTGAACTACAGTTACTCTTCGAAGGAAGGTTTATAATATGATTTTATTAAATATAATAAGTAGTATATACCGTACATAGAGCGCTAAAATGTCCTTCTTTTACACTTATCTATATACAAAGGATAAAGAACTTAATACACAATGATATAAATACTTCACATGGAGTCCTGACTACATCCAGAATGAAGGTACACACATCACCGATGGAGTTATCATCTGACAGCGACATCAGCTGAGAAACCCTTTCAGCAAAAGCAGTCAGAGTCTCGATCCAGAAAACACAGATTAGGTCCCTAAAAGAGGCGCCCTCCTGTAGGATAAGCTTCTGACTTCTTTTCTGAAGGGTTACAGTATTATACAGATTAAACAAAAAGCTCCATTCCCTAGTGGAACATAGCCAGTCCATGCACTCCATAATTGTCGCTCTGTATGTGTTGTTCATCTGCTATCACCCCAGACCTTGGAGAGGTCAGTTCCCAGGTCCGCAGTGAGTCAGAATCCCAAAACAACCTTGCAGAAATATGTAGACAAAGCCTCGCTCCCTGGCACATGCATTCATATGTCTTAAAATAAAATTGAAATGAACAGATACAAAATGGAATTCAAATGATTAGAAATAGAGATGAGCGAATCATTCAAAAAATTATTCGTCGAACATTCGCCGAACTTTTCCTAAGATTCGTATATTCGACGAATAGATTTGTTGTATTTCTGTACAAAATATACTTTATTATGTGCTATTAGCGAACATTCGCGCACTAATAACGAACGTTCATTTAAAAAAAGTGCGCAACTTCTTAGAAGACGTACGCATAGCGTACGAATACTCAGCGTACTATTGTCTACGCGATTACGTAATGCGCAGGAACGCACGACGAGAGGCTGCGGCGTGCACTCCTCAGAGGCTGAGCGAATATTCGAAAATGGCACCCCGGCGATCCTCATCATTTAGCTCTGAAGAGAGAGAATTTCCTGATCCGGCTGATGGACAGAGAGGTACGCACCGTCATCCAAACCAGCATAAGAAGGAGGTGATCCAGCAGGTGATCCAAGGCCTGCACCATCGTTTCCACACCATGCGGACCCTGGGCCAGATCCAGCGGAAATGGTCCGATCTGAAATTCAAATGCCCAGAGCGGCTTAATGAGATCCGCGCAGAGATATGGCAGGGTGAGTAACAAAATATTTGATAAGTAAAAACATGTTAAAAAATTAGTGTACTGTATTGTATATATACCAGCAGTCACTGCGAATAATGAAAAAGATATAGAAGGACAACGTGGTCATGCGTAGTGCGCTGCAGTAATTTTGTTACATGCTAGGCAACGCCTCTCTAACTATCGACCCAAACAACTTAAGTGAAGGTATTCTAGTCATTATTGTCAATGGTGCTGGCCGTTCTCCCGTTTGTGTCAGGCAAATGCACTAGTTCGAAAGAAAGTACTCTTATATGTCCCTTCATAGTTAGCGCTTCCTCCTCCTACACACAGACTCAAAGACATGCTCATGCTGCAGCTACTGTCAGTGGGCGATATCCAAAGTATTCCTACCGCACCGTGTATTGCCATAAATACCGTTTTAGAAGAAAAAAATATGATATGGCCCCCCTCTCACACCCATAATATCTTAATAGTAGTATGTGTTAATATTAAAAAGAGTCATCATCTAACAATTGTGTACATTTTTATGCTACAGAGCACCGAGCACCTGAAGTAGCCTCTAGTAAGTGGAAAACATGTTTAATTTATTTTTCCTCCAAGCTACGTGGGAGTGCAGCTGCAGTAAGAGAACTAGTGGTTAGGAACGGGATCCTCCAGCCCCAAACTATTCCCATGTAGCTACAACTGTTCATTAGAGTTGAATGTAAGGCTACTTCTACACTAGCGGCAGCCCAGATCCAGCGGGTGAAGGGTCCCTCCGGATCCATGCTGCCGCAGGTACACATGTGGGGCCGCACTCTGGCCCAAATTCACTGTAATGGGGGTGGGCCGCGAATCCGACCACAGCACTTTAACCCCTGCTGAGAGGCAGCCGGAGCGAAAATAAAACATGTAACTGTTGTGTTTTCGCTCTGGCTGCCTCTCAGCAGGGGTTAACGTGCTGTGGCCGGATTCGCGGCCCACCCCCATTACAGTGAATTTGGGCCGGAGCGCGGTTCCGGCCCCACACGTGTACCTGTGGCAGCGCAGATCCGGAGGGACCCTTCACCTGCCGGATCCGGGCTGCCGCTAGTGTAGAAGTAGCCTTAGGCCATTATTTCATGATTTTTGACAGCTGCTGCTCCACAGAGGAGCTGCTCTCACCATCCTCCACCCCAGCAAGAGAGGACCCCACCTGCCCCTCCAACACCACCAGCCCAGCTACCAGAGGTAGAAGGTAGGTAAAAAATAAAGTGTAATGGGTGACCTTCTGTCTTCAAAATATGAGCTAAGTGTATGTTTTATCTTTTGTAGCTCCAACAGACAGGGAGCAGTTTTCCCCAGGACCATGGGAAGACCACGCCGTATGGGTGTCCAGTAAGTACTACAAAAGGCTCAGTCAGTACAGTACATGTCACAGAATAAGTTACTCCAGTATATTAAAGTTTAGATTTTTTTTGTGGGACTATCACTGTAACTCGATCATACAAACTAAGTACATAACTGTTTCCACCCCTACAGACATCCCCACTGACTTCAAAGTGGAGGCTGGATTACGGCGCCTTGGGTCAAGGATCCACGCTGCCTCCCGGCTCATTCGTGGCCTGCAGCTGGAGCTGCAAGAGCTGCAGGACATGATGGTCCAACATGGGCAAAGGCCGGCGTAATATTATTTATTTAGTTCATTTCTTTTGTTTATTATATTATTTATTTGTTAAATATAAGTTTTTATTTATTACTAAAATATTCTTGAAAAACTTATGTTTTGAGTGTTTTGTTAAACCTTTAACACCTTCCTGATCCTGACTTAGTGAGAAGAAGACAGATTTTTTTTCAATGACAATGTTCACATACTAATGAACACAGCGGTGTCTGCCGGCCAATAACAATACTAAATAGAACTATTAGTAACGTTAACTAACAACAGCTACTCTCCTACTAAGCGTAGAAAACGGAGGCAGAAAACAGTGTTTGGTTTTGAAATAGGGTTTTGGAGACTTCGGGTTCACACAGCCCATGACATGACACAAGACATTTGGCTGTAAAATTATGGCCCGGATGACAGCAACAGTGGGAAGACACTCAGACTATTCTGCCCTGCAAGGCCTGATCTAATCACCACCAGCATCAGCAAGAGGAGTATGAAATTCGGATGTAATCCAGCCTTTATTCATTTTTATAAAGGTATTTTTTTGAACACTGCCAGGTGACAGATTTGTCCTTTTGGGTGTCACCACCCCCCCAGCGGCACTAAAAACCCTCTCTGACATGACACTTGAGGCTGGGCAGGAAAGAAACCCTAGTGCATAGTGGGACAGTTCCGGCCACTGTTGTAATATGCCTGCCCAGAAGTCCAGGGGGTCTGAGAAGAGGCTTTGTGATCCAGACTGCAGTTACGCCTGAACCTGCTCATTGAGGCGGGTATTCTGGGCCTGCTCACTTGGCTGCAGCTGTTGGGAGCCTGCAGAGAAAAATTCCTGCATCATACTAATTAGGCTTAACTGGCTGCTGCTGGTTGTGGCAGAAGGTGGATTACTCGGCCGGACCTCCTTCTCAGACATGCTGGCAGCAGGCTGGGGCTGGCTAAAAGCTGTGGCCAGGTTACTACATAGCTTCTCCCGCAATGATACTAATTTCTCTTCCCTTTCCTGGGGAGGAAAACAATCCCCCATGTTGTATTGATACCGCGGGTCCAGAAGCATCGCCAGCCAGTATTCGTCAGTCTTCCTTATGTTTAGGATACGCCTGTCAGTGCGTAAGCATGTGAGCATACAGCTCGCCATCCTGCCCAGCATGCCTGAGAGGCCACTTCTTTCCATCTCAGCCTCTCTCTGAGAAACTGCTGTGTCCCTGAAAGTCTCATCATCCTCATCCTGCAGCTGTGTTCCTCCTCCTGGTCATCATCACGCTCATTAAAATCCTCCTGCTCTTCCCCCTCCTCTAACTGAAGCTCCTCATCCTCCTCCTGCTCCACAAGGGAACTTTGGCGTTGATGCTCCCCTACAGTGACAACATGGCGGGTAGACAAATGGCCAGGATTTCCTTCCCCCATTGCCCCCTGCTGCATGAGTGTGAGTGTCTTTTCCAGCACAAATATTATTGAAATTATGTCGTTCACACCGCAGCTGTCCCAGTTGACCAATTTGGTGGCTTCTTCTAAGGGCCTTAGAACAGTGCAGGCATCTCAGACCAGCCTCCACTGCCGGAAATCAAAGCCGCACCTGCTCCCTATGCTGGAAGATTCTGGCTGCTGCTGGACAAAATTGTCCACTGCTCTACGCTGCTCTAGGAGTCGCTGCAACATATGAAGAGTGGAATTCCACCGGGTCGCCACGTCACTTATTAAGCGGTGTGGCGGAAGACCGTTTTGAAGCTGCAGTTCCACCAGAGCGTGGCGAGATACATATGAATGGCTGAAATGAGTGCAAAGCTTCTGCGACATTACCAGCACTGTGCGCAGGCCAGTGAATGTTTTTAGAAATCTTTGCACCACTAGATTTAGGACATGTGCCATACAGGGAGCATGCGAGAATTGACCCAGGTTTAGCGCTGCCACTATATTTGTACCATTGTCACTCACTACCTTGCCCACTTCCAGCTGCCGTGGAGTCAACCAGCGCGCTATTTGCTGCTTCATGTAATGCAGCAAGCGCTGGCCTGTGTGGCTGCTACTGCCAAGACAAAATAAGTCTAACACTGCATGGCAGCGTTTCACCTGGCACATGTGATATGAAGGAGCGGGGGTAACTCGCTGCCCTGACGCTCCAGCAGGCGGACTGCCCGTGGAGGTGGAAGTGATAATAGTTGTTGGGTGGTCTGCTGCCATCCTGGCTGGAAAGCACGTAGAGGTTCCAACAGCAATTGACCGGGTTGCTGGGGGGTTCCTGTCTCGCTGCCACTAAATACATTCAGCTAGTGGGCAGTATAGGACATGTATTGCCCCTGGCCGTAAGCACTGCTCCAGGTGTCCACCATGACGTGCACCGTGCTGCAGAGAGACAGCTGCAGGGAGCATCCAATATTGTCAGCCACGTGGGAGTAGAGGGCGGGGATAACTTTGTTGTAATGCTAGGGACCTGCCAGCATGGCTGAGCGCAAGCCATTAGCTCCCTAAAAGCTGGGCAGTCAACCAGCTGGTACGGCAGAGACTGCACAGCCAGCGACTTTGTCAGGTGACCATTCAGTTTGCGCACTGTCGGATTACTTGTGTCGTAAAACTGCTTCCTGGCCACGCACTCGGCAATGGATGGCTGCATCCATTTGCACGAAATGCACGCACTGGTCGACGATGAGGTGGATGTACTAGTTACACACCGGGATGCGGGCTGAGCTATGGCCCTGGATGCGGCCTGCCTGACAGAAGGGACCCCGGGAGAAGTAACCAGCTCTTTAGTATTAATGGGCTGCTCTAAATTGCCGGCATGACGCCGCTTCAAATGGTTCCACAGAGCAGTGGTCCCAACATTTGTGGCTTTCCCACGGCTCAATTTCTGTTTACACAAATTACACGTGGCCATACTGCTATCCCCCGGCAGAGTGGTAAAATACTTCCACACACCCGACGTGCGCCCTCCACAGCTGGCCAAGCTTGTAGCCCTTGCACGCTTACACCCTGGTGCCGGCCTCACTATATTTGAGGTCTCGCTGGTTCCCAGAGAAGCACTAGCCCTGGGCCTAACTCGCCTCTGCCCTCTGTTGCTGCCACTACTAGTACCATCCTCCTCCTCTGAGCTAAAATCCTCCTCATCAGCCCTATCCGCTTCCCAGGTCCTCCGGTCCTCTAACACATCAGATTCATCATCAGACTCCTCCACAACACATTTTTGGGAATGCAAATCAGGCTTTTCCCCACCAACTGACAATTCCGGGCAGTCCAAACTCTGACTGCCCTCTAAGAAATCCTCAAGAAGGCTGTCCTCTATAACCGCCGGATTATAAGGTGGGCTTCGGTGGCTTTTTTTTGTTACAAATTGCAGAAGGGACACCACTAGGAGGGAGCACTGAAGCCCGAGAGGTGGCAGAAAATGAAGGGGTTTGCTTGATTTGAAAGGTGGAGCAGGACGAGTCTGACCCCTGGCTACATATGGATACTGTATCAGCAGATGACAGCAGATCATCCGGATGAGACTGAGATGAGCGTGCCATCCACTCCACTACCTCATCTACTTTCTCCTCCACTACAATTTTGCGCCTCGGTGGGTTAGCCTGGTGGAACAACGGCCAAGTATTGCAAATACTACTAGTAGATGCTCCAGCTACAGGTCTTTTGGCACTGCTGCCCTGTGCCACCTTCTCCTTTTTTTTAAAGCTCAAAGTCAGGCTGGAACTGAACCCCTTTTGCTTATCCATTCCAGACATTTTTCAATTCACTCACAGCATGGCGGTGACAGCAGAGTGACCAAGTGAGACTGAGGTAGCAGGTGAAGCACATAAAATTTTACCCTGACACAGAATGGCGGTGACAACAAAGTGACCATGTGAGACTGTGGTAGCAGGTGAAGCACATAAAATTTTACCCTGAAACAGCATGGCGGTGAACCCAGAGTGACCAAGTTAGACAGAGGTAGCAGGTGAAGCACATAAAATTTTACCCTGACACAGCATGGCGGTGAACCCAGAGTGACCAAGTTAGACAGAGGTAGCAGGTGAAGCACATAAAATTTTACTCTGACAAAGCATGGCGGTGACAACAGAGTGACAAAGTGAGACTGAGGTAGCAGGTGAAACACATAAAATTTTACCCTGACACAGCATGGCGGTGAACCCAGAGTGACCAAGTTAGACTGAGGTAGCAGGTGCATCACATAAAATTTTACCCTAACACAGCATGGCGGTGACAACAGAGTGACCAAGTGAGACTGAGGTAGCAGGTGAAGCACATAACATTTTACACTAACACAGCATGGCGGTGACAACAGAGTGACCAAGTTAGACTGAGGTAGCAGGTGAAGCACATAAAATTTTTCCATGACCCAGCATGGCGGTGAAAAAAGAGTGACCAAGGGAGATTGAGGTAGCAGGTGAAGCACATAAAATTTTACCCTGACACAGAATGGCAGTGACAACAGAGTGACCAAGTGAGACTGAGGTAGCAGGTGAAGCACATAAAATTTTACCCTGACACAGCATGGCGGTGAACCCAGAGTGACCAATTTAGACAGAGGTAGCAGGTGAAGCAAATAAAATATTACCCTGACACAGCATGGCAGTGTTCCCAGAGTGACCAAGTTAGACTGAGGCAGCAGTTTAAGCACATAAAATTTTAACCTGACACAGCATGGCGGTGACAAAAGAGTGACCAAGTGAGACTGAGGTAGCAGGTGAACCACTCAAAAATTTACCCTGACACAGCATGTCGGTGAACCCAGAGTGACCAAGTGAGACTGAGGTAGCAGGTGAAGCACATAAAATTTTACCGTGACACAGCATGGCGGTGACAACAGAGTGACCAAGTGAGACTGAGGTAACAGGTGAAGCACATAAAATTTTATCCTGACAAAGAATGGCGGTGACAACAGAGTGACCAAGTGAGACTGAGGTAGCAGGTGAAACACATAAAATTTTACCCTGACACAGCATGGCGGTGAACCCAGAGTGACCAAGTTAGACTGAGGTAGCAGGTGCATCACATAAAATTTTACCCTAACACAGCATGGCGGTGACAACAGAGTGACCAAGTGAGACTGAGGTAGCAGGTGAAGCACATAAAATTTTACACTAACACAGCATGGCGGTGACAACAGAGTGACCAAGTTAGACTGAGGTAGCAGGTGAAGCACATAAAATTTTTCCCTGACCCAGCATGGCGGTGAAAAAAGAGTGACCAAGGGAGATTGAGGTAGCAGGTGAAGCACATAAAATTTTACCCTGACACAGAATGGCGGTGACAACAGAGTGACCAAGTGAGACTGAGGTAGCAGGTGAAGCACATAAAATTTTACCCTGACACAGCATGGCGGTGAACCCAGAGTGACCAATTTAGACAGAGGTAGCAGGTGAAGCAAATAAAATATTACCCTGACACAGCATGGCAGTGTTCCCAGAGTGACCAAGTTAGACTGAGGCAGCAGTTTAAGCACATAAAATTTTAACCTGACACAGCATGGCGGTGACAACAGAGTGACCAAGTGAGACTGAGGTAGCAGGTGAACCACTCACAAATTTACCCTGACACAGCATGTCGGTGAACCCAGAGTGACCAAGTGAGACTGAGGTAGCAGGTGAAGCACATAAAATTTTACCCTGACACAGCATGGCGGTGACAACAGAGTGACCAAGTGAGACTGAGGTAACAGGTGAAGCACATAAAATTTTATCCTGACAAAGAATGGCGGTGACAACAGAGTGACCAAGTGAGACTGAGGTAGCAGGTGAGCCACCCAAAAATTTACCCTGACACAACATGGCGGTGACAACAGAGTGACCAAGTGAGACTGAGGTAGCAGGTGAGCCACCCAAACATTTACCCTGACACAACATGGCGGTGACAACAGAGTGACCAAGTGAGATTGAGGTAGCAGGTAGAGATGAGCGAGTAGTGAAATATTCGAAAGTTCGAATTTCGATTCGAATAGACCGCGTTATTCGACTATTCGACCGACTATCGAATCCCATTATAGTCTATAGGAAAAAAATGCTCGCCACTTGGAAATCTCAATTCGACCACTTGGAGGTCACCAAGTCCACCCTGAAACCTCAGAAAATGATGCCAACACTGCTGGAATGCAACTGGGACAGCAGGGGAAGCATGTCTGGGTGCATATAACGCGCCCAAGTCGCACTATTACGCCACTATCACAGCCTCTCAACAATACACTCCAAACACAATATAACTTCTATGTAAAGTGAGACAATACAAGGAAACCTTCTTTCCTCTACATTGCCATGGACCCCAAGCCAAACTGTACAAAAAAGAAGAAAAAATTCTGCACCCCTTAAAATCACGTTGCCTATGACAACCACAGATGGCATAGGCAAGGGGGAAAGCAAATAGACCCCACCCCTAATTGTCATTGTGTGTGTGTGTGTGAGATGTGGTCAGACATGTCTTCTTTAAAATGTAAAAACAACTCAAACACATGCAGAAGCCTTAAAATGCCCAAATTGTTGGCGCTTGAGATGTCAGTGACCCGACCTGGCCCAGTGTCATGTCTAGCAGGTAAAGCAGTGGGGATCTTGAGGGATGCGTAGGACCGCAAAAGGCAGGAAGAGGCCGTGGGCTGGCCAGAGGCTTATGGAGAAGGCAGGCTAGAGCCCGCAGGGCCGCATCTCTTCCCTATAACAGGCCCCCACACAAAGCTCTCCCATCGAGGGCTCTTAGGTCCTTGTTGTGAAGATATTTTAAGGAGTGCGCAAAGTTAGCTTGAGGTGAGACCTTGAAAAAATTATATGGAGGCCCTTGAGGTGAGCCCTCGAAAAAAGTATGTGGAGGCCCAAGAGCTGAGACCTCTTAAAAATTGTGTGGAGGCCCAAGAGCTGAGACCTCTTAAAAATTGTATTAAGGCCCAAGAGCTGAGACCTCTTAAAAATTGTTTTAAGGCCCAAGAGCTGAGACCTCTTAAACATTGTGTGGAGGCCCAAGAGCTGAGACCTCTTAAAAATTGTATTAAGGCCAAAGAGCTGAGACCTCTTAAAAATTGTGTGGAGGCCCAAGAGGTGAGACCTCTTAAAAATTGTGTGGAAGCCCAAGAGGTGAGACCTCTTAAAAATTGTGTGGAGGCCCAAGAGCTGAGACCTCTTAAAAATTGTATTAAGGCCCAAGAGCTGAGACCTCTTAAAAATTGTGTGGAGGCCCAAGAGCTGAGACCTCTTAAAAATTGTATTAAGGCCCAAGAGCTGAGACCTCTTAAAAATTTTTTTAAGGCCCAAGAGCTGAGACCTCTTAAAAATTGTGTGGAGGCCCAAGAGCTGAGACCTCTTAAAAATTGTATTAAGGCCCAAGAGCTGAGACCTCTTAAAAATTGTATTAAGGCCCAAGAGCTGAGACCTCTTAAAAATTGTATTAAGGCCCAAGAGCTGAGCCATAATAATTTTTTCTTTTTTTTTTAATGGAGCAATTCTACGGCGGTAAAGGAGGAGGAGGAGGAGGAGGAAATTGCTTTCCACTGTTGTAGAAGCAAAGTCCGGGTCAATCCACTTGCTGTTCATTTTGATTAGCGTCAGCCTGTCGGCACTGTCGGCACTGTCGGTTGACAGGCGGCTGCGCTTATCGGTTATAATGCCCCCGGCTGCGCTGAACACCCTTTCTGATAGCACGCTGGCGGCAGGGCAGGCAAGCACCTCCAAGGCGTACAGGGACAGTTCCAGTCACGTGTCCAACTTGGAGACCCAGTAAGTGTAGGGCGCCGAGGGATCGGGGAGGAAAGGGGTACGGTCTGCCAGGTACTCCCGCAACATCCGCCGATACTTGTCCCTCCTGCTCATAGTGGGCCCCGCAGTGATGGAAGTTGCACGAGGGGGTGCCATGAACGTGTCCCACACCTTGGATAGTGTTCCCCTGGTGGCTGTGGGCCTGATCGATGTTGTCAGACTCCGGGAGACACTGTCCTCTCTGCCGCCAGCGATGGTGGGTGGGAAAATCTCCATCATGTTCTGCACGAGTTCCCTCTGGTATTCCAGCAATCGATTCGTCCTCTCCTCTACCGGAATAAAAGAGGAGAAGTTATCTTTATACCGGGGGTCCAGGAGTGCGAAGACCCAGTATAGTTTGTTCTCCAATATCCGGACAACACGTGTGTCCCGGGAAAAGCAGCCCAGCATGAAGTCAGCCATGTGTGCCAGACTCTGAATAGGCATGACGTCACTGCCCCCACCAGAAGGATCATTTGTCATTTCCTCCTCTTCCTCTTCCGCCTCCTCTCCGCCCCATCTGCGCTGAACCAATGGGACGCACACAGCCTGACTGCTACCCTCGCCGCCAGCATCCTCCTCCTCTTCCACAGCCACCTCCACGTCGTCCTCCTCCTCATCCTCCTCCTCCTGCAACTGCCACCGAGAAGCAGACAAAAGTGTGGTCTGACTGTGTAGCTCCGTTGCGTCTCCTCCTACCCCCGTCTCCTCTGTGTGCAATGCGTTCTCCCTTATTGCGATGAGCGTTTCTTTAAGGACGCCTAGGAGCGGGATGGTTAGGCTCACTATAGCGTCCTCGCTGCTGACCTTCTTGGTGGACTCCTCAAAGATACGCAATACATCACATATGTCTGCCATCCATGGCCACTCGTGGTTGGCAAACTGAGGGAGCTGAGTTGGAGGCACGCGTGGATTCATAATCTGGTACTCCATCAATGCTCTCTGCTGCTCACACACCCTGGCCAACATGGAATAGGTGGAATTCCAGCGAGTGGGCAGGTCGCACAACAGCCGATGTTCAGGCAAATGGAGGCGTTGCTGGAGTTTTTTTAAGCTAGCAGCAGCTACAGTTGACTTCCGAAAGTGAGCGCACAAGCGCCGAACTTTCACCAGTAGCTCTGCCAGGTTGGGGTAAGTCTTTAAAAATTTTTGGACTACCAAATTAAAAACGTGGGCCAGGCATGGTACGTGATTGAGTTCGGCAAGCTCCAGAGCCGCCACCAGGTTACGGCCGTTATCGCACACGACCATGCCTGGTCCTAGCTGCAGCGGCGACAGCCACATCTCCATCTGCTGCAATATGGCGTCCCTCACCTCTGGGGCGCTGTGCTTCCTGTCGCCCAAGCTGATGAGCTTAAGCACCGCCTGCTGATGTCTCCCCACGCCAGTGCTGCAACGCTTCCAGCTAGCGGCTGAGGGCAATGTTAAGGCAGAGGAGGAGGAGGAGGAGGAGGAAGAGGAGGGGGGTTTATCAGAACCCGTGCTGGCAATCTTGGGCGGGGGTGGTAGGTAGGCCGTCTCTGTTTGCGACCCCGTCCCCGCTTCCACTACATTCACCCAGTGTGCCGTCAAAGAGATGTAGCGTCCCTGGCCGCAAGCGCTTGTCCACGAGTCGGTGGTCAAGTGGACCTTTGCGCTGACTGCGTAACTCAGGGCCCGCCTGATGTTACGCGACACGTGCTGGTGCGGGGCGGGGACAGCACACCGGGAAAAGTAGTGGCGGCTAGGGACGGAATAGCGAGGTGCGGCAGCCGCCATCAGGTCGCGGAAGGCCTGCGTCTCCACAAACCTAAACGGCAACATCTCCAGGGCCAGCAGTTTGGAGATGTGGCAGTTTAAGGCTTGGGCTTGGGGGTGACTCGAGGCGTACTTCCGCCTGCGGTCGAACGCCTGCGAGATGGACAGTTGATGGGACGAGGAGTATGAAGGTGCAGGCGAAGATGCGGGGGAAGGGGAGGCTGAAGGAGAAGGCCCCAAAGTAGCCGAGGCAGAGGCAGATGTGGAGGTGTCCTGGCTGGAGGTCTGGACTGCAGTGGCAGCACACAACAAAGGGGAAGAGGCAGTGGCAGCAAGACCGGGCGCAGGTTGTATTGCGTTTGCTCTCTCCCACTCAGCCCAGTGCTTGACTTCCAAGTGACACCGCATGCCTGAGGTGGTCAGATTGCTCTTCTCAGAGCCCCTACTCAGTTTTGAGTGGCAGAGTGGCGCAAACCGCGCTCAGTTGTCGTCCGCGCAAACATTAAAAAATCTCGACACCACAGAAGTACGAGGCCTCGATGGGGGAGCTTCGCGCGACTGCCTGCTGCGGGAAGAGCTTCGGCCCTGCTGGCTGTGGCCTGCCTTCTCTGTCTGGACTGTCCTCTGCCTCTGGACATCCCTCTGCCTCTTGCTGCCTTTTTCGGTGATGCGCAGACCACCACATCTTCACTGCTTTCCCCGCTGGACATCACCCCTGGCCAAGTGGGGTCGGTCATTTCGTCATCCACCACCTCCTCTTCCACTTCCTCACTCTGCTCCTCCTCCTGCCCACTGGACATTCCAACAGCCTCCCTTGATGGCAACTGCGTCTCATCATCATCGCTCATGATAACAGATGCTGGTTCCGGGTCCACATCACCAGGAGATGGCAGATACTCAAGTT
>ONZH01008556.1:0-35181 GCA_900303285.1 Rhinella marina | reverse complement strand
GAAGCGCTATCGGCTATCCATTGCACCACCTGTTCAACCTGCTCAGGCCTCAACAGCGGTGTAACCCGCCCCCTGCTTAACTGTCCCATAAAGGCAGGGATTCTGGATGAGCGGGATCCTGGCTGACCCTCACCAGCACGCATTGTATCCCCACTGGCTTCAACAAGGCCCCCAACAGCATTTCCGCGCCCCCGTCCTCGTCCACGTCCACGTCCGATTCCGGTAGCCCTCCGCATTTTTTTTTTTTGGTTACAATATTTGGCGTACACAGCCGTATACTACCAGGTCAGACGGTGTGTATTAACACCACGTATATAAAAGAGTTTTGCAGGCACGCAGAACGCACAGTACAGGTGCCAAATAAAAGGACTTTTTTTAAATATGTCTGATTACACAGCCGTGTACTAACAGGTCAGACGGTGGGTATTAACAGCATGTATATAAAAGAGTTTTGCAGGCACGCAGAACGCACAATACAGGTGCCAATAAAAGGACTTTTTTTTAATATTTCTAGGTACACAGCCGTGTACTACAAGGTCAGACGGTGTGTATTAACACCACGTATATAAAAGAGTTTTGCAGGCACGCAGAACGCACAATACAGGTGCCAAATAAAAGGACTTTTTTTAAAAAATATTTCTAGGTACACAGCCGTGTACTAACAGGTCAGACGGTGGGTATTAACAGCACGTATATAAAAGAGTTTTGCAGGCACGCAGAACGCACAGTACAGGTGCCAAATAACAGGACTTTTTTTTAAATATGTCTGATTACACAGCCGTGTACTAACAGGTCAGACGGTGGGTATTAACAGCACATATATAAAAGAGTTTTGCAGGCACGCAGAACGCACAATACAGGTGCCAAATAAAAGGACTTTTTTTAAAATATTTCTAGGTACACAGCCGTGTACTACAAGGTCAGACGGTGTGTATTAACACCACGTATATAAAAGAGTTTTGCAGGCACGCAGAAGGCACAATACAGGTGCCAAATAAAAGGACTTTTTTAAAAAAATATTTCTAGGTACACAGCCATGTACTACCAGGTCAGACGGTGTGTATTAACACCACGTATATAAAAGAGTTTTGCAGGCACGCAGAACGCACAGTAAAGGTGCCAAATAACAGGACTTTTTTTTAAATATGTCTGATTACACAGCCGTGTACTAACAGGTCAGACGGTGGGTATTAACAGCACGTATATAAAAGAGTTTTGCAGGCACGCAGAACGCACAATACAGGTGCCAAATAAAAGGACTTTTTTTTTAATATTTCTAGGTACACAGCCGTGTACTACAAGGTCAGACGGTGTGTATTAACACCACGTATATAAAAGAGTTTTGCAGGCACGCAGAACGCACAATACAGGTGCCAAATAAAAGGACTTTTTTTTTTTAATATTTCTAGGTACACAGCCGTGTACTACCAGGTCAGACGGTGTGTATTAACACCACGTATATAAAAGAGTTTTGCAGGCACGCAGAACGCACAGTACAGGTGCCAAATAACAGGACTTTTTTTAAAATATGTCTGATTACACAGCCGTGTACTAACAGGTCAGACGGTGGGTATTAACAGCACGTATATAAAAGAGTTTTGCAGGCACGCAGAACGCACAATACAGGTGCCAAATAAAAGGACTTTTTTTTAAAATATTTCTAGGTACACAGCCGTGTACTACAAGGTCAGACGGTGTGTATTAACACCACGTATATAAAAGAGTTTTGCAGGCACGCAGAACGCACAATACAGGTGCCAAATAAAAGGACTTTTTTAAAAAAAATATTTCTAGGTACACAGCCGTGTACTACCAGGTCAGACGGTGTGTATTAACACCACGTATATAAAAGAGTTTTGCAGGCACGCAGAACGCACAGTACAGGTGCCAAATAAAAGGACTTTTTTTTAAATATGTCTGATTACACAGCCGTGTACTAACAGGTCAGACGGTGGGTATTAACAACACGTATATAAAAGAGTTTTGCAGGCACGCAGAACGCACAGTACAGGTGCCAAATAACAGGACTTTTTTTTAAATATGTCTGATTACACAGCCGTGTACTAACAGGTCAGATGGTGGGTATTAACAGCACGTATATAAAAGAGTTTTGCAGGCACGCAGAACGCACAGTACAGGTGCCAAATAAAAGGACTTTTTTTAAAATATGTCTGATTACACAGCCGTGTAGTAACAGGTCAGACGGTGGGTATTAACAGCACGTATATAAAAGAGTTTTGCAGGCACGCAGAACGCACAGTACAGGTGCCAAATAAAAGGACTTTTTTTTTAAATATGTCTGATTACACAGCCGTGTACTAACAGGTCAGACGGTGGGTATTAACAGCACGTATATAAAAGAGTTTTGCAGGCACGCAGAACGCACAATACAGGTGCCAAATAAAAGGCCTTTTTTTAAATATGTCTGATTACACAGCCGTGTACTAACAGGTCAGATGGTGGGTATTAACAGCACGTATATAAAAGAGTTTTGCAGGCACGCAGAACGCACAATACAGGTGCCAAATAACAGGACTTTTTTTTAAATATGTCTGAGTACACAGCCGTGTACTACAAGGTCAGACGGTGTGTATTAACACCACGTATATAAAAGAGTTTTGCAGGCACGCAGAACGCACAGTACAGGTGCCAAATAAAAGGACTTTTTTTTAAATATGTCTGATTACACAGCCGTGTACTAACAGGTCAGACGGTGGGTATTAACAGCACGTATATAAAAGAGTTTTGCAGGCACACAGAACGCACAGTACAGGTGCCAAATAAAAGGACTTTTTTTTAAATATGTCTGATTACACAGCCGTGTACTAACAGGTCAGACGGTGGGTATTAACAGCACGTATATAAAAGAGTTTTGCAGGCACGCAGAACGCACAATACAGGTGCCAAATAAAAGGCCTTTTTTTTTAAATATGTCTGATTACACAGCCGTGTACTAACAGGTCAGACGGTGGGTATTAACAGCACGTATATAAAAGAGTTTTGCAGGCACGCAGAACGCACAATACAGGTGCCAAATAACAGGACTTTTTTTTAAATATGTCTGAGTACACAGCCGTGTACTAACAGGTCAGACATTACAGGTATTTACACCTGGTATACAAAAAGGGTATTGCAGGCACACAGAACCCAGAACACTAGAGCCAAAGAAACTGTATTTAAAAAAAAAAAATGTACACAGCCGTATGCTGCCAGAAGATCAGATGGTGCATATACACACTAGGTATATAACAGGGTTTTGCAGCCAAAAAGAACGCAGAACAGTAGTGCCAAATATAGTTTGGTATGTAGCAGAGCACCTAATACACCACTAATGCCTCTCTCTGTCCCTACTCCAGCAGCTATCCCTGAATACAGCAGCCGTTCTCTGCAGAGTGTATATAGTAGTAAAGCTATCACTGTACTGCACTATAGTAGCCCTGATAAGGGCTTTTAATCACGCTCCTGCCTGTCCAACAGCTAAAACCTATCTCTCCCTTCTCCAGCCTCTGTCCCTGACTAAGTTCACGCAGCATATGCGAACAAGCAGGAAGACCTGAGTTATTAATATTCGAGGTCACGTGGTTTTTCCAGCCAATCCATGTAGACGCCGTTTTCACGCTGCCAGCGTGCTCCGCGGGCCTGTCATAACCCCCCTGCATGGTGATTGGTGGAAAAAGAGCGCCAGGGAAGGTGGGAGGGGAAACGAATTCTAAGTGCGCCATCGCCGTTATACTCGATCGAAATCGAGTATGCCGAATAGCGTAGTATTCGATCGAATACCGGCTCGATCGAACACTACTTGCTCATCTCTATTAATTACTTTATACATTTTAGTGGCATCTGCAAAAATTGATATTTTACTGTGCAAGCCTTCTACAAGATCATTAATAAATCTATTGAAGAGAATAGCGCTTAATACTGACCCCTGTGGTACCCCACTAGTGACAGTGACCCAATCTGAGTATGTGCCGTTAATAACCACCCTCTGTTTTCTATCACTGAGCCAGTTACTTACCCACATACAGACATTTTCTCCCAGGCCAAGCATTCTCATTTTATATACTAACTTTTTATGTGGTACAGTGTCAAATGCTTTGGAGAAGTCCAGATATACGACATCCATTGATTCTCCGCAGTCCAGTCTAGAACTTACCTCCTCATAGAAACTGATTAAATTAGTTTGACATGACCGATCCCTCATGAAACCATGCTGATATGGAGTTATTTGATTATTTTCATTGAGGAACTCCAAGATAGCATCTCTTAGAAAACCTTCAAACAGTTTACCCACGACAGATGTTAAACTTACCGGCCTATAGTTCGTTGGCTCGGTTTTTGGACCCTTTTTGAATATTGGCACCACATTTGCTATGCGCCAATCCTGTGGAACACTCCCTGTCAGTATAGAGTCCTTAAATATCAGAAATAAGGGTTTGGCTATGACATTACTTAATTCTCTCAGGATATGGGGGTGTATGCCATCCGGTCCTGGCGATTTGTCTATTTTAATCTTTTTAAGACGTCTCTGTACTTCTTCCTGGGACAGTTTATTTTCCTCACTGAATACAGTGGAGAAAAAAATATTTAATAGTTTTGCTTTCTCCTCATCGCTCTCTGCAACTCCCCCCTCATTACTCTGTAAGGGGCCGACACCTTCAGGTTTATACTTTTTACTATTTATATAATTGAAGAACATTTTAGGGTTAGTTTTACTCTCTTTAGCAATTAATCTGTCAGTCTCTAGTTTGGCTGCTTTTATTTGTCTTTTACATATTCTATTTTTTTCCTTGTTTTTCAATGCTTCCTCGCCACCCTCCTGTTTTAGTGATTTAAATGCTTTCTTTTTGTCATTTATTGCTTTCTTTACAGCTCTATTTATCCACATTGTTTTTTTCTTGTTTCTTAACCTTTTATTTCCATAAGGTATGTACCTCTCACAATTAGATATTAGGATGCTTTTAAAAATATCCCATTTTGTGGCTGTATTTTTATTTTTGAGGATTTTGTCCCAGTTAGTTAGGTCTATGGCCTTTCTTAGTTGGTTAAATTTGGTGTCCCCCAACCTGCACATCTGTTGTTCTGTCAGGTCTATTGGTTAATACTAAGTCCAGTATGGCTGTCCCTCTAGTGGGGTCCTGAACCAGTTGGGAAAGGTAATTGTTTTTGGTTATTTCCAAGAACCTGTTTCCTTTACGAGATATACAGGTTTCAGTTTCCCAGTCTATATCTGGGTAGTTGAAGTCCCCCATAATAATGACCTCATTATGATTTGCCGCCTCATCTATTTCATTTAGAAGTAGATTTTCTGTGATATATTAGGTGCTTTATAATAAACTCCTATTAGTATTTTATTATTGTTTTTATTTCTACCCACAAAGACTCCACATCTTCATGTCCCTCACTTATATCTTCCCGGAGTGTGGGCTTTAGAGAGGACTTTACATAAAGGCAAACCCCTCCCCCTCTCCGGTTTTGGCAATCCTTTCTAAACAGACTGTAACCCTGTACATTTACTGCCCAGCCATAGCTATCATCCAGCCATGTCTCAGTTATTTCCACTATGTCATAGTCCTCCTCACACATCACCAATTCCAGTTCACCAATTTTATTAGTCAGGCTTCTGGCATTAGTGTACATACACTCTAGGTATAGAGGTCTATGTATATTTTTTACCCCACTTTTTAAATTACTATTACTTGTGAAGTGAATATTCGGGGTTTTTGGGTGACTTTGGTTGTTGTTTTGCCCAGTCTTCTCCCTACATTCCTCACTAACCCCAGCCCCCACTAACCCCCCACTGTCCCCTCCTATGACCCACTCTCTATCTACACTATCTACCCCCTTATTAGTATGACCCCCCACCCTCTCCCCAGAACCTAGTTTAAAAGCTCCTCCAGCCATCTAGCCATTTTTCCCCCAGGGCAGTTGCACTCTCCCCATTAATGGTGTATGCTTTATTTTTGCGTCTGTGAACAAAGAACTGATGTGACTTGCCAAAAAGCTCCAGTTTTGTCTGATCTGTTGAAAGTACATCTCCCAGAAGCATTGTGGCTAGTCAATATGCATTTTGGCAAATTCCAGTCTCACTTTTTTATCATTGCTTATAACAGTGGTTTCCTCCTTGGTCATCTTCCATTAACTTCTGCTAAGACAGCTACACTGATTGCAACATCTGACTTGACCTTGCAGTTCACCTCTAGCCTCTTTGAAAGTTGCTCTGGGCTCTGTGGTAACCATTTGTATTATCTGTCTCTTCAATTTGTCATCAATTCCTCTTGTGGCCTTGTCTAGGGAGTCCTGTAGACCGTAAAGGGAATCTGTCAGCTCAAACACCCTCCAAACTACAGTAAGTGGTGTATAGTGTAAGTGACATCGAGTCCGGTTATGTAATTTTTATGTTCATACTCACTTGCATTCTGACTCTGACAAACCTGCAGTAAAATGCACTCAGTGGACTCCAGTGCTCACTCACATAATGGAGAGGACTCAAAGAAGAGTCCTCTCAATGCATTTTACTGCTGGTTTGTGGGAGCACAGCGTCGGAATGGAAGTGAGTATGAAGATAAAACTTACATAATCGGATTCAGCAGGGGGTGTTTCGGAGATGACAGGTTCCCTTTAAGCTTCTGAATACTATGTGCAACTGTAGTAACAAGCTGTTTGGAGATGGTCTTATAGCCTTTACTAGTGTTGCTCGAGCACCAAAGTGCTCTGGTGCTCGAGTAGAAAACTTAGGGATGCTCGGGTGCTCAGAGCATTAAACCAGGTACCCCCTGGTCTGAAGAGGTGAGGGTGTCTGGTTCTTAGGAAAAGGTCAGAAATTGATGGAAACACCACTGAAATGGTTTGGTAACAGCATGGGGAGGATGTCTGGATGCATCTCGGACTCCCAGGTCGCTGCTGGGAACGATGTTGTACGAGTATTACACCACTTTCACAGACTGACAATAATACACAGAAAACAAAAGACAAAAAAGAAAAAAAATTACACTGAATGTCTCAGGTATTTAGTATGCGCAATTGTTATACAGCAGATGTAGCGCCGGTAATGTCTCTGTCACCAGCGGCAGAAAAAATTACACTGAATGTCACAAATATTTAGGATGTGCAAACGTTATACAGCAGGTGTAGTGCAGGTAATGTGACTGTCACAGGCGGCGAAAAAATTACACTGAATGTCACAGGTATTTAGGATGTGCAAACGTTATACAGCAGATGTAGCACGGTAATGTCGCTGTCACCAATGGCAAAAAAATTACACTGAATGTCACAGGTATTTAGGATGCGCAAATGTAACACAACAGATGTAGCAGAGGTTGTGTCACTGTCAGCAGCGGCCAAACAATTGCGCTAAATGTCACAGATATTTAGGATGCGCAAATGTAACACAACAGATATAGCAGATGTAGTGTTACTGTTAGCAGCGGCCAAACAATTTTCAAAGCATCTCTTCTTAATGATCCGTGAAACACACATGCAACACAGATGACATCCGTGAGGGATCCGTGGTTTTCACGGACTCATTGACTATAATGGGCGTGAGGGATCTGGGAACACGGATCAAGATAGGACATGCATCTGTGCTAAAAAAACGGAACCACGGACCGCGATGAAACACTGATGTCTGAACACACATTCAAATGAATGGAGACGTGTGCTGTCCGTGGAGAACACGTACAGCACACGTCCGTGAAACACTGACTGAGCCTTAAGACTGAGCCCAACATGGCTACGGCATTACAGTGAATGCCAGTACTTTCCCTCACGTTTATTCACTGCGTAGCAGCGAACAAACGTGCGGGGAGGAGACTCGAGCATCGAACACCGCGATGTGCCAAGCATAGCGATGCTCAAGCGAATATAGTGCTCGGGCGAGCATGCTCGCCCAGCATTAGCCTTTACCTTTAAAGCGTTTGTCTAGAATTTTCTTTCTATTTTCCTGAGACAACTCTCTCCTTTGCTTTCTTTGGTCCAGGTTCAGTGTGGTACTAACCATGATACCAAGCAGCACAGTAACTACTTTCACCATTTAATTAGGTAGACTGACTGATTAAAAGTTTGAAGATACCTTCATATGATAATTACAGGACACACCTTAGTTTAACATGTCCCTATGGTCAAATTATTTTCATTCTTTTCTAGGGGTATTAGCATTTTTGTCCAGGCCAGTTTCACCAGCTTGTTTTATAAATTATTATAAATTGAAAAGCAATGTCTGATTTTCATTAGCTGATTTTCAGTAGATTTTTATTTATTATTACGTTTGTCAGTTTCAAGTTAGTTCAGTGACCATTGTGAGTTTTTCTTTCTTTAATGGAAGGGTACCAACAATTTTGTTGATGTGTAATAGATCCCTGAGGCATTCACCAGACACCAACTAAATCACATCCACATAAACTGGTAATGCTGTTATTAGACATAAATACTAAATTGTTCACCTAGTGATGGGCTGATAGTTTTAACTATTACTGTGGTATGTCCTGTCTTTTATATTAGTCTTCTAATAAATGTTAAGTTTTATTATTTAGTGAAGAGATGGTCCAAATGGGAATTAATTGCCTTTTGGCATTGCGTGTAGTACTTGTCATCATGTTTCGTAACATATGACTGCTGCTGCCACCACCACAGTTGCTATTCCCTGTTGCTAATTACCGCTACTGCCACTACCACTACACAGTCGTCACTACTACTATTACTACTACTACTACTACACACATCTAGTAATACACACATCTGATGCCTTGTCTGTTCCATGCTGTGCTGCTACTGCTGCCACTACTATTGTACACTTCCGACAATTAACATTTATGCGTGCCTAAATATAGGCAGGCATTATGCCCTGTTAATGCATAATTTATGGACGCTTGGTCCCAACAAGCCACTGTCTTTTTCCCATAACACTTTGTGTGTTTAAACACCATCTGCCCCGAATAAGGGACACTTTTTAGAACACAAATTTACTCATTCTTATGCCTGAGCAATAGGTTCCAGTTCATTAGTTCTGGAAAAAATGTGATGATTATGTTTATTTGCCTATATAGTAACTCCTGCCTGTTTCCTGCATTTGACCCTTTCCTACCTGTCCCGACTTCTGCCTGACCTCCAAACTGACCACGAGTTGTCTGCCCTGACCTTGGACTGTTTACTGGATTTCACAAACTCTGCCTGCCTCAACCTTGTTTTTTCCTGATTCCTTGGTGCTCTGTGCCATTGTCTCTTGATCCTCATGGGTTAGCAGTCACTTGAACAGGGGTCGCGGTGTGGTGGTTTCCTTGCAGTGGAGTCCAGATCCCTGGAGAAGAATTTTGTGGTGGCATCTGTCAATGCAGTGCATTCCGGAATGTATTCAGTATGTTACTACTCTGCCACTGGACCTCCAGGTGTAAATTCTTCACACTGAGAAAATCTCTTTCAACCTGCTTTTTGAATCTGGTAGTTCTCTCCTTATGGGCTTTGTTGGAGATACAACAACTACAGCTTAGTCTATTGCTATAGTGACTTCTGCTGAAAAGACTGCAGTTTATTGTTGTGATACTAGATGTCGCTGTTACTAATGCTTACTTGTAGTTTAGTCACTTGCATTTCTATTGTATGTTGTATTTCCTGTACATCAATGTGAACTCACTGATTTCTTTTTCCTGTGTGTGCCAATCACCATGTAAGGTGACATTCAGTTATTGCATGCATGTTCCAATGAACCCAGTTCCTGTTACTCCACAATTTCTGATCTGGACTGACTCTGCTGCACCCAGCAACCATACTCTGCAACAGGGTTACCACAGCTCTGCCTTCATGCATCTGTAATTTACAGGGACAACAGTAAAATTCTTTGTCAGGGTACATGATGTCATTCATAATTCCCGACTTCTGTGTTTTCTGTCCAGAGAACTCAGGTTCCACCCAGTCTGCAGGGTCTGTCTCCCTTCTATGCCAGTTATGCAGATGTCTTTGACAAGAAGGAGGCTAACACTACCACTGCATCAGCCCTATGACTGCCCTATCGACATGTTGCCAAGAACCACCCCACCTTGTAGCCAGGTCTGCCTGCTGTTCTTGTCAGAGATTCAGGCCATGTTTGATTATATTAAAGAGAACATAGGGAATTATTTATCTGGAAGCCATTGTGTCCTGTAGAAGCTGTTTTTAATTTGTTAAAAAGCACAGTTCTCTTTGGCAAGTTATTGATTACCATGGACTGAATCAGATCAAGGTGAACAATTAGTATCCCTGCCCCTAATTCTTTTTCCTAAAACTTTTTGACAGACTCCTTGGAGCCAGAGTATTCATGAAGTTGAATCTCTGAAGGGTTGATAACTTAATCCGCCTCAAGATCTGAAAAGAATGGAAGACTGTGTTTAATACCTGTGATGCCCATTATGAGAATCTTGTTATGCCCTTTAGTCTGTGCAGTGCTCCCTCTGTCTCTGTGAGAGACTTGCTGAACACCTGTGCTGTGGTCTATACGGATGAAATCTTGGTCTTCTATCCAGATCTGATTTCTCACTGTAAACACCTCTGTAGTGATATCCAGCATCTTTGGAAGAACAGATTGTATGCTAAGCTTTGTGGGCTATATAATGAATGATCAAGGCATTCAGATAGGCCCAGAACAGCTGTCTGCAGTTTTGGAAAGGCATTATCCCACAAGCCTGAGAGACATACAATGGTTCTTGGGTTTTGCCAATTATTACAGGCAATTTATCCCTTATTTCTCTACTCTGACCCCCTCTGCAGAACACAATTTTTTAAATCAGATACATGGAACTGCTTTCTCCCACTAGTTAACTAGCCAACTTGTTCCTAAAAACATTTTTTGTTTTGCTCTTACACATTGAAACTAACAGGGGTGTGCAGTTTACTTCCACATTCTGGAGAGCCATCTGTAAAGAGCTGGATGTCAAACTGCACTTTTCTTCAGCTAACCATCCAAAGTCCAATGAGAGGTGCAATGCATTAACCAGATTTTAGTTAACTATGTGACTGGGGCAGAATTTTCTTACAATAACTACCCTGGCGAATCAACTGGAAAGTCTCCTTTCTTCATTGTGTAAGGTCAACATTTACGGGTTATTTTTCTGATACCTGTCTCTTCTGGAGTTTAGGTAGCTGAATTCACTATCAAAAATTACTTCCAGATCTGGCAACAGACTAAGGCTTCCCTGATTGCATAAAGAAGTCTGCTGATTGTAGTTGCAGGACTCCAGGTAAGTTTTCTCCTGGGGACCAGGTTTGACTCTCCTCCAAAAATATCAGGTTCAAATTACCCTTGCAGAAGCTGGCACCCCATTACGTTGGTTCTTTTGAGGTTTTAAAACAGATGAATCAGGTCAGTTACAAGTTACATAATCCTTCATCTCTACTCATGCCAAATTCATTTTGTTTCCCACCTCTAGCCAGTTGTGTTCAACCATTACTCCAGATGTACGGTTCCTGCTCCTACACTTGTAAGCTCAGAGAATAAGTATGAAGTCAATCTAGGAGTACTTTCCGCACCTTCCTCAGTGAGTATATCCAAAAATGACTTCGTGGCACACTGCAGGTTGATGCTGGACGTCGGGTTTCCACCCCGTCTTTAGTAAAATGAAGAACTCCAGCACAGTCAGAGTATATGCAAGTGAAGATTTATTTGGTATGCGGCCCAATATATATATATATTGGGCCGCATACCAAATAAATCTTCACTTGCATATACTCTGACTGTGCTGGAGTTCTTCATTTTACCTTCCTCAGTGAGAGGATGCCTGAGAAACAGGTTTTAGTTTACCAGTTCCAGAAAAGGTATTCAGAGCCTGTTGTCTGGATTATGACCCTGCCTGATTATGCTGCCTGTCGTTACTTCTGGCTGATCTTTGCACTGACTATGAGCTGTCTTCCCTAACCTTGAAATGTTTACTAGATTTAATGAACTCTGCTTGCCTCAACTTCGGCCTATCCCTGACTGCAGTTTTGCCTGATCTCTTGGTGCTAAGCACTGGTGTCTCTTTGCAGTCACTTGAACAAAGACAACTACGAGAGGTATCAGCCTAGTGGTTCCAATGTGGTGGAGTCTAGATCCTGTGGGAGTAGCCCCAAACCAAATCTGTTGAAGTGACACAGTGCGTCCAAGAGGTTGTGTGGACAAGAGGTTGTTGTTTATCAATAACCCTTCAAACTGGCATTGTGTATTAAACATTTCAATTTTCAATCATCCAAGGATTGTGTCACGACAGGGAAACAAGGGATAGTGTGCCCTGTCTAACCCCACCTCTTTCCCTGCCTACTTACAGTAGATGCCCTAGGCGACAAAACCGTAACTTGGAGACGGTCCCTATGCTGAGTACGTGCACAGGGTAGGGAAGGGAACACAGGGAAAGACGAACACAGACAGAACAAACACAATAGCAGAATCGTAAGCAAGCCAAGTCAAGAACAGGAGGTCACGTCAAATACCGAGGGGAATCGCAAAAGCGTAGTCTAAGTCCAAAGCCAAAATACCAATAATCCAACAGCAAGGTCCAACACACAGCACTGATCTCAGAAGACTAATCACAGGCATCTGAGTGAGGCAGTTGCCATCTTTAAATAGCCCGCCCAGGATCATGTGATGTGGCCAGCATCACATGACCTGAGGCGGAGCAAGCTGTCCAAACAATATGTAAAGTAGCCATGTGGTGTGATCAGCACCACATGGCTAAACCCAAACAGAGAATTAACTCATGAAGTGCTGGCTGACAAGACCAGCACTTCAATTCCCTATTGCTCGTCTCTAGGGGGGCGGAGAGGTCCTGCGACATCGTGCAGAGGGAGCGCGACGCCGACCTCGCGTGACAGTACCCCCCCCTTCACGAGGGGCCACCGGACCCTTACCAGCGGGAGCAGGCTTATCGGGATGCTGCAGATGGAACTTTCGGATGAGCGAGTCTGCATGCATCCTGGTCAACGGTACCCAAGACCTGTCCTCAGGACCGAACCCCTTCCAATGTACGAGGTACTGGAAGGAATTCCGGACCCTTCTCACATCCACAATTCTGGCAATCTCATGCTCCATTTGTCCTGCTACCTCAACCGGAGGCGGAGACTGTTCCTCAGGACCAACGGGAGCAACATAACGTTTGAGCAAAGACACATGAAAAACATTATGAACACGAAGGGAGTCGGGTAAACATAACCTAAAAGAAACCGGATTGATCACCTTGGTGATCCTGTAAGGACCAATGAAGCGAGGTGCAAACTTGTAGGATGGTACCCTCATGTTGAGATTTTTAGTCGATAACCATACCTTATCCCCAACCTTAAAATTCACACCTTTAGAACGTTTTCTATCAGCCTTAGCTTTTTGAACTCCTTGGGCCTTTTCCAGGTTTGACTGAACCTGTGCCCAAACTGTGCACAGTTCTTGAGAAAAATCATTGACCTCTGGGACAACCGACGCAGATGGGGAAAAGGAGCTAAAGCGTGGATGAAAACCCATATTGCAGAAAAACGGCGACATCCCAGAGGATGAATTAACACGATTATTAATAGCAAATTCAGCCAGAGACAGGAATCTGGCCCACACATGTTGGTTATCAGAAACATAACATCTGAGATATTGCTCAACGGATTGGTTAAGACGTTCAGTCTGACCATTGGTCTCCGGATGAAAGGCTGATGAAAAGGACAAAGAGATACCAATCTTATTACAGAACGCCCTCCAGAACCTAGACACAAACTGTACTCCCCTATCAGAAACGATATTCTCAGGAACACCATGCAGTTTGACAATATTATCAATGAACACGGACGCCAAGACCTTTGCAGAGGGTAATTTACACAAAGGAATAAAATGACACATTTTGCTGAATCTGTCAACCACCACAAATATCACGGTTTTACCCTCAGAGCACGGCAAGTCCGTGATAAAGTCCATGGACAGATGTGACCAAGGTCTACTAGGTATGGGTAAAGGATGTAACTCACCCATAGGTCGTGTCTTGGTATTCTTGGACCTGGCACAAGTGTTACACGCAGTTACAAAAGCCTGAACATCTCTGGAGATTGACGGCCACCAATACTGCCTAGAGACCAACTCCTTGGTGGCATTGATGCCAGGATGTCCACACAAAACAGAATTATGGCACTCACCCAGCAGTCGCAACCGCAAATGAGCCGGCACAAACAATTTGTCATTGGGGGTACCAATGGGAGCAAGATGTTGTCCTGCCGAGATTTCAGAAGCGAGGTCAGATGAGGTAGCGGCCACAATGATATCAGCTGGCAGGATGGGCTCAGGAGGGACGTCAGGAGGCTGATACGCCTGGAAACTTCGGGATAAGGCATCGGCCTTAACGTTCTTGCTCCCGGGTCTGAAGGTAACACAAAAATCAAAACGAGTAAAGAACAAAGCCCACCTCGCCTGTCTAGGATTCAATCGCTTAGCCGATTCTAGAAACATTAAATTCTTATGATCCGTGAGGACCGTAATGCGGTGAAATGCCCCTTCTAAAAAATGACGCCATTCCTCAAATGCCCACTTGATTGCAAGTAACTCCCTATTCCCAATATCATAATTCCTCTCGGCAGGAGAGAACTTGCGGGAGAAGAAGGCGCATGGCATAAGATTAGTTAAGGTGGAAGACCCCTGGGACAGTACAGCCCCCACACCATCCTCAGACGCATCCACCTCAACTACAAAAGGCTTACTTTGATCAGGCTGGACCAACACAGGAGCATTAATAAAACACTGCTTTAACCTTTCAAAGGCCTCAATAGCTGCAGGGGGCCAATTGACCAGATCAGCCCCCTTGCGAGTCAAATCCGTAATGGGTTTGGCTACCACAGAAAAATTTTTGACAAATTTACGATAAAAATTAGCAAACCCCAGAAATCGCTGGAGCGCCTTCAAAGAGGAAGGTCGCACCCAATCCACAATGGCCTGTACTTTAACTGGGTCCATTTTGAAAGAAAAAGGGGTGAGAATGTATCCCAAAAAGGCCACTTCCTGAACACCAAAGGTACACTTTTCGCCTTTAACAAACAACTTGTTTTCACGCAACACCTCCAGCACTTGCCTGGTGTGAGATACGTGACTCTCCCAGTCTGCAGAAAAAATCAGGATGTCATCAATATAGACAATTACAAATTTCCCAATAAATGGTCTAAAAATGTCATTGACAAAGTTTTGGAAAATTGCCGGAGCGTTACTTAACCCAAAAGGCATTACCAAGTACTCATAATGACCCTCCGGGGTATTAAATGCAGTTTTCCATTCGTCCCCCTCACGAATCCTGATTAGGTTGTATGCCCCCTTCAAATCCAGCTTGGTGAACCAACAGGCCCCCTGGACCTGATTCAGCAAGTCAGGAATAAGGGGCAACGGGTATCTGTTTTTAACAGTGATTTTATTGAGCTCCCTGTAATCGATACAGGGCCTCAATCCTCCATCCTTTTTACCAACAAAGAAAAAACCTGCCCCCATGGGAGAAACTGAAAGCCGGATGTGATCCTTGGCCAGACTCTCTTTGAGATAATCCCTCGTGGACTGACGTTCAGGAGTAGAGAGATTATAAATGCGACCTTTGGGATATTTGGATCCCTCAATAAGGTCGATGGCGCAATCATATTGCCGGTGAGGAGGGAGGAACTCAGTCTCGGACATGGAAAACACGTCCGAAAAATCGCCAATATACTTGGGCAAGGAAAGAGACTCAGTGGTACCTCCCAACTGCAATACTGATCTACAACATTTGTCACAATTCATTCCCCATTTTTCCAATTCACCTACCGACCAGTTGATCACAGGGTTGTGGTCCTGTAACCAAGGCAGACCTAAAACAAGGTCGGCAGGTAAATCCTTTAATACAAGGAAGGAACAAGTCTCAGTATGGGTAATTCCTACAGTTAATACAACCTCAGGAGTACAAAACTCCACTCTCCCATTATTCAATGGAGTGGAATCCAGTGCGATAATTTGAATTACCTCCCTTAAAGGAATTATAGGCACACCCACAGATTGCACAAAATCATAATCAATAAAATTAGCAGCAGAACCTGAATCCACAAATGCTTCACCGGACCTCTTGAATTGGTTATAAGAAATGGAAATAGGTAACAAGATTTTCTTTCTTACCACCACAGGGGGTACCTTACTTCCAGGAACAGACCTTTTTGAGAGCAGAAGTCTCGGACACTGCTGGAGCCAGTGGTTCATCTCACCGCAGTAAAAACAGGCCCCTCTCAGGCGTCTCTGATCCCTCATAGTAACTCCCAACTGCAAAGGCTCCTCCTGGACCTTGATAGGAGACGGGCTCTGAAGAGGAACTTCGGACAACACGGCAACTTGAGGGGCAACAGAACGTTCCTTTTGTCTCTCCCTAAACCGTCGGTCAAGTTTGATAACTAAGGTCATAGTCGCCTCTAAGGTGTCAGGAGTAGGATAACTAACTAGTAAATCCTTCAGATGGTCAGACAGTCCCACCCTAAAATGGCTTCTCAAAGCAGGGTCATTCCATTTAGAGGACACACACCATTTTCTGAACTCAGCACAGTAATCCTCAACTGGACGGTTACCCTGCCGAATGTCTCTGAGCTGAGTTTCAGCTACAGCGGCCAAGTCAGGTTCTTCATATAAAAGACCTAGGGCCTGGAAAAAAGCCTCCACAGACAATAGACAAGGGGAGTCAGGTGGCAATGAGAAAGCCCACTCCTGCGGATCACCTTGCAGCAAGGAAATAATGATTCCTACCCGCTGCTGCTCAGAACCCGAGGAGTGTGAGCGTAAACGGAAATATAATTTACAACTTTCCTTAAAGGAACGGAAAGTCCTTCGGTCCCCAGAAAACCGATCGGGCAATTTTACATGGGGTTCAATATTGGGGTTTGGCATTGAGGGAACGACTGCGGGTGCAGTCCGCAGCTGCTCCTGATGTTGGAGTCTCTCGGCCAAATCCTGGATCATCTGAGCCATGTTACTCATCTGGTCCGTGAGTACTCGCAACGGCTCCATTAGGTACGGCCTGTGATTCTGTCACGACAGGGAAACAAGGGATAGTGTGCCCTGTCTGAACCCCACCTCTTTCCCTGCCTACTTACAGTAGATGCCCTAGGCGACAAAACCGTAACTTGGAGACGGTCCCTATGCTGAGTACGTGCACAGGGTAGGGAAGGGAACACAGGGAAAGACTAACACAGACAGAACAAACACAATAGCAGAATCGTAAGCAAGCCAAGTCAAGAACAGGAGGTCACGTCAAATACCGAGGGGAATCGCAAAAGCGTAGTCTAAGTCCAAAGCCAAAATCCAAAATACCAATAATCCAACAGCAAGGTCCAACACACAGCACTGATCTCAGAAGACTAATCACAGGCATCTGAGTGAGGCAGTTGCCATCTTTAAATAGCCCGCCCAGGATCATGTGATGTGGCCAGCATCACATGACCTGAGGCGGAGCAAGCTGTCCAAACAATATGTAAAGTAGCCATGTGGTGTGATCAGCACCACTTGGCTAAACCCAAACAGAGAATTAACTCATGAAGTGCTGGCTGACAAGACCAGCACTTCAATTCCCTATTGCTCGTCTCTAGGGGGGCGGAGAGGTCCTGCGACATCGTGCAGAGGGAGCGCGACGCCGACCTCGCGTGACAGATTGTTTTAATCTGCAACAGACAACCATATCTGTCCAATGTCTGAGATATAACATGTCTAGAGGCAAGCAAAACTTTTACGATTCAGTTAATTTCAGGTTTGCCTAATTTTTCAAAAAGTTCAGTCCTGAATCGATTCTACCTGAACCCAATTTGCTCTAATTGTTATATATCGTATTTTTCAGGCTATAGGACACACTTTTTTCTTCCCGTTATGGAAGTGGTTATTATCATGCGGGAGGCATGGGGACATGAGGGCAGCGTCGCGGTGGTTGTACTCACCTTCCCGGGTCTTCTTCTTGGTCCCACTGTATCCAGCTCACATCAGGTCTCAGTGCAGCACAGGCCAGAAGAAGTGGTGCGGCAAGCGGTGAGTCCTGGATCTGCAGTATATATATATATATATTTTTTTTTTTTTTTTTAATGTCTGATCTAAGGTCTAGTCTGAGGCTGATGGGGGCTGGAGGGTCTGATGGAGAGCTGATCTGAGGCTATGGGTCTGATCTGAGACTGATTGGGGGTCTTATGTGAGTGTTATTGGGGTTAGGGGTCTAATAGGAGGCTGATGGAAGCTGGAGGGGTCGGATGGGGGTCTGTATAACAATGGTGTGCCCTCAAAATAACTCAACACACATCCATTAATGTCTAAACTGCTGGCAACAAAAGTGAGCATACCCCTGAGTGAAAATGGCCAAACGGTGCCCAAAGTGTGGCCACCATTATTTTCCAGCACTGCCTTAACTCTCTTGGGCATGGAATTCACTAGAGCTTCACAGGTTGCCACTGGAATCCTCTTCCACTCCTCCATGACGACATCACAGAGCTTGTGGATGTTAAAGACCTTGCGCTCCTCCATCTTCCATTTGAGGATACCCCACAGATGCTCAATAGGGTTTAGGTCTGGAGACATGCTTGGCCAGTCCAGCAACTTTACTCTGTTTCTTTAGCAAGGCAGTGGTCATCTTGGAGGTGTTTTTGGGGTTGTTATCATGTTGGAATACTGCCCTGCGGCCCAGTTTCCAAAGGGAGGGGATCACGCTCTGCTTCAGTATGTCACAGTACATGTTGGCATTCATTGTGCCCTCAATGAACTGTAGCACCCCACAACCGGCAGCACTAATGCAGCCCCAAACCATGACACTCTAACCAGCATGCTTGACTGTAAGCAAGACACACTTGTTTTTGTACTCCTCACCTGGTTGCAACCACACACGCTTGACACCATCTGAACCATATATGTTTATCATGGTCTCATCAGACCACAGGACATGGTTCAGTAATCCATGTCCTTAGTCTGCTTGTCTTCAGCAAACTGTTTAAGGGCTTTCTTGTGCGTCATTTTTAGATTCATGGCTGAGATGACAGCCATGCAGGCCAATTTGATGCAGTGTGTGGCATTTAGTCGGAGTAGTGACAGGCTGACCGCTCACCCCTTTAACCTCTGCAGCAATGCTGGCAGCACTCATATGTCTATTTTGAAAAGACAACTTCTAGATATGATGCTGAGCATGTGCACTCAACTTCTTTGGTCGACCATGGCGAGGCCTAATAACTTCCACAAATGCATGCTACTTTCCTATTCAGCAGCCCTCTTCTCAGAGTGTTGCCATGTGCAGGTCGTCTCTAAACAGAAGAGGGATCAGCACTGGGGGGAACAGCTCAGCCCTGAGAGCCTGGAGCTGGGCTGAGGCAGAAAGTGGAGGGGGAGGGCTGCTTTACAGGCTGATATCTCCTGAATGGTACCAGCTAGAAACATGCAACTTGGCTTGAAAGAAGACAGTCCCGGCTTTAATATAAGACCAAAATGACAGCTGTAGTCCAAGCAACAGAGGAGAAATCACTGTTAGAAATCGAATCTGGAATAATTGTGAGTAAAATCTGATTATACTTTTATTTTCAGCTTCATTCATACCATTCCGATTTCTATTAATGATATCTTCCCCTGTACTGAACATATTTTGGAATCGTCTGAAATCTTGGAATATCAGTTTTCAGGCAATAGAAAGCCCATATTTGTAGCTGGTACAAAACCAGAGATATGAGCAGCTAAACCATACCCCCCCTTCCCCCATCAGTGTGGAAGAGAATGAGGGACAGATGACTATTAAGAGGCTAAAACAAATGCTTACTGATTTCATGTAATGCAGGGCTTGTCTCTGGTTAGCTGTATGTGAGAGGATACACATTGCTCTGGGATAGTGGGGAAGTTATCTGCATTCTGATATCTGGTCGTGCTAGTTCATGTGAGGAGTGCAAAGGCTTATGAGAAGTGAGGGTAATACAGGATGGCCTCAAGAACAGGGCAAAGATCATAACAGGAAGAGCAGCAGAAGCCATCTTAGGAAGATGCTGAAATAGAGGCACAGAAAAATATGGTTGCTAAGGGCTTAATACAGACATCAGAAAGGTAAAATTAACTTAAAAATACAGCTTCATGAATATCTGCCCTTCAGCATCACATATGTTAGGAATTTCATTTTTGGTAGTGAAATGGCAGTTACACTTTAAAGGGTAGTTAGCCAGAAACAGCTGGATTTCTGTTATGAGACAGTTTTTCTTTCCTTTTAAAAAGAAGACACAGAGATAAAAAATATTACTATGAAAAGCACTGATTAAACAGGTTGAGGCTACCATAAAAACTTGGAAAAAAGGGGAAAATTAATCTATGAAGCACAAGGAGTTATGTATAAACATAGATACTAGATATAAACAAATCAATTCTTTAACCCCTTCGCGCCCAGCGCCGTACATGTACGGCGCTGGGGCGATGCGGGCACATGGCGCCCGCTCGCGGGTGCGGCGGGCGTCATGGCCGGCAAGTCTCTGCTGTTTCTAACAGCAGAGACTTGCCGCTACTTACTGCCATCGGCGGCGTCTTCCTGGTTGATTAGATGCCGTGATCACACGTGATCACGGCATCTAGTTGCGTTTCAACCCGGAAGCATTCGCTTCCGGGTGGTGTACAGACACCCCGTGTGGCCAATTGGGGTGTCTGTACACCATATGAAAACTGTAATCCTCGCTGGTGAGGATTACAGTTTTCAAAGTGCAATTCTTATTCTGGCCACTAGATGGCAGGCCAGGATAAGAAATGAGCAACTCATGGATTTCTGAGTCTATAAAATCCATAATTGCTCATAAAGAAAAAAAAAAAGCCACAATATATAAGCCCATATTTGAGCTTTCTAATAGTAAAAAAAAATTTAAAAAAATGTTAAAAAATATATAAAAAATAAAAAAGATGTAAAAGTTCAAATCACCCCCCTTTCCGTATAAGTAAAAAATAAATACCTAAATAACAATAAATATAGACATCATGGGTATCACCGTGACCGAAAACGCCCGTACTTTTAAAATATAAAAAAAAAAATTCCAATACGGCGAATTGTGTGGCGGAAAAAAGCGTCCAAATGGCGATTTGCCGTTTTTTGTCGCTTTTTTTTTCTAAAAAAAATTAAATAAAAAGTGATCAAAAAGTCATACACACCCCAGAATGATATCAATAAAAACTTCAGATCGTCCCGCAAAAAATGAGCCCCCATACAGCTCTGTACACATAAATACCAAAAAGTTATAGGGGTCAAGATTTGACAAGGAAAAAAAAAAAAAAAAAGGGCAACATTCTAATTATTTTATCACTATGAAAACGCAGGAAAAACTATACATATTAGGTATTGCCGGATTCGTACTGACCAGTAGAATGAAAGTAACGGATCATTTTTAATGCACATCGAACGCTGTAAATAAGAAACCCGTAGAACTGTAGCGGGATAGCGTTTTCTTTGCAATTTCACCCGGTTTGGAATTTTTTTTCCCGCTTCCCACTACACCGTATGCAATATTAAATGGTGGCGTTGGAAAGTACAACTTGTCCCGCAAAAAACAAGCCCTCATACAGCTATGTGAACAGAAAAATAAAAGAGTTATGGCTGTTTGAAGGCAGGGAGCGCAAAACGAAAATGCAGAACTGAAAAAAGCTCCGGGGGTGAAGGGGTTAAATTTGGAATTCATCCTGAATTTTCCAAACAATTTGGATTCTTACAAACCCAAATATTTTGCAATTTAATTTCAGGCAGCTCAAGAGAGATCCACATGTGAAAAACATGTGCAATTCAGCTTTCTTTTTAAAGTGAATAGCAGAAAAAGGAAAGGGGCAGATCGAGGGTAGCTTGTTTTCCTTACTTTATTAGGTTAAAAACAAAGAAGGAGCAAACCGTACAATGCATTTCGCTGCTTTATCAGGTCAGTGAAACGCATTGTACGGTTTACTCCTGTATTTTTAACCAAATAAATTATGGAAAATTAGTACCTCTCGATCTGCCCTTTTCGTTTTTTTGCTAATACTGTTGTGCAGGAGGGAGCTGCTGTGGTTCTCCATTGGGATATTACCTACACATCTTAGGCGGTGTTGTGCTCATGGTATAACACCCTCAAGTAAGCGGCCTTATACCATTGAGTTGCCCTCCGGTATCTGTGAGGGCTTACATATGAGGCACAGCCCTTTCTCTTTTACGTGTTCTTTTCAAAGAGTTAAAAAAGCTGATTGTTTAACAACTCCAGTATAGACTTCCAATCTTTGTTCAGCCTTTTAAACGGGCTTTCTAGCATAACAAGGATAATAGCTAAACTAGTCTCCAATCTGTAAGTAGCTCTTCCACAACAAGAGCCTTTTATCAGAGCAAAACAAATGGAATCAGCTTTTCTACTTGAAAAGCCTTGAGGAGAACTCTGGCTGGGTACTATTTCTATTATGGAGACCTCTTAGTATATATGATGATTATTGTAAGCTAACCAATGCTGCTCTTGTTTCTGGGAAAAATATATGCAAATTATTATGTCTACATCATCAGTTGGCATTGGAAAGAATTACTTTATCTTTTTTGTGAGCTAATTTGCATGGCTCTGGGTTTTTGGGAAAATTGAAAGTTTGACAGCTGGACCCCCACTGATCCCAATTTGAATGGAGTGGTGGTTACACATGTACACTACTTCTCCATTCAAAGTCTACAGGACTGACCCCCCCAAAAAAGTGCTGTACTTTATCAGTCCCTTAAAGATTGAATGGAGCGGCAGTGTGCATGTGCAAACAGTGCTTCATCAAAATAGGGAATATAGAGTCCCTTTTCTCATAATCAGTTGAAACCCAGCAGTTCCTAATGATCGTACACAGAATTGCTAATTTATGTTTTCATGGGTCGACCCCTTCAATAATAACAATGATGTGCCTTTTGCCTATTGAGGAGAGTATCATATTACTAAGTTACTCTCTTCCAGAATCTTTGATTCTGTGTAAGAATATGGTGCCTAGAGAGGGTCAAGGGGCAGACGCCAAGTGACAGGGAGTTGATAGAAGATGGCATGAGCTGAAGTCATACAAAGACAAAGGGGTTTTGTGGGGAAGTGGCAGTGGGACACACCTTGGCATGGGATCTAAGTAGGGAGGCATAATTTTGTCACATTGTAGCTAACAGGGTGTTTATTAAGGGCGATAGGGGAAAAAGGGAAGATGACAGGGGGAATCGACTTGCTTGGGGTCTTTTGGAATGAGGTGGGAAACAGTAGTGGAATAAGAGCAGTTTACATACAAAAGTAATAATTTCACTGAAGCTGCTGCCTGCACAAAACACAGAGCAGGCTACAACTCCAGGAGCTCTCCATGAACTACAGTACTTCCCATTCTGTTCAACTGTCACTACACTGAGTACTGGAGCAACAGTGGTAAGAAGACTGCTGCTGCTACCAGCTTGACACTTGCCGTGATTGGCTCAAAATGCTGCTGCTCACTTTGATCATCTTTGGGATCAGTGGCATGACTTCCTAGGTGGGAAAACACTATTATTCGAGCAAATAGTTGGTTAGAACCTCCTTCTTTAAGCCAGAATGGTTAGTCTGTAGCAAAGAGCAGCTCTTTACATGATTTATCATAAGAATGATTGATATGCCACACTAGCCGTCTTTTGAGAAAAACATTTGGTTGACAGGGAGTTTTAAAGTGATCAGTTAAGGAAAGGACTTGCTTCAGTTTAAAAGAGGTTTTTTTTTGTATAAAACAATCTCTTTAATTCAATATTATTCGATAACTCAAAAACGACAATTATGTGTCAAGATATGTAACAAAGCATGTGTTAAGATGATGCTGTGTACTTCTATGAAGGTTGGTAACATTTTTCGTGATCTGCAGTACAACCTTATTGTATCCCATAATGCAGAAATACTCTCTTTGTAAGTCAGACAGATGGCAGAATATAACAAAGGTAGAATTTAGAATTGTCACTTCAAAAAACCTTCCTCCCATCATTCTGATATAGAAGCTGAAATGCATAATGGCACATTAATAAGAAGTAAATATGCTAATCAATTCTGCTGTCTAAGTAATGATCATTTACATTTATTTGTGTTGTTTACACATTAATGAAAAGTAACAAAGGATTCAATGAGAAGCAGGATAAAAACAAGACTGTTCTGAGCACACGTACATGAATAGTATTCTGTGGAGAACAAAGCAGATACATGCACATTTTCCATCTCTGCAACCTGATGACATGGCCATTGTAGCTGCTGACTTTACTGGACTTCACTGGATAGCCCTATTTGTGGCTAATTTACATTTTGCTGTGTTTTCTACCCTTTGTCATTTATATGAGCAACTCACAGGCTGGCAGGTGAAGCAAATTGTCTGTAAGCCATGCATGATTTTACAGCGGAGGTCCAGAATCAGGAGATTTCCAGGAGATACAAAGTACATTAACACAAAACAACAGGCTTATTACAAATCATTTCCTGCCTGAAATATTATAGGATTGGATTCATTGAAGTCTAAGTTTTCAATCAACTTAAGTGAAACAAAGAGGATATTGATACGCTATGTCACTTGAAAAGATTTGGCTTGGGGCTAACTCTAAGGGTGTTATCTAAGAGCCCCTTCCCGGTTATCACCCTTTAAACTCTGTACAGGGATGTGGACTTCGCTGCAGGGGAATCACCCGGCAGCTACCTCTTGGAATAGTCTGTGTTCTAGGGACATCTGACCCACTGGGGTCAAGAGACATATGTATGGAGCACCAAGGGATCCGGAAATATCGGAGGCTTAGGTAGTGCAGGCCAGGGTAAGGTGCCTTAAATACTCTACAGTAGCCAGTCAAAGAAAAATGCACGCTGGCCTGGACTGGAGAGAATGATCATGCCCTACAGGCAGTGAGAGACATTTCCGTTAGGCCTGTATGAAGAGGAGAAGAATGCTACTCCAGATGGCCGGCCTGCTAGCCAGGGAAAACAGACACCATCGGTTCTGGACTGCCAGGAACCTGGACTGGATGAACAAAGAGGCAGCCTTGCCCAAAGGGAGGAGTGCAGCAGCATAGTGTATTAACCCAGTCTGAAGCCCAGAGAACACTGAATCAGGTTTTGTTAAAATATCTCTTTATTCAGCTTTCCCTCAACCCTGACCAGTCTCCCTGTCCCAGCTGCTGAAAAACAACCTCACATGATTCTGTCACCACAATGCTTCACTGTAGGGATGGTATTGGGCAGTGACTTGTTTCTTCTTCATGACACTTAATGCTAAAGCAAAAAAGTTCAATCTTGGCTTCATCAGATCAGAAATTTTTGTTTCTCACAGTCAGAGTCCATTAGGTGCTCTTTTGCAAAATTTCATGTATCTTTTACTGAAGAGAGGCTTCAGGGGCTGGCGGTTAAACTTGACTATTTATTTATTTTTCTGGCACTTTCACTTTACTCTAGGATATATTACTTGTAGTATTGGATACTCAGGAATTTGTCATGTTTGTACTAATCATGTAATATTATGTAGACTTATATCCCAGTGAGCTCCTTTTGTTAGTGTATGCCACCGTCATTGGTTTTAATGGATTTTATTGTTATTGTCAAATTATGTACCAATAAAGTTAGAATTTATCAATACTGATTTTGGTGTGTGTTATTGGAGTGGTTGTCACAGGGCAAAAAGCCCTACTAATGGTATGTGGTGAGAAATGTTTAGAGTTGAATCTTCAGTTCAATCTACAGTACATGGCACAATTTGATCAGTTAGGGAACTCCAATGAAAGCTGGAGATTCCCACTGAAATTATTCATTAGAAAGCCAGATTATTTTCTGTCCTTGTTGGACTGGCCACTACTTAGCATGCAAGCCTCTACCAGTGGGCACAGAAAACTCCCTACAGTCTTGTAGAGATCTGAATACAGTATGTTACTCATATTTAGAGATGAGCGTATTTCATGTTATGTTGGTAAAAGGTGAATTGCATTATGGATTCTGTTACCACGGACCATAACGCAATTCTATGATGGAATGCAGAATGGAATGCCTTTAGAGTCCTCTCCTGCATAACGGAGACTGGACGGATCGTTATGCAGGCCATAGACTTCTATTATGATGGAATGAATAACGGAATGCATTCCGTCATAGCATTACGTTATGGTCCATGGTAACGGAATCCATAATGCAATTCACCTTTTACCAACAAACTTTTACCTTTTACCATCAAAATATGAAATTCACTCATCTCTACTCATATTCAATACATCAGTATGCATTAATATACTCCACTTGTAATCAGAGCTTATGATAAAGGAAAGGTCTCGCATAGAACTTCTTATTCCTGTCAGAGTCCTCATTTAATGGTGTTCTCTGGACTATGACATTGATGGTTTATCGGTGTTTGATCATTGGGTATCTGACATCCGGGATATCTGCTGATCAGCACAAGGCAGTGTGGCACCCCCTTATTTGTTAAAGGGATTCTGTCACCTCGTTTAAGCCTATAGAACTGAGGACATGGGCTGCTAGATGGCCACTAGCCCGTCCACAATATACTTTTCCTATTGCTGTGTGTGTCTTTGTTTAGTCAGAAAAACGATTTTATTCATATGCTAATTCTGGTTATAAAGAGCCCAAGGGGCGGTTACCAATATTCCTGGATCCCAGCCGCGTCCACTGTGAAGGAGCCCAGCACCGCCCCGCATCCTCTCATCTCCTCCTTGCTCCCCCGACTTCACACATTCAGAGCGCCGTAATCTCGCGATGGCTCGCGTGAGATTACGGCTCTGAGTGCGTGAAGTCGGGGGAGCAAGGAGGAGATGAGAGGATGCGGGGCGGTGCTGGGCTCCTTCACAGTGGGCACGGCTGGGATCCAGGAAGATTGGTAACCGCCCCTTGGGCTCCTTATAACCAGAATTAGCATATGAATAAAATCGTTTTTCTGACTAAACAAAGACACACACAGCAATAGGAAAAGTATATTGTGGACGGGCTAGTGGCCATCTAGCAGCCCATGTCCTCAGCTCTATAGGCTTAAACGAGGTGACAGAATCCCTTTAACATAGACACAGAGGCTTGTCTTTATGAATAAGTACTGGTATTGCAGCTCATCCTATTCATATGCTTCTAGGAAAAGGTCCTGTAAGTTGTAGCCCCACATATTAAAAACTGATAGCCTATTCTAAGTATAGGCTGTGAATGTTATAGTCCCGGAGAACCTCATTTAAACAAAAAATCAAAACAGTAACAAATGTTAATGAGCTATTTTCCACATATTACTTTAATCGCATATAATGACATTTCTGTAGAATTTAAAGATGCAGAATTTCAGTTAAATAAAGGAAATGACACAGCAGTTATTAAATGAATATTTTCCAAACTTGGCTATGTGTTAGTGCGTGTTTCCATTACCTACTCAGTTTCAATATATACTTGCCTGCCATCCTTCCAGACTTACAAGCAGAGCCTAATGTGGATCATCAGAAATATGTCTTAAAAAGGTTGAATTCATTGCTTGTTTTAAAGTATAATTTCTATTTTACTTTCAAATGCAACTCTGAAATAGAAATACACATTCACCCCTCATAAGCAATGCATTCACAAGTAAATCAGATTTTACTTATACTGTACATAAGAACCTTGTAAGTAGACATGTACTCAAGCAATGCAAACCTTCAAGACCCTGCAATGTTCTGTTTTTGCATTTTAGGTTTTTACTCCCTGCCTTCCCAAAGCTGCAACTTTTTATCTTTCTGTTCACATAGCCATATGAGGGCTTGTTTTTTACTTAAAAAAAAAAAAAAAGTTGCTCTTTCTAATGGCACCAGTTTTGTTTTTATGGTGCAGTAAAACTTACGTTACCTTCATTCTCAGGGTCAGTATGATTACATCGATACCACATTTATTTAGTTTTTCTTGTGTTTTTATACTTAAAGAATAAAAATGTTGGCAAATTATTTTGTCTTTGCATTGCAATATTCTGACCTCCATCAGTTCTTATATTTACATTTATGGAGAAGTGTCAGAGCTAAATTTTGCGGGACAAAGTGTGTATGAGTTTGATCACTTTTTATTCACTTCTTTGGAAAGTGAAGCGACAAAAACAGCAAACTGGCCTTTTTAATCACTTGCCTCAGAGGCAAATCTGCCTAGCTATGGCACTACTTAAGAGTGAGGAGGGGTGTTTTTTTGGTAGCTTTAGTATTTTGCAGACATTACAGATCCATATTGTAACTCAGCTTTACCAAGAACATGAAAGGCAAATCTACCTACAGTTATGGCCAAAAGTTTTGAGAATGATACAAATATTAATTTTTACAAAGTCTACTGCTTCAGTTTTTATAATGGCAATTTGCATATACTCCAGAATGTTATAAAGAGTTATCAGCTTAACAGCAATTACTTGCAAAGTCAATATTTGCCTAGAAAATGAACTTTATCCCCCAAACCACATTTCAACATCATTGTAGCCCTGCCTTAAAAGGACCAGCTAACATTGTTTCAGTGATTGCTCCATTAACACAGGTGTGGGTGTTGTTGAGGACAGGGCTGGAGATCAATCTGTTATGATAAAGTAAGAATGACACCACTGGACACTTTAAAAGGAGGCTGGTGCTTGGCATCATTGTTTCTCTTCTGTTAACCATGGTTATCTCTAAAGAAACACGTGCAGTCATCATTGCACTGCACAAAAATGGCCTAACAGGGAAGAGTATCGCAGCTAGAAAGATTGCACCTCAGTCAACAATCTATCGCATCATCAAGGACTTCAAGGAGAGAGATTCCATTGTTGCCAAAAAGGCTCCAGGGCGCCCAAGAAAGACCAGCAAGCGCCAGGACCGTCTCTTAAAAGTGTTTCAGCTGCGGGATCGGGCTACCAGCAGTGCAGAGCTTGCTCAGGAATGGCAGCAGGCAGGTGTGAGTGCATCTGCACGCACTGTGAGGCGGAGACTCTTGGAGCAAGGCCTGGTCTCAAGGAGGACAGCAAAGAAGCCACTTCTCTCCAGAAAAAACATCAGGGACAGACTGATATTCTGCAAAAGGTACAGGGAGTGGACTGCTGAGGACTGGGGTAAAGTCATTTTCTCTGATGAATCCCCTTTTCGATTGTTTGGGACATCTGGAAAACAGCTTATTCGGAGAAGACGAGGTGAGCGCTACCACCAGTCTTGTCTCATGCCAACTGTAAAGCATCCTGAAACCATTCATGTGTGGGGTTGCTTCTCAGCCAAGGGAATCGGCTCTCTCACAGTCTTGCCTAAAAACACAGCCATGAATAAAGAATGGTACCAGAATGTCCTCCGAGAGCAACTTCTCCCAACCGTCCAAGAGCAGTTTGGCGATCAACAATGCCTTTTCCATCATGATGGAGCACCTTGTCATAAAGCAAAGGTGATAACTAAATGGCTCAGGAAACAAAACATAGAGATTTTGGGTCCATGGCCTGGAAACTCCCCAGATCTTAATCCCATTGAGAACTTGTGGTCAATTATCAAGAGACGGGTGGACAAACAAAAACCTACAAATTCTGACAAAATGCAAGCATTGATTGTGCAAGAATGGACTGCTATCAGTCAGGATATGGTCCAGAAGTTGATTGAGAGCATGACAGGGAGAATTGCAGAGGTCCTGAAGAAGAAGGGTCAACACTGCAAATATTGACTTGCTGCATTAACTCATTCTAACTGTCAATATAAGCTTTCGTTACAGAAATATAATTGCAATCATATTATGAGTATGTGATAAAAACATCTGATAAACACACATAAAAACCAGAGGGCAGCAGATCATGTGAAAATATAATATTTGTGTGATTCTCAAAACTTTTGTCCATGACTGTAGTGATGGTCCTATCTAGGAGTGAGAAGAGGGATTTTTCTTGTTAGAGTTAGTACAGTCTATTACAGTACAGATGGTGATAATCCAGCTTTCCCATGAACCTTATAGGCAACTCTACCTGTTCATGGCACTGTTTCAGAGTGAATAGTGGAATTTATCTTGGTAGATTTAGCATTCTGCAGTGTATTAAAGTTCCACATGGTGGTAACCAAGCTCTCCCAGGAGCCTGCAAATCTGCCTAGCTGTGGCACTATTTAGGAATGGGGCATGGGCTTTATCTTGGTAAATTTAGTGGACTGTAGTCTATTACATTTGATATGGTTGTAACTAAATCTATTTTGTACTAACTAGGAGATTCCTTCCAAAAACAGTTATCGAGATTAAACCCAGCTCCCTCCTCCTACACTTCCTAGCTAGCGTGCACTAGCATGAGAGGGGGAGAAGAAAGGGTAGTAGACATGATTGCAGAGAGAACAATGCACTGCTTTTCTATTGTATTTTTCAAATACAAAAAATACACATTAGGATATTACATTATTAGTGTTGAGCGAGCACCTCTGTGCTCGTATGCTTGGGTTCTCTGGCTGAGCACTAGGGGTTGCTTGGGTGCTCACCCGAGCATAATGTTAGTCAATGGGACTAAACCAGGCACTCAGAAGAGGGGAGGGTTTCTGGTCAATAGAAAAAGGTCAGAATCGCGACTTCTACTCCTTTACTCCTTTCACTCGTAAAAGTATGCTAATTAACTGAATTTGTACGCATTAGCATACAAATGCGTACGCATTAGTGTACAAAATGCATACGCATTAGCATACAAATTTGTACGCATTGCGTACAAATCAATATTACAGTGCGGGGAAAAGACTTGAGCATTGCACTCGAGTACACTCGGTGTTCGACCGAACACTGAGCGGACTCGAGCGTAGGCATGCTCGGCCGAACAGCAAGTTTGGCCGAGCATGCTCGCTCAACACTATACATTATGTTTTGTTGATTGTTCTGTTTTGTGTTTGGAGGCTGGAAGTATTGAGTAATATTCCCAGAATCTCTCCCTCCTGGATGAGAGCTACTTTCATGTAAAATGGGGTTGGGCCTAATTCCACTTATAGCCAATTGGGCCTATTTTAGCTTATCTGGTAACTTTGCCAAACATATTATTTTTCCTGTGATTGGTAGTATTTCTGTATCTTGTTTCATAAATTGAGCCAAAATTTGTATTTATTTGTATGGTGTCTATTTTACCGGTTCTAGGTACCCTGCACATGACCTATTGTGTAGATAAAGTCAATACAAGGCACTTACTAATGTATTGTCATTGTCAATATTACTTCCTTTGCTGGCTTGATTCATTTTTCCATTGCATTATACACTGCTCAATTCCAGGGGTTACAGTCACCTCTGCAGCGCAGATACTAGGCGGCCAGGACAGGAGCTCCTGCGCATGCGTGCCTATTAGGGATGAGCGAACTTTTGAAAAGTTCGGTTCGGTGAACTTTTGTGAAGTTCAGATTCGTACGAACCGAACCTAAAACGAACCTTGCTATAATGGCTAAATAATTGCAGCTACAATAGTGGGAGTCTGATAGGGTATAGTTTCGTTTAGTTGCAGTTGCTATTACAATGAAAAAAGTTGAAAAAATCAAAGTGCAAAAATAGTCGACAGCCAGGTAGACAACATTTGACAGCATTGAAGATGTCCGCTGGAGCAGTCCATGTCATGCCAGAGCACCAAAAACACACGGTAGATCGTGGCACCAGCCCAAGAATAGGCTGTGTTGAAGTCGATGCGGTCTCAGTGACATCACAGGTCAGAAGACAGACAGGCGTACCATTTAATTAGACCTTGTGCACCCCAGAACAGGTACACATTAGCCAAGGTGTAAGTGATTACACGGGACATAGGACACAAAGTGCAAGTTGGCAACACCGGCAGCATTGCCTTGGACCCAGTAGGGTGGAAAACAGACATTTGACAGTGGAACCAGCAGCAGTAATAGTACTGTATTGGACCCAGTATGGTTGAGAACAGACAATTGACGGAGGAGGAGGAGGCAGCAGCACTTGATAGCACCCAGGCCAGTATGGTTGAGAACAGACAATTGACGGAGGAGGAGGCAGCAGCACTTGATAGCACCCAGGCCAGTATGGTTGAGAACAGACAATTGACGGAGGAGTAGGCGGCAGCACTTGATAGCACCCAGGCCAGTATGGTTGAGAACAGACAATTGACGGAGGAGGAGGCAGCAGCACTTGATAGCACCCAGGCCAGTATGGTTGAGAACAGACAATTGACGGAGGAGGAGGCAGCAGCACTTGATAGCACCCTGGCCAGTATGGTTGAGAAGAGACAAGTTGAGGAGGCAGCTTCAGCAGCTCTTGATTGCACCCAATATGTTTCCAAATAGACAATTGACGGTGGGGCATTAGTAGGAGCAGTATTCTTTTGGACCCAGAAGGGCCTAGTACAGAGAACTGAAGTTGGAAGCTAAGAATATGCACGCTTGTAAAAATCAGTTTTTATACATGACAAAATGTTGATGTAGAGTTCAGCACAGGACAGTCAACGTTAAAAAAAACCCTCTAACATTACAGGTAGTCTAGTAGGATACGGATACGGTTAAATAGACAGACAACCTCACCCACAGAATCCATGAGGTAAAGAAAGGACATTTAAAAAGGCACAGATTCAAGAAGGCTTTACGCCACTTCCATTATCCAAAAATACGTGTCCAATTTTCATGAAATGGACACCTCACTGGCACTCGCTTTACAAATTGACGCAACTACTCTGGTGTCAAACCTGTTGAATCTGGGCCTATGGCTGTTGGCGAGACATATATATATATATCTTTGTTACACCAGTTTGATGTCCTAACCGAGTGCAGCGCCCAACCCAATGGATGTATGCTTTTGTGTTTTTTTTAGTGCTGTCACCAGCTGGCTTAAAGGGAACCTGTTATCTCGGAACCCCCCCTGAACTAGAGTAAGTGTTGTATAGTGTAAGTGATGCTGAATCCGAATATGTAAGCTTTATCTTCATACTCACTTCCATTCTGATGCTGTGCTCCCACAAACCTGCAGTAAAATGCACTCAGTGGACTCTTCTTTGAGTCCTCTCCATTATGTGAGTGAGCACCGGAGTCCACTGAGTGCATTTTACTGCAGGTTTGTGGGAGCACAGCGTCGGAATGGAAGTGAGTATGAAGATAAAACTTACATATTCGGATTCAGCACCACTTACACTATACACCACTTACTCTAGTTCAGGGGGTGTTTCAGAGATGACAGGTTCCCTTTAAAGGATAAGTCCGGGCAATTTATAAGTTTCTGGTTCAAGTAAGGGCACAGAAAGTTATTAATTGCCTGGACTTATCTTTTAAAGTGGGTAGGGGAAAAACCCCTGATGGGGTATGGGAGTGACCTTCCCGCCCTCTCTTTGGTCACTCCCAAAAAACCTCACCCTATGGGTACCTTCAAATGTGGCTGCGGGTCTGCTGAGTAAAATCCACAGGGCATTTTTATACCGTTCACCAAACGGCGTTCAGTACTATGGTGCCGTCCGGACATACGCAGTTCTGCGCTAAACTGGGTATTTGCGTCCAGCCCCATAGTACTGAAGGTGGCATAAAATCAGCCAACGATGCGCTGTGGATTTTAGGCAGCAGAGAACCCAAAAAAAGCATCCCATTGTAAAGGCACCCGTAAATAAGGCAAGTTAACCTGTCTTTCAGCAACTGTTTGTTGCTGTAACTAACTGTGGAGGTTTTTTATATCACTGTTGAAGGACAGCAGCCTCGGTGATATATACCCCATAGACAGCCTTATTCCACGCGTGACTGCATGAGAGGTGTGAAATCATTCGCACAGAGAAGAACCCCATCGGGATTTGCGGTGCGAGATTTTACTACTCTCATGATATCAACAAAATACCTCAAGAACAGTTAGTACCCGCTCACAAAACGGTTAGTAGTGTTCCTTGGCACGGGTGCCAGGGATAGAACCCCACGGCTATAGTTCACAAAAGGTGAAATCCCCACTTTGTGAAGTATAGTCGTGGGGATTATTTTAGGGATGGTACTGTTCTTGGGGTATGGGTTGGACGGTGCACCGGTGTGAGGCATTAAGTTGGTGTGGAGATGTTAAATGGCCAACACACCATGGGCATTAAATTTGGAGATGGGGTTCTGTTTATTCAAATGTATCCGAATTAAGTAGGGAATTTTTAAGGTGATTTTGTTTAATTTGGGGTCTAAGGGGGGAACATTACTTAATAAGTTAAATTACGGATTTTTACGTTGGGCACATATATAGGATATTAAGGTCAGTTTCTTGGACACACGGATTGCCATGCAAGACGGGTGACTGATGACTTTCATTCACATCAGGCAGGGGGGTGGTATAATCAGATGTAATCCAGGCACGATTCATCTTTAGAAAAGTCAGCATCTCAACACTGTGGCAAGAGAGCCTCGTTCTTTGCGGTGTTACGATGTTACCCGCCACACTGAACACCCTCTCTGACGCAACACTACTGGCTGGGCAGGACAGCAGAGCCAAAGAAAACTCTGCCAGTTGAGGCCAAATGTCCAGTTTCTCTGCCCAGTACTGCACGGGGTCGGTGACACTTTGGGGCAGGGTACAATCCAGGTAGGCAGTGACCTGGTGGGTGAGCTCATGCTGGTCCACGCCATGAGTCCGGTGTTGTGTCCCCTCTTCAGCAGCTGGCTGCATGAAATCGCTCATCAGCGATTGGAGGCTGTAGCGACTTCTCATGCCTCCACTAGTGGTGGTGGTAGTGGAGTGCGCTGGTTCCCCCCGAGAGGATGTTGTCTGGGAGCCTGGCTGGTCTCGCTGGTAAGTTGAGACCAACTGACTGATGAGTAGGTCCCGGTAGTACACCAGTTTTGCCTCCCTCTCTGATGGCGGAAAAAATTCAGCCATTTTGCGGCGGGAGCGAGGGTCCACCAGGGTGGCCAGCCAGTATTGGTCCTTCTGGCGGATGTCCACAATCCGGCTGTCATTCCTGAGACACTCCCGCAGGCACCTTGCCATCTGCACCAAGGACAATGAGCGCCTCTCCTCTCCACTGTCCTCGGTATAGTTCCAGGGTCTGCTGGGGTCTTCCTCCTCTTCCACCTCATCCTCCATCTCCTCCTGTGATTGAGAGGCAGAGAAGCCAGGTGGCGGTGTGTGGAATGGCTAGGCATAGACATCTTCCTCCTCCTCACCCTCCATCTGCACTTCATCCATCTCTGGGCTCAAGGCGATGTTCAGCCTTGGAGTGGTGGCCTGGGAATCCTCGCTGATGATTGTTTTCAGCGCACTTTCCAGAACATGGACGAGTGGGATGATGTGGTTGATCCCATAGTCATGCCTGCTCACAAACAGAGTCGCGTCCTCAAAGGGATCAACAATTGGCAGACTTCACGCATCATCTGCCAGTGTGTGACTTGGAAGTCGCAG
>ONZH01008555.1:0-213213 GCA_900303285.1 Rhinella marina | reverse complement strand
GACGACACACATATTATGAAAAATCAGCTAGGATCCATTTCCGGAAATATCAAAAAACCTCAATACACTACTGAAAGATGCACTAGACAAAAAAAACTTATAAAGAAAAAAACTTCCTTACACCAAAAAACCCCTGTAAACCATATTTTTACCATTTACCCAAGATACACAAAAACATACAAAACCCACCTGGACAACCAATTATTCCTAACACAAAATGTGCAACTAGGAATTTATCACAGTATTTAGACATGTTCCTACAACCATATGTAAAATCGATTTCAAGTTACCTCCACGACTCCACCCAATTGATTTTCATCTTGAACAATAACTATTTCATATACAACAATACAACATATCACTAGAGATGAGCGAATCTATTTGCCGCTTCGTAGATTCGTATCGAATCTTCCAAATTTTCTACTCCAAAGCGAATCCGGATTTTTTTCGGATTCGCTTCGTATTATTCGTAAATTTTCATAAAATTTTGAACGCTACGTACGATACGTACACTACGTACGTAACGTACGCATTCTTTGTGAAGCGGGAAAATGACGATACGCCCCCTCAAGAGCAGGAAAAACCAGCCCGGCCCACCGGGAACTAACTATTGGCACGTATAGTGAGTGAAGACTCCTCCCTCTTTACTCCTCCCTCCTCTGAACCAGTTTAGACCAGCGTTGAACACTGAACAGTACAGCAAGCATGGCTAATGGTCTTTGGGGACGAATTCCCAGAACTACCGCCTGCTCCAGACATCAAGTTGTCACAACTGTGCAAGAGAGACTCACCAGCTTCAGTGTCCATATTCTCCTTCCCCGCTGGTGAGGTGGTTGGTGCGGCTGCTGCGGCTGGAGCGTCCACTTTGCCACCCAGGAAGAGATCAACAACACCTTCCGTGAGGCAGAACCCAATTGTGCCAGCATCGGTGACGGCCCACGGCAGACCCTCTGGGACTACAAGAGTGCGGTGGAGGACTGGGTCATCCAGGTAATGGACCACCCTAGGCCGGGAGATCCTACATTGGAGTGCCGAAAGGGAACTGTCCTGTGGTTTTCGGTGCAGCGAGGCTCTGGCTTCCTGGTGGACGACGAGGACGGCAAGGAGTACTTTGTGGGCCGCAGGTCCGTTAAACGTCCGTAGCTGTTCCAACCCCATCACAGCCTGTACGTGGTGGATCAGGTCGAGTATACCCCCATGACATCCCTGAAAGGCCCCTTCGCTACCCTACTATCTAAGACCCTGGTCCCAACATCACCACCTGAAGTTTGTCCGGAGGAACCACCGGGCGAAGTACGGGTGCGCTGCCTTCAGGAGTCACCAGATGGCACCTTCACTTCAGGGATAAGCCATAGCCATAGCTGGAGATTCTGATACCTGGACTGCCACCACCACCACCATCACAGTCCTTTCAGCTGGGTCAGCTGACAACGTCATGATTTACATTCCAATCCACTGTGATCCACCAGTACCAACTACCGTGAAAGATGAAGGCAGCAGCAGCTGGCTTGGGTGCAGCTGACCTGGGTGCAACCTTGCCTGAACCACTGCAGCCAGAAGTCCTCACCCCTGCTGTCCCGGCAGGAGGATCCTGAAAAGCGCAAGTGGCTGCAGCTCTTGCCAGCATGACCACCACCCGGACCCAGTCAAGTCCAACTTCCGGAAGAAGAGGGCAGTGGAGTTTCACCACGGCAATGAGCTTGGCCTACAGGAGGCAGGAGCGTCCTCTGATGTTGTTCAGTAGCAGCTCATCTGAGGAACCAAACTACTGGCTGGTTTAAAGGACACTTCAAGAGGACCTATGGGAGTCACACCATGGCCTGCACCTGATGGGTGAGAGTTAGTTGGCACTTTTTTTGTTTAGTTTGTATTGCTCCCATTTGACTCTCACCCAGATGGTCATGGCTTGTCAGAACTCCCCCCATTCTGCAGAAAATTTCCAGTTGCGCCTAAGAGCGCCTATTTTCCTCCCCCCCCCCTTCTCTGGTTATTAGGAAGCCCGCTTTGCAAAAAGGGTTCTATATATTTGCTGCTATTTTATATTATCCATGTGGATTACACGTTACCTGTTTGGATTACAAAATTACCTCACATGGATTACAATTTCATTTTGGACTGTGTTCCAGTGTTTTATTCTCAAGCAGCCACGACTCGAGGAGAGACTCAAATGTATATCTGAGCCTTTTATGCTTGCAAATGTGAAATTGCACTAAAATGTTTGCTTAATTGTATTTGCTGTATTTTAGCAATAATGTTTTTACAGCTTCAGCAACGTTCAAGCACTTTAGCCCATTGTGTGTATTCTTTTTCAGGCACTGCAATGTGTCCTATATTAATGCACTTATTGTACGGTGTTTTTTAGTGAATTATGCACTTAGCCAGATAGCTAGCACTTAAATTTTCTAGCTCATATGGACTGCCTCTAAAGACTGTACGCTGCAGCCTAGCCTCGTGCGTATGACACAATCGCGAGTCAATAGTACGCTAAGGATTCGTACGCACTTTGTACGCTAATGCTTACGTATTGCGTTCTTTTAACAATGCTGACTATATGTTCCTAATTTGTGTAGGAATGATCGCAAAACAATGATTATTTTTTAACGAAAATTCGACCAAATAAATTCGTATTAAGAACGAATCTTGTCATAAATTCATCGAACATTCGCTGAAGCGAATTTTGGATGATTCGCTCATCTCTACATATCACCAATGTAAAGGGACTGCAATGGGGATACGGGTAGCGCCATCTTTTGCAAACATATTTATGGGTGAGTTTAAAGAGATCTACATTTGGAACCACACAAAATATAAAACCATATAATACACTTCAGGAGGTTTATAGACGATATCTTCATCATCTGGGACGGAGATGAAAATTCTGCAAAAGATTTCTGCCACACGTTGAACTCCACCAAATGGGGAATCTCGTTTACGCCAAATTTTAATAAATCAACCATTGAATTCCTAGATATCGTAATCTCTATTCTGGATAACAAACTCACCACCAAAACATAGTTCAAGAAAGTCGAAACGAACAGTTAAATCCACTTTTCCAGTTTCCACCACAAAAAATGGTTAAACAATATCCCATACAGTCAGTATAAAAGAATTAGACGAAACTTCACTAGTACAGAAGACTTCAAAAACCATTCCCAAATCTTACAAAAATGATTCAAAGACAAAAAATAACCCCGGAAATTAATTCAGAATGCATACAAAAGATGTCTACAATTAACTGAGTGAATACCTATAAAAAAGCAACAAAAATACAAAAAATTATAATAATACCAATCTGATCACCCAATACAGCACCTCAAACAAACAGATCCTAAATATACTACAAAAACACTGGTACTGTCACGGGGAGCCGGCGGCGTGCTTCCTCCGTACAGTGCCGCCGGACTCCCACTGTTGTTCGGGAGCGAGGACGAGATGTGCGACCTCGTCTCCATGACAACAGGGACGGGGAGGACCCGGCGCGCGTTCAGTCTGTGCGCGGCCGGCGTCCTCCCCATCTCTTTGACGACAGGCAGGATGAGCTTCAGCTATGAATATGTGTGCTATAGGTCACGTGACGCTGGCCACTCGTCACGTGACCTACCTCTGAGTACTGGCAGGGAAGCCAGCACTTCTTCTTTCACTTATGGAGTTAGGTCATGTGACGCCGCCTCGTCATGTGACCTACTTGGAGCCCTATTTAAATAGGCAGCCTGCCAGCCACAGGTTGCCTGAGATTGGTCTATACCTCCAGTGCTAGTGCTCGCTAATCCTCATTGTGACTACTGTGTTTTGGACTTCGGCTGTGTATTTTTGACCTTGCTTTTGCTCTCTCCCCTGGTTTTAACATGACTTCCTAGTACGACTTTTGGCTTGCTGACCCTCCGATATTGTGTTTATGTTCTGTCTTTGTTTGTTGTATTTTCCTCTTGTTCCCCTTCCGTTTACGCCCCAGCACTTATTCAGGCTAGGGAATGTCGCCCAGTTACTCACCGTTACATAGCACAGGCCGTGTAAGTAGGCAGGGACAGAGGTTGGGGCTCAAGTTAGGGCTCACTACTCCCCGTATCGTGACAGGTACATTCTACTTCCAGACCCGTATCTGAAAAAACATCTCCCATCAAACCCAAAAATCACTTACAGACGAGCACCAACTGTCAAAAATTTCATAGCCTCCAGCAAACCTAAACAACATACTAAACAGACAGACACCACCGTAACACAAACGGAAAAAATGGGGAGCTACAAGTTCAACACAAGAAGATGCCTATGTTGTCAAACAATAACGCACAACAAACAATCCTTTTTGTCCAATACAAACGGCACTACATTTCCCATCAAGCATCATCTAACATGTCAGTCATCCTATGTAATCTATTTAATCAAATGCACCTGTGGGTTACGATATGTAGGCCGTACCATTCAACCCTTACACTGCAGACTCAACAAACACAGACTAAATATTCAGAAACTATACCCCAAACACAGCATTTTCAGACACTGCACCAACACTCCAGACAAGGAGAAATACAGGAACTAATTGTATAAAAGGCACATATAAACTTAAATACTAAAATATACACAACAAACACAAAAATAAAAAACAGGCAGGATGAGCTTCAGCTATGAATATGTGTGCTATAGGTCACGTGACGCTGGCCACTCGTCACGTGACCTACCTCTGAGTACTGGCAGGGAAGCCAGCACTTCTTCTTTCACTTATGGAGTTAGGTCATGTGACGCCGCCTCGTCATGTGACCTACTTGGAGCCCTATTTAAATAGGCAGCCTGCCAGCCACAGGTTGCCTGAGATTGGTCTATACCTCAGACAGGCAGGATGAGCTTCAGCTATGAATATGTGTGCTATAGGTCACGTGACGCTGGCCACTCGTCACGTGACCTACCTCTGAGTACTGGCAGGGAAGCCAGCACTTCTTCTTTCACTTATGGAGTTAGGTCATGTGACGCCGCCTCGTCATGTGACCTACTTGGAGCCCTATTTAAATAGGCAGCCTGCCAGCCACAGGTTGCCTGAGATTGGTCTATACCTCCAGTGCTAGTGCTCGCTAATCCTCATTGTGACTACTGTGTTTTGGACTTCGGCTGTGTATTTTTGACCTTGCTTTTGCTCTCTCCCCTGGTTTTAACATGACTTCCTAGTACGACTTTTGGCTTGCTGACCCTCCGATATTGTGTTTTATGTTCTGTCTTTGTTTGTTGTATTTTCCTCTTGTTCCCCTTCCGTTTACGCCCCAGCACTTATTCAGGCTAGGGAATGTCGCCCAGTTACTCACCGTTACATAGCACAGGCCGTGTAAGTAGGCAGGGACAGAGGTTGGGGCTCAAGTTAGGGCTCACTACTCCCCGTATCGTGACAGGTACATTCTACTTCCAGACCCGTATCTGAAAAAACATCTCCCATCAAACCCAAAAATCACTTACAGACGAGCACCAAACTGTCAAAAATTTCATAGCCTCCAGCAAACCTAAACAACATACTAAACAGACAGACACCACCGTAACACAAACGGAAAAAATGGGGAGCTACAAGTTCAACACAAGAAGATGCCTATGTTGTCAAACAATAACGCACAACAAACAATCCTTTTTGTCCAATACAAACGGCACTACATTTCCCATCAAGCATCATCTAACATGTCAGTCATCCTATGTAATCTATTTAATCAAATGCACCTGTGGGTTACGATATGTAGGCCGTACCATTCAACCCTTACACTGCAGACTCAACAAACACAGACTAAATATTCAGAAACTATACCCCAAACACAGCATTTTCAGACACTGCACCAACACTCCAGACAAGGAGAAATACAGGAACTAATTGTATAAAAGGCACATATAAACTTAAATACTAAAATATACACAACAAACACAAAAATAAAAAACAGGGTTTTTTTTTCTCTCTCCCCCTCCCTTTATTACTTATACCCTTCCCCCATGGGTAACTATTCAATGAATATGATTATATTACATATATACTGTATATATATATATATATATATATATATTCCGTATTTTTCGCTTAATAAGACGCACTTTTTTCCCCCCCAAAAGTAGAGGGAAAATTGAGGTGCGTCTTATAAAGCGAATACAAGTAAGCGCTTCCATTATGTATGTTTTAACTGCGGCACCCCCATCAGACCTCAGATCAGCCCACCCAGCCCCATAACAATAAAATAAAAACCTCTCTTACCTGTCCGGCGCTCCTCTGGCTTCCCAGGCCAGCGCTGCACTGTCCTGACTGCGTACAGCGTCAGGACGTAGTGCGCGCACTATGACCTGACACTGCACGCAGTCAGGTGACAGTGCAACGCCGGCCTTAGAAGCCAGAGGAGCGCCGAACCCGGAGCGGAACCGCGGCGCAGGACAGGTAAGAGAGGTTTTTATTTTATTTTTATGGGGCTGGATGGGCTGATCTGAGGTCTGATGGGAGCACACTGGGCTGATCTGAGGTCTGATGGGGGTACACTGGGCTGATCTGAGGTCTGATGGGGGTACACTGGGCTGATCTGAGGTCTGATGGGGGCACACTGGGCTGTTCTGAGGTCTGATGGGGGCACACTGGGCGGTTCTGAGGTCTCATGGGTCACACTGGGCTGATCAGAGGTCTGATGGGGGCACACTGGGCTGTTCTGAGGTCTGATGGGGGCACACTTTGTTGTTCTGAAGTCTGATGGGGGCACACTGGGCTGTTCTGAAGTCTGATGGGGGCACACTGGGTTGTTCTGAGGTCTGATGGAGGCACACTGCGCTGATCTGAGGTCTGATGGGGGCAAACTGGGCTGTTTTGAGGTCTGATGGGGGCACACTGGGCTGTTTTGAGGTCTGATGGGGACACACTGGGCTGATCTGAGGTCTGATGGGGGCACAATAGGCTGTTCTGAGGTCTGATGGGGGCACACTGGGCGGTACTGAGGTCTGATGGGGGTACAGTGGGCTGAACTGAGGTCTGATGGGGGCACACTGGGCTGTTCTGAGGTCTGATGGGGGCACACTGGGCTGATCTGAGGTCTGATGGGGGCACAATAGGCTGTTCTGAGGTCTGATGGGGGCACACTGGGCTGTTCTGAGGTCTGATGGGGGCACACTGGGCTGTTCTGAGGTCTGATGGGGGCACACTGGGCTGATCTGAGGTCTGATGGGGGCACACTGGGCTGTTCTGAGGTCTGATGGGGCACACTGGGCTGTTCTGAGGTCTGATGGGGGTACACTGGGCTGTTCTGAGGTCTGATGGAGGCACACTGGGCTGATCTGAGGTCTGATGGGGGCACACTGTGCTGATCTGAGGTCTGATGGGGAACACTGGGCTGTTCTGATGTCTGATGGGGGCACACTGGGCTGATCTGAGGTCTGATAGGGGCACAATGGTGTGTTCTAAGGCCTGATGGCGGTACACTGGGCTGATCTGAGGTCTGATGGGGGCACACTGGGCTGTTCTGAAGTCTGATGGGGGCACACTGGGCTGTTCTGAGGTCTGATAGGGACACACTGGGCTAATCTGAGGTCTGATGGGGCACACTGGGCTTTTCTGAGGTCTGATGAGGACAAACTGGGCTGATCTGAGGTCTGATGGGGGCACAATAGGCTGTTCTGAGGTCTGATGGGGGCACACTGGGCGGTTCTGAGGTCTGATGGGGCACACTGGGCTGATCTGAGGTCTGATGGGGGCACACTTGGCTGTTCTGAGTCTGATGGAGGCACACTGGGCTGTTCTGAGGTCTGATGGGGGCACACTGGGCTGTTCTGAGGTCTGATGGAGGCACACTGGGCTGATCTGAGATCTGATGGGGGCACACTGGGCTTTTTTGAGGTCTGATGGAGGCACACTGGGCTGTTCTGAGGTCTGATGGGGGCACACTGGGCTGGTCTGAGGTGTGATAGGGGCACAATGGGCTGTTCTGAGGTCTGATGGGGGCACACTGGGCTGATCTGAGGTCTGATGGGGGCACACTGGGCTGTTCTGAGGTCTGATGGGGGCACACTGGGCTGTTCTGAAGTCTGATGGGGGCACACTGGGCTGATCTGAGGTCTCATGGGGACACACTGGGCTAATCTGAGGTCTGATGGGGGCACACTTTGTTGTTCTGAAGTCTGATGGGGCACACTGGGCTGTTCTGAAGTCTGATGGGGGCACACTGGGCTGTTCTGAGGTCTGATGGAGGCACACTGCGCTGATCTGAGGTCTGATGGGGGCAAACTGGGCTGTTTTGAGGTCTGATGGGGCACACTGGGCTGTTTTGAGGTCTGATGGGGACACACTGGGCTGATCTGAGGTCTGATGGGGGCACAATAGGCTGTTCTGAGGTCTGATGGGGGCACACTGGGTGGTACTGAGGTCTGATGGGGGTACAGTGGGCTGAACTGAGGTCTGATGGGGGCACACTGGGCTGTTCTGAGGTCTGATGGGGGCACACTGGGCTGATCTGAGGTCTGATGGGGGCACAATAGGCTGTTCTGAGGTCTGATGGGGGCACACTGGGCTGTTCTGAGGCCTGATGGGGGCACACTGGGCTGTTCTGAGGTCTGATGGGGGCACACTGGGCTGATCTGAGGTCTGATGGGGGCACACTGGGCTTGTTCTGAGGTCTGATGGGGGCACACTGGGCTGTTCTGAGGTCTGATGGGGGTACACTGGGCTGTTCTGAGGTCTGATGGAGGCACACTGGGCTGATCTGAGGTCTGATGGGGGCACACTGGGCTGTTTTGAGGTCTGATGGGGGCACACTTGGGCTGATCTGAGGTCTGATAGGGGCACACTGGGCTGATCTGAGGTCTGATAGGGGCACACTGGGCTGTTCTGAGGTCTGATTGGGCACACTGGGCTGATCTGAGGTCTGATGGGGGCACACTGGGCTGATCTGAGGTCTCATGGGGACACACTGGGCTAATCTGAGGTCTGATGGGGGCACACTGGGCTGTTCTGAAGTCTGATGGGGGCACACTGGGCTGTTCTGAAGTCTGATGGGGGCACACTGGGCTGTTCTGAAGTCTGAAGGGGGCACACTGGGCTGATCTGAGGTCTGATGGGGGTCTGATGTGATGTCCTGATGTGGGGGTCTGATATGAGGTCTGATAAAAAATATTTTTTTCTCATTTTCCTACTCTAAAATCTGGGGTGTGTCTTCGGGTGCGTCTTATAAAGCGAAAAATACAGTATATATATATATATATATATATATAATTCCACAAACAAGCAGCAGCACAAGTCACAGATGAATAGGTGGTGCAATCCCTCCTGGCAACGGACAAACGCCAATGGTAGATAGTAGTCGAAAAATGAGGCAGCACTCAAGTTAAGTGAAGGCGTGAAGGACCTTTAATCCCGGAAAATGCGGAAAATGCAACGTTTCGGCACTCTCATTGGTGCCTTTCTCAAGCAATAACAAACTAGTGCAACCATCAACTTAAATACACAAAATAGGTGGGTCAACAGACCATGTGACACAATTATGCAAATATGTGTGAGGTCATATCCTGTGTAAACAAATACATATGCAAACATGTGAAAATAAAATCAATCAAGTGCATAAGGGAGAGTAAGAATAGTCATATTCCAGCTCCCCAAGGTGTATATTGACATAAACATACATATTATGGATAACGTATAGTATCTACAACGTGATGCAAATCATCAGAGTGGAGACAAATGCAAGCAGTGATTATGTCATTAAAAACTAGCAACCAAAGTTGCTTTTACCTAGAATTTAAAGAAGAACATCATCCGATGGGGAAGACTGACACAACAAGGTATGGAACGTCTCACCTTACAAGATACGTATGTGAGATGTCACGGTCACATGACCAGAATTCCGATCATGTGATCCGTGACATCACAGAATAAGGGATCAGAGGGCGGAGCGTAATTCAGCCCTCGATACCTTTATATCACTACAAAATGTAGTAAAAGACCACATGGGTGATGTAGGTAGCCCTAGACCAAATTATTTAATGTAACCGCTTAAAGGATAGGAAGCAAAAGATATCAATATCATGTACACATATGTAAGTATACAGCAAGTTGTGCAAACTCAAAAAAAAAAAAAAAAAAAAAAAAATGTTCCAATCGGCCAAAGTCCAACAACTGGGTATATAACACAGGTATTGCATATCGCAGATGTTCAGGGTCTCCCGTGTCCCCGATCAACATAACCCGTATGCGGAGGGAGACCGGGACACACTCAGGGTATCATGGGGACACTCGGCCACCGTCAGCAGACAAGTGTCCCCCCTCTAGCGGCAGGGCAATCCCCAAGGGCAACCACAGGGACCGCCCAAACCACAATGGACCACCAGCGTGTAGACTCATACTGCGTATACCATCCACATGGGACTATAAGGCCGTAGAATTATTGTAATCAATAGTTGATATCAGTGCATTCCCATCATTATTTTAATCAATAGTTGATATCAGTGCATTCCCATCACAAGCAATTATAACAATCAGGCTTCAATAACACCCCGTCAGTGTAGGCCACTTAGAGTAGGTATCCAGGTGAGACAAAAAATAACAGAATAAAGATAAAATTGCGTCTTGGTGCTTCCCCATGCTGATGATCTTCGGATACCAAATGATAACCAAAGTCTGCAATGAGAGAAGAAAAATGTAAGTACATAGCACTAGTAGTCACTCATATTTCCAAGTATCAGATGATAGGATCACCTGGCAGTAGAAACATCTCACAGAAAAATACTCAAATTAAAGTCTGCATTAAGGCCATTAGGTCTAACAGTATTAAGCCTATAGATCCATTGTAGTTCTCTGCGCTTAAGAACCAGTTCCCTATCACCCCCTCTATTCAGAGGTGGAACATGGTCAAGAACCAGGAATCTAAAATCCCTTTCAGTATGTCCTGCCTCTAGGAAGTGTCTGGGAACCGGGAGATCCTTGCGTTTTTTACGAATTGAATATCGATGCTGTGTCATCCTTGTTTTCACATCGAGTGTGGTCTCACCCACATACCAAAGTCCACACGGACAGACCACAGCATAGATAACGAAAACTGAATTGCAAGTGAGAAAAAATCGAATGTTGTGTGTCCTACCTGTAGAGGGACAGATAAACGTGTCACCTTTTATCAAAAATTGACAGTTCACGCATGACAGGCAAGGAAAACATCCAGTGCGCTTGGTACCAATGTATCCTTGTTTTAAAGAGTTTGTCACTATTTTGCCCGCGTGTACTAATTCATCCCTGAAGTTACGGGGCCTTCTATAGGACATTAGAGGTGGAGTCTGGAATTCTGGAACTTGCTGGAGATTAATTGATAGTATCGGCCAATGTCTGCGAATGATCCCCGCTATCCCCTTACTCTGTTCCGAGTACATAGAGATAAAAGGGATTCTAGGTCTAATCTTGTTGTCACCAGTCTGAGAGGCTACTCTCCCCCTCTCATGAGAGGCTACTTTCCCACTCTCCTGTATATCAGCAAGATGTTTTTGTACCAATTTTTTGGGGTAACCTCTATTGTAGAATTTTTTGGCCATATCAATCATTCTCTCAGTCCTGATCTTGGGGTCCTGGACCACCCTTTGAACACGAAGGAGTTGGCTGCGTGGGAGTGAATTGATCATAGATCTTGGATGAAAACTTTCATATCTCAAAAGACTATTACAATGTGTAGGTTTAAGATACAGATCAGTGATCAATCCCTCACCAGTATTCTGTACCATCATGTCCAGAAACTGTATCGCTTTATCAGAACAGACCAGCGTAAACTTGATGTCAGGGTCAATGTCATTCAGATAGTCATGGAACCCATTCAATTCTTGTAAGGAACCCTTCCAGATGAGGAAGATATCGTCTATGTATCGCCACCATCCCAGCACATGGCAAAAATGGGGCGACACATAGACGAAATCCTCCTCTAAGTGGGCCATGTATACATTTGCGTAAGTTGGGGCCACATTCGACCCCATCGCGGTCCCACGCTGTTGTATATAGAAGCGGCTCCTAAAGGCAAAATAGTTGCGGTGAAGAACCCAGTGCAATAAAGATAAAATGAAATCACTCACTTTACCATGTACGCCATCCTTATCAAGGCACTGAGCCACCGCCCTCATACCTCTCTCATGATTAATGGATGTATAAAGGCTGACTACATCGAAAGAGGCCAGCACAATGGGGCAATCAAAACTCACATCCGTGATTTTGGACAAAAAATCCCCAGTGTCCCTAATATACGATCTGGTGTTCATAGCAAACTTCCGCAATACCTTATCCAAAAAGATGGCAGATTGAGAAAAGACTGACCCCCTCCCTGAGACAATTGGTCTCCCAGGGGGGTCGGTCAGACTTTTGTGAATCTTCGGCAATATATAGATAATAGGGGTCTCAGGATGTTCAACCCATAAAAAATCATAAAGATCTTGGTCAATGACATCATGTGTGATAGCCCTGTCCAAGATCATGCGTAATTGCCTCATGATATTGAATTTCGGATCCGTATCAACCGGGAGATAAACATCACAGTCAGCCAATTGTCTAAAGATTTCATTGTTATACTTATCAGTATCCATAATGACAACCGCACCCCTTTGTCAGCGGGTTTGATTGTAATAGCCTTATTGTCTCTAAGCTCCCGGAGAGCGGTCATCTGTGTCCCGGTCATATTGGCATGGGATAAGGAACGACCACAATGGCTAGTCTGCAATGCCAATATGTCATTCTTGACTGCTCTGATGTAAGTCTCCACTGGTGGTGAATCAATGTCTGGCATAAACTTGCTAGATTTACTCAATCCCACCCCTTTGAGTGTGAGAGAGGTGGATAATGGAGGTGATCTCTGATCATCCCCCTTATCCGCAAATAACACCTTCAGTTTAATATTTCTAAAAAACGAAACAAATCACCATTCCAATGTGAACCAGTCGACATTCTTGGCTGGGGCAGAAGGAAAGTCCCTTCTCCAAGACCTCCACATGATCGTTAGTCAGTATAGCTGATGAGATATTTACCACAGATTTCTTTTCTTGGGGTTCCTGTCTCTCAATTGTCTGCTCTTTATTCCTCTTGCGCCATCTGTGTTGCCTCCTTCCGCCCCTCCTAGTCCGGGAGGATCCATGTCTGTTCCTAGATGAAGATTGATGAAGAGCATTATAAATACTTTTCCCCATAGCAACATTACCATGCAATTCCTGCTCCAACCTACTCAAGGTAGGGGCGCCAGTGTTAGGTTTATCATTCCTCCTTCTACTGAAACCTGATTTATCAATATGCCAGTTATAAATATTCCCTTTGCAATAGTCCTCTGAGTCCCGCGCCCATTTTTGTCGCTTCGTATTTTGTTGCTCAAACTTGAATTTGTCCAAATGTGTATTGCAGGTAGTAACATATACATCCCACTCCTCTCCTTCCAACGATCCCTTAAGTTGGTCCTCAAGCTCAGTCAGCTTGGGACCAGCGAGAGCAAGATCTTTCTTCAAAAATTCAATATTTAAAAGGATAATGTCAAATGCATACTTGTTGGATATTTGTGTAAAACGAGTAATAAATTCTGAGTCCGTAGGAAACAGATTTGGTCTGAGTTGAGATCTCATTCCACGAGGGACCCGGTGGTTTTATAGTATTCACAGAGAGTCGTGAGATGTAATTCCATAGACACCACACGTTTTCTTTCAGATTCAAATTTTTTCTTGAGATCCAACACAGACGGAGTTGTAAGAAAAGAGGCATCTCTAATCATACCTTGTAAAATCCTATCCTCGTCTGACCTGGTATACGAGAAAATGTCCGGGTGGTCCAAGGAATTGGTAGCCGATGAATTCATGGTTCAGGTGCTTAGCTGATTAAATCCAATATCCAATTCCACAAACAAGCAGCAGCACAAGTCACAGATGAATAGGTGGTGCAATCCCTCCTGGCAACGGACAAACGCCAATGGTAGATAGTAGTCAAAAAATGAGGCAGCACTCAAGTTAAGTGAAGGCGTGAAGGACCTTTAATCCCGGAAAATGCAACGTTTCGGCACTCTCATTGGTGCCTTTCTCAAGCAATAACAAACTAGTGCAACCATCAACTTAAATACACAAAATAGGTGGGTCAACAGACCATGTGACACAATTATGCAAATATGTGTGAGGTCATATCCTGTGTAAACAAATACATATGCAAACATGTTTGTGGAATTGCAAGCCAGTGCTCGGCTATTTTCATTGGCCCCATAGAAATGAATAGACGGTGGCTGCGCATGTGTGTTGTGCCCTCCGTTCATTTCCCCACTCCGTTCTCGACATAGGTACGGGTCCCAGAGGTGGGACCCGCACCTTTCAGACAATGGGGGCATATCCTAGCGATTTGCCCCCATTGTCTGAGATGGAAATAACCCTTTAAAGGGATTCACTGGGCTTTCTTGAAAATCTGGCTGGAGAGAAGATAGTCCGCACAGTACTTACCCCTTCATTTCCTCTGTGCTCACGTGACTGCTGGGACTGAATATGGGCTCCTCCACTTGGGTCCTAGCTTGGGTGGGTTCCTGATCCTTCCTGTTCAGCTGCATTTACATAATGCAGGAAGACTCAAGAACACAGATCAGATCTGGACCTGCATGGAGGAGCCCACCTTCAGTCCTGGCGGTCATATGAGTGCAGCGGAATCGGTGGCATGATGAAGGGGGTTAAGAGGACTATTCTTCATCTACACGGCAGCACTCCGCTTCAAGAAAGCCTGGAGAACCCCTTGAAAGGGATGCAAAGTTGAATTTGGAAAAAAAATACAGGGACACTATTAGAATAATTAAAAAAATAAAAGAGTATACAAGCTGTCCGGAAACAAAAAAAGACAAGTAAAACGTTAAACCCATAGTGATATGTAATCCCATTTTCCATGTCTTCACAGGGCTGCTAGTGATCTTTTCACTCGGATACCTCACTCCTCTATTTTTCTACATTCCCAAAGCCGCTCTTGCTGCGGTCATCATCTGCGCGGTGGCTCCCATGTTTGACTTAGGAATCTGCAAAACTTTGTGGAAAGTTAAAAGTAAGTACTAAAAGGAAAAATGGTCAGATATTGACTTACAAGGTAGTCACCCATAGGTGGCGCTAGAGAAAGGCAAGCTTCTTCCTATTGGTGAAGAGGCTATATTGCATCGATGTTTTCCCTGGGTGGATTGTCCTGAAGACTTCCTACCAGGTAGATTGCTGCAACCAAGTAGTCATAGTCTGTAAGCACCTTAAAGGAAGTGGATTACCAGAAGATAATATTGTATGTTATTAGAAACATAGGGGGTCATTTATTAAGACCTGCGTTTTAGACGCTGGTCTTAATAAAGCCCCTGCACTGGGGGTGGATCCTCCGAAGTTATGAAGAGGCGCTGGCCTCTCCATAACTTTGGCGCATCTAAATATAGAAGTTGGCTGCGACTTTTCTACTCGCATGCCAGGTCTAAAAAAGTGGGCATGGGCGGGGAAAAGTTGCTACAATCTGCGCCTGAAATACTCTTAATATAGGCAGATTTCGGGTTGATAAATCCCCCTCAATATTTATTTATTTATTTATTTATTTATTTATTTATTTTGACTATCCATGTAAAAACATTAGAAATATTCATGTTTTTCACACTAGACATTGGAGCACATACAATAAGCTGACATTTTCAGCAGCTCACTGGTCAGCTTTGCTGTATAGACAGGGACAGAGTCAACAGAGGCTGGAGGGATTTAATGTCAGGCGTATGGTAAGCCCTAGATAAGACAGGATAGCAACACTATACTATACAAGTCTTTATATTATCTCCTCTGCCACTATTTTTGGGGGATGGGGCTGTATTCCATCTCTTCCCGAAAACCATGCAGAACTGCAGCTTTACAGCAGATTGGTGTAATTTTCAAATTGATTGATGGCTGCAAAATTGATGCAACTGCATGCGGCCAATAACAGTCAATTTGTAAACTGCGCTCAGGCAGGGATACAGGAAGGAAGGCTGTGTCTCGATTATGGCTGCCCCCCAGGGAAGGTTGAAAAGGGTTCCCCTGAAAAGGGGTTTAAAGGGTGATATTGATGACCTATCATCAGTATAGGTCATCTGTACCTGATCGGTGGGGGTCTGACTCCCGGGACCCCTGCTGATCACCTGTTTGAATTGGCTTATTAAGCACTGCACCATCAATTGGCTGTGCTTGGTGTAGCAGCTCAGCCCCATGCCTAGGCCATGTGACCAATGAATGTGATGTCACTGGCTGAAGAAGAGGCTGTGGCACTCACGGAAAGTACTGCGGTTTCTTCAAACAGCTGATTTTTGGGGATGCCTGGAGTCGCTCAGAACCCTACTGAACAGATATTGATTAATATTAAACATCAAAGCTCAGCTTCATTCACTTCAGTGGAGCTGAGCTGCGCCTAGGTCACGTGATCATTGAATGGGATGTCGGCGTGGGTCCCGGGTGTCGAACCCCCACTCCAGAGGATAGACTCAGAAAACCCCTTTAACCCTCTGTTTTGCCAGAGTGGAGCACCAGCAGTGGGAAAAGTAGCTAACTGGAGAAAGGAGGCATGATTTAAATGCTGCTACCTCCTGAATGGTAGCAGCTAGAAACATGCAACTGATCATGTTTGAAAGCAGACATTTCTAGCTTTCAGACAATACCAAAATGACAGCAATATGTTCAGGACAGAGAAAGATATCACTGATAGAAATCGGGATGCTGTGAATGCAGCTGAAAATGAAAGTAAAAACAGGTTTCACTCACGATTATTCCTGACTTGATTTCTAACAGTGATTTCTCCTGTTGCTTGGACTTTAGTTGTCATTTGTATGAAGGCATGGACTGTCAGCTTTCATACAAGACCAGTTGCATGTTTCTAGCTGCTACCATTGAGGAGATATCACCATCTAAAGCAGCCCTCCCCCTCCAGTTAGCTACTTTTCACACTGTCCGAGCTGGACTCGGGCAAAACAGTTAGGGGGTTAATGTGGTCTCATTCACTGACAGCAAACCCGTATCTGAAAAATGGTGAGGAATTGAAACCCAAATAACATTACAAACTTGTATAGCTTTTCATGTATACAGCAAATAAGTTGTATTCACGTATAACTGGAAAACCCCTTTAACGTCTATGGCACACTGACGAAAGAAAAGTGAACATACATAAGGGAGAAAAATAAGATTGATGATGTCCCAGGACACGGCTGATTACTGGATTAAATAGAGCGTTCTGAACGGATTTGTTGCAGCTGACATCTGACTTTGCTGTGGATAACGGGGCATGTGAATTATACACCTATAATGTGTTACTGTGTGCAGGAAATACAGCTATATGGGTCACCTTAATCAGGACACTTACTTATAGGGGTTGTCCTAGCTGGACATTATTAAGTGATCATTACCTGTTTGGTGGTTGTCCAAAATCCAGCATCCCCGCTGATCACCTGTATACCTCCATTACAAGCACTGTGGATGGTGAATGGAGCTCATTACCAAAGTACTGCCGCCTCAGAAGTCAATAGGAGCAGCGTTGCAGTGACAACTTCTGTCCATCTACACAGTTTACGGTGCTGTGTAGTCCCAGTGACAGAGGGATCCGGGATGTAGGACCACAACCCATCAGCTAATGGTCAATCCTGAGGAGAAGTCATCACTTAATGAAGAACTCCCGACAAAAATTTTATTCCATGTCCTGCTAGAAATGTACATGATGTAATCTGTAGTGAATGTCATTTTCTTACCAGTGTCTGAATTTTTGACTTCTATCATCCTGAAGGTTCTTATCTGTGTCATGTGACCAGCAATTAGACCCACCAACTCACACAGAGACTTATGTGTGGACAGGAAGTCTAATTCTCTATGTATTCCTATGAGACTGAAAGTGAGGCTCCCATAGAAATGAATAGAGCAGTTACTGGCTTTCTGTCCTGGGTCAGTTGGAGGTCAGGGAGTTGGTCACATGACCCAGCTACAATAAGAAGAGAGGTTTTTACTCACAGAAACAGTCACTGATAAGAGAATGACAATCACTACAGATATATCATGCATCTTTCTAACAGGTCAGAGAATAACAATTTTTGCGGGAGTTCTTCTTTAAAGGGGTTTTCCGACTCTTTCTAACTTATGACCTGTCCTTTGGATAGGCCATTTGTATCTGTCCAACACCTGGGACCCCCACCGATCAGCTGTTTGAGAAGAACGCGCCCTTTCAGTGATGGCTGCAGCCTCCTCACGGCTTACCAAGCACAGTGTCGTACACTGTATAGTGGCTGTATTTAGTATCTCAGCTCCGCCCCGGTCCAATGAAAGTGATGTCACTGGCTTAGGGTGAGCTATGGTAAGGCCGTGGAGCTCACAGAAACGCCAGTACCATTTGAAACAGCTGATCGGCGGGGTCCAAGGTGTCAGATCCCCACCGATCAGATACTGATGACCTATGCAGAGGAATGGTCATCAGTTAAAAAGTTGGACAGCCCCTTTAAAACTAAGGCCATGTTCAGGATCCACAGAATACACTGATTTTCTGCCGTGGTTGTGCCATTGATAATTCGCAGATCCACACGAGGATAACCCCATTGTTATTCATTTGCCAGCCCGTCCCTTTCCTCACCCATGCCGCGGCCACCATTTTAGACCTGGCGCGAGCAAGTGAAGTCACAGATAGCGACGCAACTAACCGTTGCGCTGCCATCTGCGCCTGAAATATGCCTAATTTAGGAGTATTTCAGATGAGTAAATGACTCCCAGAATCCAAGCCTGAATTTTCGTCACATACGTGCCTTTCATTTACAAAATCTGCCATGTTTCATAATTTATGGCCCTTACATTTTTTTTTCTGCCCTCTAGGTAGGGTGCAATGCGGCATCATGGGGCCATGCCACCATTGGCTAGTATGGTTATGTGACCTCAGTAGCAGTGATGGGATAAAGCAGCCGGCCATGCCACTAGAAAAAGTATTATTCAAACCTGTATTTTTTCCTGACATTTTTCATTGTAAAGAGATTTTCTAAGTCAGATATTAGAAAACCCCTTTCATGGTATACAGGAGGCTGTAGAGCAGCACACGGAGTCCTAATCCAAAAATCTGCAGACCCTCCTTGCATGGTCAACAAGTAGAGACTGCACTCGAGGGGTCTTTACTGCAGATGGGGATGATGCAGGGAAACTTGTAGAAGAGCAGCATTTGGGGTGGATTGCCACCCTTCTTCAGGAGCTTGGACGCTGTTTGATCTTTTCGACTACGTTTTGAGGACCTACGGTACCCACCTTGTGCCAAAGTATGGTGTACCGCATGGCAAAATATTCTAGGGCAATATAGCGCGGCACTATATTTTTCTGTTGGATGAAATTGGGGACCCTTTAAGAGGTCTTTGATTGCCCTGCACTACTCAGAGGTTGGCCATGTGCATGAGGCCTACAGATCTTAAACATCATGGTGGACCATTGCTAGATTTTACCATGCCAATTTACTCTCCTTTCAGAAATAGACCTGTTACCTTTCCTGGTCACCTTCCTTCTTTCATTCTGGGAAATCCAGTACGGGATCCTCATTGGGATCCTTGTTTCGCTCATCATCCTCTGCTTTTCAATTGCAAGACCCAAGATAAAGGTAGGACCTTTTACTGAATAGTCATGTGAGTACATTTCTGTAGTTCATGTATCTCTGTATGCCATGTGGTGTATCAAAGGTTTTGATCGGTGGGAGGCCCGAATACTGTGAACCCCCCAAAGATCACTTAAATGAGCGCTCGCACAGAGGACTCTCTCCACCCTGCTGAAGGTAAGTCTATAGACTTTCAAGTGAACCCGTCTCCAGCAGTGAGGAGAGGCACCGCTCTGTGTGAGAGCCCCACCAGTCAAAACCTTTGATATGTCACTATGACGTATTGAACTAGGGACACTTGAACTAGGTCAAGATCTCTGCTTGCAGTCATTCAATAGGAATCTCTTTCCCAGGTGGTCGATCCAAATGGCTTAACGTTGATGATCATGAGTGGCCTCAGTTTCCCAGCTGTGGAGTATCTGAGGGATGCTGTTCATGAAAAGGCATTTACAGGTAAATAAGTTATTTCCTATCTCCTTGTTATTGAGGAAACTCCATGGCACTGTTATTTGGGCACCTATACTTCGAATTAAAGGGATTGATAAACTAGCCGTAGGATAGGTCATCAATATCAGGTAAGCGGGGGCCAGACTCCCTTCACCACCGCAGATGACTTGTTTGTAGAGACGCGTGGCAGTCTTGTGAGTCCTGCGTTCTCTTCACTGTTTTACCTGCACACCTGAGGATAGGTTATCAATATGGGGAAAACCGGACAACCCCTTTAAGCACTATAATATTGTTCACCATCCGCGGGGGATCCAAGTAAAGCTACCATGCAGGACACCCTCCAGCATAGCACCAGGCCTAGTATGATTAATTTATATTATTTAAAGGGGTTTTCCCATCATAGACAATGGGGGCATATGGCTAGTATATGCCCCCATTGTCTGATAGGTTCGGGTCCCATCTCTGGGACCTGCACCTACATCAAGAACGAAGCAGGGAAAGGTGATGGAGGGCGTACCGTGCATGCGCAGCCGCCCTTCATTCATTCCTATGGGGCCGCTGAGATTAGCCAAGCGCTGGCTCAGCTATTTCCGTCGGCCCCATAGAAATGAATGGTAGCAGTGGCCGGCGCAAGCTCAGTGCACTCCCATTCACTTGTATGGGATGCGCTTAGCGGTTGGCCAGACCCTGGGAAACTCGGGGTCCTCCAGCCAACACGCTCCCCAAACATTTCTCTGGGTAGATCCAAAGACATGCCGATGTCAAACAATTTATCATTCAATTTCTACTCCACACCTCATAGTCAGTGAAACCCTTTTTCTCCAGTAATCTACGCTGCCCACTTTCGACAATTTATAGCAGGGATGGCCAACCTGTGGCTCTCCAGCTGTTGCAAAACTACAACACCCAGCATGCCCAGACTACCTACTGTTATCAGGCTACAGCAGGGCATGGTGGGAGTTGTAGTTTTACAACAGCTGGAGAGCCACAGGTTGGCCATCCCTGATTTATAATCTCTACCTTCAGGTCGCCAATTCCAGTTTTCTGGGGTGCAGGGTGGATAAAAGGGCAGCTGAGCTCACCATATCCCAGGAAGATGAGGATAAGGTTCTGTGTGGGCTCATTCCCTCTCCGTCATGTCTAGAGCTCAGGAATGCTCTCTGCTGGAGGTATCTCTGCCCTTCCATGGTCCAAGCTTTCATCCCTCACTACCAGACACTTGAGGACGTGGGCACCCTACATGTCTGGTGGTGATCTCAGTCAGCTTTGAAGAACCATTCTGCCACATCGCCGATTCATGCGGTTGGCCATGGTTCTCTGTCCTTCATTATCTTCTAGTGGCGGTGTGGACGGTTACTCCTCATCATTAGTAAGCTAATACCACCGCCTTCCTGTCTGGTACAGACGGGGCGGAGAAGTAGATGTGCAGTAATTATACAAAGGGAAGAACTCGTGGCTGAGCGCAATGATTGAATGATTTTATTCAGGTCCTCACTGATTTTATATCTCTCTTTTAAGTCTTATGATTCCCGCCCCACCCTTTTTTTTTTTTTTTTTTTTTTTTTTTGTTCTGTGTTTTTTTAAGATTTTTCTTGATTTACCTTCAGTCCTCCAGGTTCCTACAATGCTCAGTTTAGGCCGTCACTATCTGATCTGGTCTCGCTTCTGGTACAAGGAACCACACATCTCCATCCATTGTCCAGTGCATGGATCCAGTTACTACATCATTGACTTCAATGGGAGCCAGGGATGCAGTAACCACCATGTCAGGGGTAGGAAACCTCCAGGACTCCAGCTGTTGTGAAACTAACAAACTCCCAGCATGCACACTTCCTATGCTCTCTTCAGAACTCTCATAGAAATGATGGAGCATGCTGGGAAATTGTAGTTTCACAACAGCTGAAGTGCCAAAGGTTGCTGACATCTGCACTACACAATGGAAGGAGCGGTAAAGTTCTGCCGAAGGAAGCTACCTGCCGACCAGATAGTCATGACCTGTTATAAAACACAGAGAAACCCCTTTAAATCCTTTCTTTAGACATAGTTTACATTGTGCTTCCATTATTTCAATAGCTTTCTACGGGAAACAGTCAGGAGTGTGGTCTTGTATTTTCCGTATGTTTAAAGGGATATTCTGGTTACATTACGTTATCCATAGGATAAGGGATAACTATTTGATCGGTAGAAGTCCCCCACCGATCACGAGAACAGGGGCCCCGTACCCCCTCCAGCCCCCCGGAAATGAGCGTAGCGGCATGTTGGGCATGCGTGTAGCTGCTTCATTCATTTCTATGGGATTTACGGAGTGGAGCACTGTACTCGGCTATCTCTGGAATTCCCATAGAAATTAATAAAGTGGTTGCGCAATGTGCAATACATTTCCTTCATTGTTTGGCAGGCACTGTGCTATAAATGTTGTAGCGGCTGTACCTGTCCCTTTAACTTGAATAGGATGAAGCTGTAGTACCAGACGTGGCCTCTACAAGATTTACGGCGCTGTCCCTGGTAAACAATGAAGGGTGCACTGCACTTGCTGGGGGCCCTGCTGATTTTCGGCCCGGGACAGCCTTATTGTCTATGAAGAATATGGACAGCCCCTAATGTAATATTAAATGTGAATGCATACATCAGAGTCCACGTATTATAGACACACTGGGACGGATTTATCAAGACTGGTGTAAAGGAAAACGGGCTTAGCTGCCCCTAGCAACCAATCAGATTCCACCTTTCATTTTCAAACAGAGCACTGAAAAATGAAAGGTGGCATTTGATTGGTTGCTATGGGCAACATAGTCCAACAAGATCTGTCATAGCTGTCATGATGCAAGTGTGAACAGAGCCTGACATAGATATACGGCACAGGCACCTCAGTGATGTCTTTTTGCTTTGTGCACAGATTCTTTGCCACAGACGGTAGTCCTGGATTTCACTCATGTCAATGTCCTGGATTATACCGTTGTGCTGGGTCTTCAGGAATTACAACTTGAGTTCCAGTCTCAAGGGAGATCTCTGCTGTTGTCAGGATTGCAGGTATTTGTAGTGCATTGGAATTGTTCATCATTTTGCCTATTACACCCTTAAAATCTATACAGGTTGTAATAGACACCTCGATGCTGCAAGCGATTTGTTGGGAGGGAAGCGTTACATAGCTAGCAACGATGTCCTCTGCAGCATGAGACGGAACGATCACTATGTTATCGCTCATCCCCACGCAGGATAACGGTGTGCCGGCGATGGATCGTGATTACACACCGCGATGTGCCGCCGGCAAATCCAGATCTTTCAGCATGAATTGCTCGTTCATCGGGCAATCTGAGACAGTATTAGCCTGCCAGATGATCGCTAATGAGTGTTACTACGCACACTCGCGCTCTTAAGTGATTATTGGGCAAAAATTCTGCCCGTCTGATATACCCTTTACTATACAGATTTTTGTATCTTGCAGCCTGACATTTTTCAGATCCTGCTGGCAGCGAATATGAAAGACCTCCAGTATCCTCAGAGCATGACGCAAGGTAATGTTTACAGCTAGAAAGAAAATCTCTCACCAGATCATCTATCCATCTATCTCATATCTATCTATCTATCTATCTATCTATCTATCTATCTATCTATCTATCTATCTATCTATCTGTCTATCATCTATCTGTCTATCTGTCTATGTATCTAAATAATAATGGAAGCGGCACAGCGGTCCAAAAATAATTAAGTTGGTGTTGCAGCGGCTGTGGACGCGATCCAACACCCAATAAGAATAAAACAATTCCCAGATGTGATTCAAAAGTAGTGTTCTTTAATCACCAAAGTGACGTTTCAGCCCTCTTACTGGGACTCACTGCTTGAGAAAAGTCCGTCTATCTATTCTATGTATTTTATCTATCTATTCTATCTATTAATCTATAAAATCTATTATGTAAAAAGAATCACTTTGCTCTAGTCTATCTATCTGATAATAACAAACCGCAGCACATTCAATCGGTGCAAAATGTGTCCTTTATTCACCCTGACAGCGACATTTCAGATCGAGCTATCTATCTATCTATCTATCTATCTATCTATCTATCTATCTATCTATCTATCTATAAGAAAGAAGAATGGTATGTTGTACCATTCTTTTATTATTCCTGCTAGAAGTGCAGCTTGCAGTAAAGGTACAGATGGGTGTAACTCAGGAGCGGATTGGCCATAGACCTAACAGCGCTGATGCCCAGGGGGGCACCTAAGCCCCCATCTCTGCTGCTGTACATAATAAGCTCTTAGTGGTAACTAACGCTGTGAGAATCAAGTACTCATGTACCCGGACAGCGACCTGCTCTCCTGAATTTAACTATGTCCCACTTCTCACCTCCAATCCCCCTGCTCCATATCTTAGACAATTGGAGGAGGACAGAAAATGCAGCTATTCATGGCCAACACAGAGGGACAGCTTTTGGGGTAATATATTGTGCTGCACTGTGGTATATGATATTTTGCGCTATGGTATTGCTGACCCCCCTTACTTTTGTTGCCCCTTGTCGATTTTGACCCTCCTACAACACGGGGACCACTTTAGGTTTCCAATCCAGCCCTGGTGTTACCAGTTGGGGGGTGTCCCCGCTACTGGTAACACCCAGCAGTACCTTTACTGCAGACTGCTGGCAATTTATTTGTAAAATTCTAGCGGGAATAATAAAGGGATGCTACATCATAGAGTCAGAAGAATGGATGCTCCAGAATTGTTATTACATGGGGAAGCAAGTAGTAAGTAGAGCCATGTCAGCAGAGGGGAGAGCTCCTCTTTAAGTGACGTTTAGGCCACTTTCACACTAGCGGCACCACAGATCCGGCGGGTGAAGGTTCCCGGCGGATCCGTGCTGCCGCAGGTGCATGTGTGGGGCCGGAACTGTGCTCCGGCCCCACACTTGTCAGACACAGTCATACTGTCACACATACTGTCAGCACCTTGCTCTTCGCCGTCTTGTACTCGGCAACAGAGGAGCAGCTTGAGACACATTCATCCCACTCCAGACTCTTATGGGCGCTCCTTTCAGCCAAGTACAGCCAAGCAGTGTTTTCCACCAACTGCAGCTTCCCGCACACTATGTGCCACCACATCCCCACATTCCCCACATTCCCCACAGCGCCCTCTGCTGGAGGGAGGAGGGAGCTGTGGGGAAAAGTCCAGGTGACGGATCCGTCATGAACTTTATTGAAAGTCAATGGAGGACGGATCCTTTTACCATTGTGTCACACCAAACGTATCCGTCCCCATTGACTTGCATTGGGGGTCATTCCGAATCCGTCTTGGTGCGCATGCCCAGACCGGAGAGCAAACCGCAGCATGTTACGGTTTTCTCTCCGGTCTGTATACTGAAGAGAACTGAACAGAATGCTTTCAGGAGCATTCCGTTGTTTTCAGTTCAGTTTTATCCCCATTGACAATGAATGGGGACAAAACTGAAGCGTTTTATTCCGGTATTGAGCCCCTATGACGGAACTCAATACCGGAATTTGTAAACACTAGTGTGAAAGTAGCCTTACATGATGTTTGGGGGAACGACCATTTATACAATTGTTGGCAGCACATCCCCTGTGTACACCGGATGATGTGCTGCTGACAAAAGGGGATTTTTATTATTATTTTTTTTTAATACGGCATAAAAGATCCAATCACCCAATCAATGATCATATATTTATTGCCGGCACTTGGGCAGCTGAGAAAAGGATATATTTTGCTTTTTTTCACATTTGAATGTATAAGTGGATGTATGGTTTTGATTTCCTGTGTGTGTACAGGTCAGTAATCCATAGTCACATCTAATAATCTCACTTCATGTTTGTCTTATCTCCTCAGCAAATGATCTGTATGAAGATGGAAGCATACAGCCCTTACTCACCAACACTTCTCAAGGTTCATCCTAGGTGAGAGAGTACTAATATGTCTTCCCCCGGCCATGAAGAAAGTGGAGTACAATTATGTAACAGTGGATCACGTTGACGTCTGGTTCTTTTGATTTTTTTTTTTATTATTTATTCTACTGAATTCTACCATTTAGCTACAGTCTTTGGCAATGCTCTGGTTAAAATGCTGTGATGAAGAAGGGCCGCTCCACTGCCTTTTCACGATTTAATGGATGTGCCACACTCCGTTAGGACAACAAAAGGCATCCCCTGAATCCCCCCAAGTAAGGCGGTGCCGTAGCTCCCCCTCTCTCACTCTGCTCGCTACCCACTGCAAGTACAGGCACAGCTATGGGGAATGGGCAGGGTTGGTGTACTCAGGTGGTTCAGTTAACTCCTTAGATGCTGTGGTCAGTAGGGACTGTGGCATCCAGGGAGTTTGTCATGAGGGAGGGGGGCTACCTCTGTCACCAATCAGTGCCCCATGACATAATCATGGCGAGCTGATACTTAACTATGGCAGCCGGGTCTATGGCCAGAGGTCGGCCATGGGCAACTGCCTATCAGGCCATACCAGAGGCCTGGTCTAATAGTTTGCCGGTGTGGTTTACACTGACAGACTGTAATGCTGTGGAATACTATGTATTATGTGAGACATTATGTAAGGGGACAAGAAAACAAATTACGTTAAAGGGAACCTGTCACCTGTGGGCGGCCCTACCAGTTCAGTGATTGACAGCTATCTCTGTGTGCATGCTCGTACATGAAAGGCTGTCAATCAGTGATCGGACCGCCCACTGGACTCCTAAACCAAGAATGAGCTGAGATTTAGATGAATAAGTTTTACTAAATCAATGTATTACAAAACAATGTATTAATCTGTCCATTCACGCTGCCTGCAGATTGGATTGAAACTTCAATGTGACAGTATATCTTTAGAAGTTAAAATTTGACAAAAATAAATCCTAAAAAAACAATATGGGACTTGTGGACTTGTCAAATTACAGCATATGTACCTCCAATGGCTTAGAGTGAAAAAATATTATATATATGCACACACACACACACACACACACACACACACACACACACACACACACACACACACACACACACACACACACACACACACACACACACACGTTAGCTCTTGAAATGCCACAATGAATAAAGGCCCACCATAGGTCGGTCCTTGGTCGAAAATGCAAATGCTGTATAAATTAATATAATGCTATAATTTAGCTTTGTTGTCCCAGGATAGACATCTGATGCTGCTCAAGTCCCTGCTGCTCTACACTTCCTTGTCCATACTCAGTGAGGCGGGTCTTCACTGCAGTCAGTGATTGGCTGAGTAGGCATTTCCAGCCATTTCCTGTGTGTTGAGCCTGAACCAGGAAGTGTAGAGCAGCAGAGATTGGAGCAGCAGCAGGGATCAGTGAGGTGAAATTTTTTTTTATTTAAACCCATTCTGGCCCTCTTTGAAGCAACTTTTCTCCCACCAAAAAACCCTTTTAAAACACCCCACCAAAGTTTGAGGCTTATTTTTTTCAACCTAAAATATTGTACAAAGGCAGTGACTATTGAGCATAAATATATAATTGGAAATTGTCTTCTATCCCGTTTAGTTGAACAATTGAAGATACCATAATGCTGGAAAAAGAAAACTCTGACTTCAGTGAAATGTCTGATCTATACATTAGTGATTTTCTGTGTGACTGGAAGAATTCATCTGATGATGACATGAACTGCCAATTTTGTAAATACGTAAATGTTAAACAGTATGATTTGAATTTGTCACTTTTAAATAAAGTTCATTTTTATATTTGACCAAACGTTTTGAATCTTAAAGGCGTTTTCCATGATTACAGTGCTATGATAAGCTGCTTCATGCCTTTTAAAAAAATGTTTTTTAAATCGGTTTAGACTCTCCTGACCCGTTTTCACTATGTAAACCTATCCATCCTATAGGTAGCACTTCCTGTTCCTGTGTCCAACCAAACCCATGATGCACTTCTTTACTCTGCCACAGCTCCACCCCCACACCTATCAATGACCAGCTAGTTTATAGTCCCTCCCACCCAGCTACTTCATGTGATGTTATCACTGCCCCACCAATGGACATAACATCACAGGAAATAAGAGAGTGACATGGTCATGTGACCACAGCCTAGAACGGGACATAGGAGCAATAACGGTAAATGTAATACATTACAACATTACAGATACTTTCATATATCCTTATCTTAAAGGGTGTTGATACAAACCTGAAAACACCTTTAAAGGGCTATTCCAGCCTTTTTTGGAAAGGCCTCAGGGTCATTACACACAGAACAGCACTAATACTACATCCTAAACATATATAATTACTAGGGATGAGCGAATCGACTTTTGGATGATTCATTTAAAGTCCATTAGCATAAAAATTGTTAGAATACTGTACAGAGCGAGCTCTCCGTACAGTATTAGAATGTATTGGCTCTGATGAGCCGAAGTTATTACTTCGAGATGTCTTGCGAGACTTTGGGTAATAACTTCAGAAATTAATTTCTACTGTAAAAAAAACCCTTGTACTGAACTCGGATTCAGTTCCAGATGGTACCTTGGAAACAAACCCAAGTTCGGTAAAAAGGTTTTTTACTGTAGAAATTTCTGAAGTTATTACACGAAGTAATAAAAGTTTTTTTTACAGTAGAAATTAATTTCTGAAGTTATTACCCAAAGTCTCGCAAGACATCTCGAAGTAATAATTTCGGCTCATCGGAGCCAATACATTCTAATAGTGTACGGAGAGCTCACTCTGTACAGTATTCTAACGAAGTATTATGCGAATCACCTTTGGATGAAGCATCCGAAGTCGATTCGCTCATCCCTAATAATCACCATTTTTTTGTCACATGGTTGCGCCATATGTGCTGCTTGGTGCAGGAAGAGTAATTTGAGCTTCAGTAGCAGCCCACATGGGTAGCGGACTACAGTTCCCATCACGTATTACTGACATCTATTCCAGGCTGTCCTCTTCCTGGTTGCTGAACAGCAAGTCTCCCCTCTCCTGTGAATCTCCTATTACCCTCCTTCACTGCTGAACATCTCACATTAAAAAAAAAAAAAACCCTAAAAAGACCAACCCCACCATGAATATTGTATCAAAGTGAGACTGCCCACTAATACAAAGGACCATATAAAGAAAGCCTATGGCACATAACTTAAAACTAACACCTAAAAAACTGCCAGACCGCTTATAATAAACACAATATTTTATTAGTTTTCCAATCACATGATTAAAAACAGGAAAAAACTGCAGGAGAAAGGGGACATCCACTGGAGGAGATACCACAGCAGGAACTATTCATTATACCAAGTACATAAAATGTACATCTGACAAGGCAAGAATCAGTTACCCATGCTGTGCCTGTGCTGGCGCCAGCCTGGAGGAGACACAGCATTGGTAACTGATTCTTGTCTTGTCACATGTACATTTTATGGTGGTATCTCCTCCAGTTTTTTTAGGAGTTGCGTCTCACATTAGTTACCAGTTACAGCTTCCTATTACTCCAAGTGCTGGAACTGAGCATGCTCGAACCAGCAAGCTGAGCTATAGGTTGTAACCCTCTACAGTGAGCTATAAACCCCACCTGTTGGTCCAGTGAATGATTATGGGGGAAACTGCTGAAAACAATTATGATATATTGAAGACTTTTACTTTGAATTGCATACATTTAATTCAGGAGTCAAGTTTTGCAGGGGTTTAAAGGGGTTGTCCAATCTAGCCATTTCCAGGAGTTACTGAAGCAGCGTAGCTCCTATTTACTACAATGGAAATTATGTACACAGCGGAGCGCCGGCCTGCCTGGCTGAATCTGTAGTTGGTTACTTAGTTCCATCTTACTGTGGAAACTGCAAGATGAGACAGCTACTTTAAAGGGCATAATTATAACTTATCCTCAGGATAGGTTATCGTTTCATAAGCGGGGGGTCCACATCCTGGCATCCCAACCGATCAGCTGTTTCAGGGAGCAGCTGAGCTCACCAACCCTATGGTGAGCAATGCAGGCTCCCAGCAGTTCACCAAGCACAGCGCCATACATCATATAGTGGCAGTGCTTGGTATTGCAGCTCAGTCCCATTGACTTGAATAGAGCTGAGCTGCAACTAGGGCATGTGACCGATGTACAGTGATGTCACTAACCTAGGAAGAGGCAGCTGCACTCAAGGCCTCTTCTAACAGCTGATCGGCGGGGGTCCTGGGTGTCGCACCGCCGCAGATCTGATGCTGATGGCCTGTTTTGAGGAGAAGTCATGAATATCTCTTCCTGGATAAAGAGTGGTTCTGAGTTTTAGCTTTCATTCAAAGTGTTTTTCAGAACAACAGATAAAGCAAGAAATACCAGCTCACCGATACTCACGTGACTCTGCGCCTTTTCCATGTACGGATCAGCACTTGGTAAAAGAGAAATTAAATCAAAATGAAATTACAACTTTATTTTCTTGATTACATCCACAGTCAATAGCACAACCCACCAGCAGTCCTGGAGAGTACTGCTTACGCGTTTCAAAGACGCGTTCTTAGTCATACTCGGCTGCTAGTGGGCTGCAGTGTCGACTGTGGATTTTAAAGGGGTTTTCTAGTATTTAATTTCTGATGACCCATACAATTTAAGGGATATATTCACAGTATCTGATCGGTGGGGGTCCAACACCCTGTTTGAGAAGGTACGGGCACTCCTGTGAAGGCCGCTACCTTCTTGCAGCTTACGCTCTGGCCCATTCACTTGAATGGGGCTGAGCCGCTCCTAGGCCACATGACCGATGAACGTAACGTCACTGGCCTAGGAAAAGCTAAGAGAAGGCCGTGACGCTCCCGGCAGCTCCTGTGCCTTCTCAAACAGCTGATCGATGGGGGTCCCGGGTGTCGAACCCCACCAATCAGATCCTGATGATCTATCCTGAGAATAGGTCATCAGTAGTTAAATCCCGGAAATTGTCATAGTTCACTTTAACTAAGGGCTGGATCGTGTTCATGAACTGAATATTTTTGCCAGAACATCAATGGTAGTTACGGACATGGAGACTGGTATACCTCCCAGGTGCTGTAGTCCCACCTTTTCGACCACTGATATTCTGTTTAATTGACAGGTGTCAACAATGGATCAGGATAGGTCATGAATATATGATCTGTGAGGGGGCCCAACTCCCAGCACCCATGCCAATCAACAGTTTGAAGAGGAGGTGGCGCTTGCACGAGCACTGCTTTCTCTTCAAGATTACACTGCGTGTGGTCTCACTTGCAGCGGTGGCACAGTGTAATTAGAAGTGCTCGTCCCATTGAAGAGAATATAACAAGTACTTGTGATTACAGAGCGCCACCGAGACAGCGCGCAGTGTAATCTTGAAGAGGAAGTAGCATGAGCGCTGCCTCTTCTTCAAACAGCTGATCATGGGGGTGTCAGGAGTCAGACCCCCCCCCCCCCCCCCCACCGATCAGATATTTATGACCTATCCTGAGGAGAGGTCATCGATATTATTGGCTGTGCAACCCCTTTAATGGCATATATGTAGAGGCACCAGCTGTTCTTAGGGTAGTTTTACAGGGGCCACTAGAGCAGACAGTGATCGGGAATGAGGATCATCCCTGATCAGCAGTGCATTTACATGATTTACATACAGCAATAATTGCTGCTATATGGGGGATGAATGATCGTTACTATTATCATTCATCCACACATGGTTTCATTGTTCACACAGGGCCAGGGGTGGACTGGCTATAGACCCTACAGGGAAATTTCCTGGTGGGTCGATGCCCAAGGGGTTAGGGGTCGGGGCTGCACGAGCCAGTTGCATAATGATGTGATGCTCTCAACGGCCAACGGCTGCAGTTGCCCTCCCAAACTCGACTGTATCACCGTCCTCAGGATAGTAATACAGTAGTATTTTATGCTGCTCTGTGGTATTTGGTTCTGCTGGGGCAGTATATTGTGCTGCACTGTGGTATTTGGCTCTGCTGGGGCAGTATATTGTGCTGCACTGTGGTATTTGGTTCTGCTGGGGCAGTATATTGTGCTGCACTGTGGTATTTGGTTCTGCTGGGGCAGTATATTGTGCTGCACTGTGGTATTTGGTTCTGCTGGGGCAGTATATTGTGCTGCACTGTGGTATTTGGTTCTGCTGGGGCAGTATATTGTGCTGCACTGGGGTATGTGGTTCTGCTGGGACAGTATATTGTGCTGCACTGTGGTATGTGGTTCTGCTGGGACAGTATATTGTGCTGCACTGTGGTATTTGGTTCTGCTGGGGCGGTTATATTGTGCTGCATTGTGGTATTTGGTTCTGCTGGGGCAGTATATTGTGCTGCACTGTGGTATTTGGTTCTGCTGGGACGGTATATTGTGCTGCACTGTGGTATTTGGTTCTGCTGGGGCAGTATATTGTGCTGCACTGTGGTATTTGGTTCTGCTGGGGCGGTATATTGCGCTGCATTGTGGTATTTGGTTCTGCTGGGGCAGTATATTGTGCTGCACTGTGGTATTTTTTCCTGCTGGGGCAGTATATTGTGCTGCACTGTGGTATTTGGTTCTGCTGGGGCAGTATATTGTACTGCACTATGGTATTTGGTTCTGCTGGAGCAGTATATTGTGCTGTATTGTGGTATTTGGTTCTGCTGGGGCGGTATATTGTGCTGCACTGTGGTATTTGGTTCTGCTGGGGCAGTATATTGTGCTGCACTGTGGTATGTGGTTCTGCTGGAGCAGTATATTGTGCTGTATTGTTGGTATTTTTTCCTGCTGGGGCAGTATATTGTGCTGCGCTGTGGTATTTTTTTCCTGCTGGGGCAGTATATTGTGCTGCACTGTGGTATTTGGTTCTGCTGGGGCAGTATATTGTACTGCACTATGGTATTTGGTTCTGCTGGAGCAGTATATTGTGCTGTATTGTGGTATTTGGTTCTGCTGGGCGGTATATTGTGCTGCACTGTGGTATGTGGTTCTGCTGGAGCAGTATATTGTGCTGTATTGTGGTATTTTTCCTGCTGGAGCAGTATATTGTGCTGCACTGTGGTATTTTTTCCTGCTGGGGCAGTATATTGTGCTGCACTGTGGTATTTTTTCCTGCTGGGGCAGTATATTGTACTGCACTGTGGTATTTTTTCCTGCTGGAGCAGTATATTGTGCTGCACTGTGGTATTTTTTCCTGCTGGGGCAGTATATTGTGCTGCACTGTGGTACTTTTTCCTGCTGGGGCAGTATATTGTACTGCACTGTGGTATTTGGTTCTGCTGGGGCAGTATATTGTACTGCACTGTGGTATTTGGTTCTGCTGGGGCAGTATATTGTACTGCACTGTGGTATTTGGTTCTGCTGGGGCAGTATATTGTACTGCACTATGGTATTTGGTTCTGCTGGAGCAGTATATTGTGCTGTATTGTGGTATTTGGTTCTGCTGGGGCGGTATATTGTGCTGCACTGTGGTATGTGGTTCTGCTGGAGCAGTATATTGTGCTGTATTGTGGTATTTTTTCCTGCTGGGGCAGTATATTGTGCTGCACTGTGGTATTTTTTCCTGCTGGGCAGTATATTGTGCTGCACTGTGGTATTTTTTCCTGCTGGGGTGGTACTTTGTTCTGTACTACAGTATTGCAGGCCCCACCTACTTGCCGCTGTCTTCTTGTGGTGCCCCCTCTTCTGTCAATATGGACTACAACATGGGACCACTTAAGTTTTTTCCAGGGTTACATTCCCATTCCGCCCTTGCACAGGACAACGTGCTGCCGACACACGAGGAGTTTTGGTGCCACATGACCCATCTGATCATGAACATTTGCCAGGTAACTGGTGGCACATTTACACTGGCCAATTAAAGGGAACAGGCGCTTGTACAAACACTCATCCGGGATAATTGGCCTGATCCCCGGCCCATGTAAAAAGGCAATAGATAACACTCAACCGCACAGTGAATGGAACGGACGGAAGGTTTAGTGTCCTTTTAATAACCAACTGTACAAATATAAAAACAATAACGATGTCGTGTAAAAGACATATTCTCTGTATTTCTCTGAAAAGTTCATGTTTTTTTTTTCCGTACATACCCGATTTCACAGCTAATATTAGTCGCCCATTGCACATCATTGCAGTTAATAAGTGTAATAATGATTTCATTATTAGCATCTATAGGTATAATATCTATATGGTTACATTTATACAGGTGTAAAACACTAATAGAAAATGACCAAGTCAAGAATTACACAGGTATTTTTTTTTTGTGTTTTTGCGAACGTTCTGTACATTAAAATTTATTTCGTAAGAGAATTAAGGACATCACTACTTGCATATGCAAAGCATCAGCTGTAGGAGCTCTAAGGTGTCACAGAAAAGTAACTTCACAAAACCTTTAAAGTGCAAAAAGAAAAAAAAAGGAGAAAACCCAAAAACAGCTATTTTTTTGGGGGTGGGGATCAGAACTATAGCGGTACCATAAAATAAAGAATTATTATTATTATTTCGCTCTACCCTGATTATAATCATTTAGAATGCATACTTTGCCAAAGGATCTTGAAATGCAAAAAGTTTTTTTTTTTTTTACTTTTTTAAAGTTTTTTAAAGTTTATCAACTTTTGCACCCATACAATTTGAGGGATACATTCACAGTATCTGATTGGTGGGGGGGTCCGACACCCAGGACCCCTGCCGATCAGCTGTTTGAGAAGGTACTGGCGCTCCTGTGAGGGCCGCTACCTTCTCTCAGTTCACCAAGCACAGCGCCGTATAGTGGCTGTGCTTGGTATTGCGCTTCTAGTGAATGGGGCTGAGCCGCTCCTAGGCCACATGACCGATGAACGTGATGTCACTGGCCTAGGAAAAGCTGAGAGAAGGGTGCTCACGGGAGCGCCGGTGCCTTCTCAAACAGATGATCGGCGGTGGTCCCGGGTATCGGACCCCCACCGATCGGATACTGATGACCTTTCCTGAGGATAGATCACCAGTAGTTAAATCCCGGAAAACCCCTTTAAAGGTAGCTACCGTTTTTCTGGTTTCCACCACCAGAAATTCGCTGCCCTACTGATCTAACACCGTTTTTTTTTTGCACAGTGGATTTTAGCCGTGTGAACATACCCTGAACCCTTTCATTATGGGCACGTGGGTAACATGATATCCGTAGCATGCCCTCCTGTGCGGCTGACTTCCTGTGAATTACAGGAATGCATCAGCATCTATCGAATCCCCCCAAGCTCCGTCCCACTTATCTCCGTCTTATCTAAGGGACCAGGAGGGCAGCGATATGGTAGGAGAGTCCATACAAAGACTGGCTGCAGTGTTTTAAAACTCTCCTGACCACACTGCCTGTCTACAGTATCCTCACTGTATTCTAGGAGATACGGCTTCACACTGCTCTCCTCTCACAAGCAGGACGTAGGGCAGACAGGATGAAGATGTATCACAGAGGATACTCTGCACAGTCAGTTAGGTCAGTTTCACACGAGTGGGTTTGGTTTAGTAAACACGTTCCGTGTAATGGCAGCATTTCCCGGACCAAACAGTGGTCCTCTGACCTGAACTCGCAGCATCATAATGACTTACGTTGCTGTGAGTTCGGGTAATGCAGTCATCACACGGAGTGTGTTTCCTGAGCCGAACACGCATGTGTGAAACTGGTCATAAGGGACGGGAGTAAACGGTCTCTCACTTGCCGTCCTTAGGATCCATATTCACATGTCCGTAAGTGTTTTGCGATCTGCAAAATGCGGATACCGGCCATGTGAGTTCCGCATGTTGTGGACCACACATGGCTGGCCCTATGATAGAAATGCCTATTCTTGTCCGCGATTGCGGTCAAGAAATGGACATGCTCTATCATTGTAATGAATGGGTCCGCAAAATTGTGGAACGGATGCGGACACAGAACAACGGACGTGCAAATGGACCGTAAGAAAGGACTTGAAGCGGAGCAACTGTGGAGATACTCAGACCCCTGTCTCTGAACAGCCAGGGGCGAAATGCAATATACATCAGGGGCACTGTATCAGAGAGGAAGAAGGAGCCAAGATGGCACCTCAGCTAAAACAGGTATACATAAGGTGGATCTGCACAATACAGATATCGGATGTGTGCATGCCTGTTTGGCTGCAAAACGGACATGACTAAGACCTGTTCTATAATTAGCAGAACGGAAAAAAAGAATATGCGGCCCCCTAGAAATGAATGGGTCCCAGTGTGATCCGCAAAAAATGTGGATCGGACCCAAAACACAGTTGTGTGCAGGAAACCTAAGGCAAGGAGCTTCTTCATGACTCTTTAATGACAGCCTGTGCTGCACTACACATTTTGCAGGAGTGCTTCTTTAAAGGGGTTTTGCCATCACATAAAATGGGGGCATATCGCTAGGATGTCTGATAGGTGCGGGTCCCAGAATGGGGCAGGGAAATTAATGCAGGGAGCACTGCGCAGCCACCATCCATTCATTCATTTCAATGGGGCCGCCGAAAATAGCCGAGCGCTGGCTTGTCTATTTCCATCTGACCCATAAAAATGAATGGAAGCAGGGTCCACGCGTGCGTAGTGCGCTACCATTCACTTCTATGGGAGCAGCGCTTGGTGGTGGACGGACCCTGGGAAATCCGGGGTCCTCCAACCACAACTCTCCCCGCTCCATTCTCAGTTGTAGGTGTGGGTCACAGAGGTGGGATCCGTACCTGTCAGACAATGGGGGCATATCCTAGCGATATGCCCCCATTGTATCTGATGGGAATACCCCTTTAATACTGAAGGATTATGGATTTATAACGGTTAGGATTCTGTTGTATGGGAAAAAAAAAAATCTCTCAAAGTAAGGAAAAGTTTCTATTTTTTCCCCCCCAAGCTGGAAACCATGGACAGCATCTAGACAACTAAGTTTTATAAAAAGAGGTTGTATGTGGTGCCCTCACCTTGGCAAAGGGTTCAGATGGGTAATTGGGTAGCTGCAAGTTTAAAAAAAAAAACCCACACAAATAAATGCAGACAAAGGGGGGAGGAATTTATCATTCCCCCAGGCCAGTTTTCTGGCGTAAAAAAGTCGCAAACATTGTGCTGGCGACTCTTTAAACACCATTTGCGCAAGTGGCATTTCTCCGCCCTTGCCAGTTTCCTGAATAGAGGGAGTGGCCAGGGCGTGGTCGGCGGCCCCTTTCGTATTTATCTTCCTTTACCCCAGTTTTCTGGCGTAGATGACTGAAATCGACCCTAGGTAGGTGCTGGTGTAGATTTCAGTTTAGGTGCATGAACTGCCGGGGCCGTGCCTAATTTCTGACGACGTGCACGCCTTGTCATAAATTAGGCGCCTCCTCCAGCAGCGCCCGGGGATATCATAGAGCGGTGTAAAACGCTGATCTATGATAAATATCCCCCAAAAAGTGTGCACTGGCACACAAGGATACCGGACCCAGATTTTTCATGGGTGCACCGGAAACCAACCATTAAAAAGTGGATATTTCGATTAGAATTAACAAATATATATATATAATTTTTTTTACCTTTTTTTGTCACCAAAAACATAAAACGTGAACAGGAAATGACGGAATTAACGGACATTATATACAAACACTTATCGCTTGTCCTTAAAAAAGCCTTGGTCTGTGTTGCTTTCTTTTATAGTCACAGTCAGAAAATTAGAAGTCACGTCTGTCACTACTACTTTCTCTAAGTTGTCCACGGGGGGCCTCCACGGTTCTTCTTCTGGCTCTCCGAAAATCCTGGCAACGGGGATACGGGCGATAAGAGAAGGCTTCCTCCCATGTGTTAAGAGCGCTTCACTGTAGAAGTCAGACACCTGGTCCCGGCATTCGGAGCTGATCTTAGTTCTAGGGATAGCGGCGTCTTTATAGAGGTCGCCCTTGTTCTTCGTCCTATGTAAAGAGGAGTCAGTACTCGACTTCCCGTGTCCATGTTGTGTGCTCTGCACCAGTCCGTGGTCTTTAGATATGAAACAGTGCTCGATCTGACTTGACGACCCCAAATCGGAGTGCTGCCGCCTTGCAATCTGTATGACGCCATGCGCGGAGTGGTACTCTAGCGGTCCGGAATCGTCCGCTATGGCAGAATTCGTCACCTGTTCCGTGGGACCTGTATGGTTGGCGGGTGACACTCTCTGCACGTTGGCCTTGTGAAGGAGCTTCACGTGGTGGCATTTTTTTTTCTTTTTGATCTTTAGGGGATAATGTTCTCGGATGTCCGAGCTTCCCAACCTTTCATTAAAGAGGTTGACTTGAGTTTGGCTACTCTCCGGGGACGAGGTAGGAATGCTCCTTAATCCTTCCCTGGACCTAGACTGTACTTCTGGAGAAGGATGCCCTGGATAGGGGACTCTTAAGCCTCGTGTAGACTCGCTGCGAAATTCATAAGTCTTTGCGTTTGCTTTGGCCTGGGCCTGCGAAATGAAAGCAGACGTGATATTTAGAGTTTGCCAAATATAAAAAGGACATAAAAAGGTCTCCAAAATACAAAGTAATAACTTTTGTATTTCTTATTCACACAGTCGTATGAGAGCTTGCTTTTTTTTTGGAATTTTATCCATTACAGAATACAAAGATCGATATATTCCAATGCAATGCTGCCACCTGCAGGCCTGAATTGGAATAAACCAGTAGTAAGCCTAGTACAGGCTCTGGCTTATTACTTCAAAGGAACGCCTTCCTCGATCTCAGCTAGGGGAAGGCGTTCCTGACCAGAAAGCAAGAGCTTCAGGGTTTTTGGCTTCTCAAAATGCCCTGGTCAAATTTCCGTCTGAGGGGTTAAATGTCAGCGATTGGCGTTATAACCGATTGCAGACATTAGCCCCAAGTGTCTGCTGTGTGAAACAGCATGCATTCTGCAGCTGTGAAGATCACTCCGCTCTGGAGCAAGTGCCATCTTTTTTAAAGATCCAACATCCGCTGTAAATGTATAGCAGATGTTGGGAAGGGGTTAAAGGGAATCCGTCACCAGGAAATTCAATGATGAACCAGGCACAGCGCCTTCTAGGGCTAGCTCTGCTGAATGTAATGATTTCTTTCACTTAGGAAAGCCATTGGTTGATTCTGGAGAAAAAAATACCTTTAATACATATGCAAATGAGCAGTTACGTGCACTGAGGGCGGACCCAAGCCCCTCTGTGCACCCTTGCATCGCCTGCTTCCTTTGCCCGGCCCTTCTTCTTGATTGATATGGCCAGGTTCCTGTATACTCATCTCACCTGGTCCTGATACTCAAGAGGAGCAGGAGGGAGTGGCAGAGGAGGCAGGAGGAGCAATGGTGCACACAATGTATTGGGCCCGCCCTCCATGCACTTAACTCTTTATTTGCATATGATTAAAAGCACTTTTTCTCCAGAATGAAGCATCAGATTGTTAAGTGAAAGATATCATTACATTCGGCTGAGCTCGATCTACAAGACATTGTGCCTGGTTTAACTGGGGATTTCCTGGTGACAGGCTCCCTTTAAGGTGGTCATACACCTACAATATGTTGGCTGACAGATATTCCACCCGACCTGGCCATATACATGCTTGCTCAGTTTGCATCAGATTCCTCTTGTGGCTGCTCGTCTCCCTTGAGAACAAAGGATTGGACATGTTGAAATCCAACATGTCCAATCACTGCCCCCAACCCCTGACATCTGCAGAACAAATATTAGCCGAACTTCTGATACACATTAAAGAGGACCTTTCATGGGTCCTGACACTGTAAACGAAGTACAAAGTTATGAAGGGCATGTACAGTGGAGGTCAGGGCACTTACTATTTTTTGTGGGCGCCGCTCCGTTCGCCCGCTGTGCCCATGTAAAATTGTGGCCTTCTCCCTGGCTGTGACACTCTCCGCTGCGATTGGACAGCGCTACAGCCAGGGAGAAGGAGACGCCCATTGAGAAACCCTGGCGTCTCCTCCTTCCTGTTCCGATGCTATACATTAGCATAGCGCGCGCCACAATTTTACATGGGCACAGCGGGCGAACGGAGCGGCGCCCGCAAAAAATAGTAAGTGCCCTGGCCTCCACTGTACATGCCCTTCATAACTTTGTACTTCGTTTACAGTGTCAGGACCCATGAAAGGTCCTCTTTAAATCAGGGATGCTCGACCTGCGGCCCTCCAGCTGTTGCAAAACTGCAACTCCCAGCAAGCCCTAATAGCTGTAGGCTGTCCAAGCATGCTGGGAGTTGTAGTTTTGCAACAGCTGGAGGGCCGCAGGTTGGGCATCCCTGCATTAAATGCTCAGCCCCTTCCTCCAAAGTCAGCGGGTTTGGGCCAACTTGAATCTAATGTGTATGGCCAGGGCCACAAATCTGTCTATGGAACAAAAGACATCCCTCGGGTTACAAAGTAAGAATCTTGATTAAAATTGGTGAATGAAATCAAAGAAATCATTGCTAAATAAATATTTCAATTTTACTCAATTTTTCACCCAAATTTAAATTTCAATTGTGCAAAAAAACAAAAACAAAGCAAAACTATTTTCCAGCAAGAGACTCCCAAAAGTGTTCATGTATAAATGAATACAGCAGGGTACACCACAGTGTTACCTTAAGGAGGAACGTCTTCGGCTTGGGACCCCTCTTCTTCGGCCCATACAGTTCTCGCTCTCGTTCCCTGTGGTAAAAGATATATGGTCAGTTTTTTTCACCAACCTCAACACGGCAGAACATTGAAATGTGGGAGTGTATTTACCGGTCCTCGAAAGCTGCCACTAATCTCGCATCTAAGATATTTTCCTCGGGTTCCCATGTGCTGTACCTAGAGAAGAAAAAAAGAAAAGGGGCTTCAGGACAGGAAGATTTTTTTTCTTTTATTTCTGTCTCTTTGCATTCCTAGGAGCATCACTTTTCATTGTTATAGGCCTCTCTGGCAGGCTGTTGACCACGGCGTCTAGGGAGCTATCTCCAATAGTGGCCGTTACAGCGGGAGCCGAGCTTTAGTCAGTGCAGAGCTCTAGCGGTGGTCTGGAGCGCTGTATCAGCGCAGCCTGTGAGGTCTGGTCAGGCCCCATTCACACGAGCATAGTGTCACTATGCCCGTATTGTAGATGGCAAACAGCCGGTCCGCAGAACACGGGGGTGCCATGTGAACTCCGATTCACAGTGAAGACCCACTGACTTCAATGGGCCGGCTTTTGCAGAGCTGGAAGCCCATGGAAACTCACAGAAGCCCTTCCCAGGTCTGTGCCTATCCTCCACAAAAGATCGGACATGTCCTACCTTTTGCCGTATATTGTGGAATCATTGAAGTCAATGGCTCCTCACCGTGGTGCAAGTTCACACGGCCGGCGCCAGTGTTTTGCGGACCCGTGGTTTGTGGTCTCCAACACACTGCTGTGTATGGGGCATTAAAGGGGTATTCCCATCTCAGACAATGAGGGAATATCACTAGGATATGTCCCCATTATCTGATAGGTGCGGGTCCCACCTCTAGGACCCACACCTACATCGAGAATGGATCCCTGAAATTTGTGGAGGGTGCACTGTGCATGCGCAGCTGCCCTCCGTTCAATTCTATGGGACCACCGAGAAGAGGCGAGCGCTGGCTTGGCTATTTCTGTCGGCCCCATAGATATGAATGGGAGCGGTGCGCTCCCATTCATTTCTACGGAGAGTGCGCTTGGCAGTGGCCAGACCCCAGCCGGTCCACCGGCCACCACCTTTCCCGCTCTGTTCTCGGTGGGAACGCACCTGCACCTATCAGACAATGGGGGCATATCCTAGCGATATGCCCCCATTGTCTGAGATGGGACAACCCCTTTAATGGCTGCGCTGATACAGCGCTCCGGACCAAATAAAGTCTCATGCATAGAAATACACATAAGACTTTTTGTGAAGCATACAACTGCCTGTGGCCTCTGTGTGTGAACATTTACAAGGTGCCGTATGTCTCAGGATTTGCCTGGTCACAAGCATACATTTTCAATTTTTTTTTACAAAAAGGATAAAAAAAGTTGATGCAAAATGGCACGATGGGGCATGCACGTGAATGTAAAGTGCTGAGATGGCATTTTCACATGGTGCCAAGGGTCTGTCAAAGGCAACTGCGGTAGAATATGAGCGATGAGAATGGCGAGCGTACACTACACAATATTAAGGTTTGCTGGCCTTCATAAACGGTCCCAGGTTAATGGGCACACATTATAAGTACGGTATTGCAAATCATCTTGATCCTTCACTTACTTCTGAGACCAGCCTTTCCATTTCACCAAATACTCCATTCGACCCTGGAAGAGAAAAAAGAAAGCAAAGTAATCAGTTACAGTTCATACAGAACGAACCAAAAAGGAAAACGCCCACAGTGCAATGTAAAGGTGTTGTGGGTGTAGTAGTTCTAGAATGCCAGTGTTTCATGTTTATCGGGGGCGTCAGCTCTGGAAAACCGCAAGGTCGAGGGTCAAGAGGGCAGGCAATGACCGGGAACACTCCCAATGACCACCCGCTCATTAGGCTACGTTCACAGTAGCGCTGGAAATCCAGTAGCCTGATCCGCCATAGGATCATACAGGAGCTCAACGTATCTGCCACTGCCGGACACGACTATGATGGGATCTGACGGTGATCCGGCTAGGTTTCGGCCAGATAAATACCACTGCATGCAGAGTTTTTTTTGTCTGGCAGACAGCCGGCGTTTACACCAGATCAGGCCTACTGGGGAGGTGAACAAAGCCTAAGTTACATTTACATGCAGGAATGATCGGGGCTGTACAATACCACTATGGTTCATCCTCGGTTTGCATGCAGCACATCTTTACTCCGGGCGATAAGCTGCCGATGAGCGATATGTCCGGAATTAATAGAAATGAATGGAGTGGTCGCGCACATGTGTGACCAGCTGCTCTGGTCATTTCAGGGGAGCAGCAGGGGGCCTGCAGGAGGTATGGGGCCTCCTTCTAGTGATCAGTAGGACCCCCACCAATCTGACAGTTATCCCCTATCCACAGGACCTTTTACTTACTGGAATACCTCGTTAACTGTTCTGCCAAACCGAGCTCTGGCAGAAGGAGAGGCTGGCATTCCAGGCCAAACCAAAACTACAGCATTAGCACAACACAAGCAGAAGATATCACAATTATAAATCAAGTCGGGGATAATCGCTGTAAAACCTGCTTTTACTTTGAGTTTCAGCTACATTCACTGTATCCCAATTTCTAACAGTGATATCTTATCATGTAGTGAATTCTGGTATTGTTTGAAAGCTTGGAATGCTCCAGTCCATTCTCTATCTGCTACCTATACAGAGATATGTGCAGCCCCTCCTTCCCTTCAGTCTGGAGGAGGCAGAGCTGACTGCCTGCAGGAGGAAGGACAAACTAATAAAAAAAAAAAAATGTACAGAAATTTGACATGATCATATTTGTACTGAATACTCTGTAAATAAACTCCACTAAATAATGTTAAAATTGCTGTTTACCTTTCCCTTTAAAAATAAAATAATAAAAGTTATTTACTACACTATATCTACCCCAAACTAATTCTAAGTGCTAAAACTTTTTACAGAGAATGTAATGGTCTCCGTCCATGACCTCAAACTAAAGGGATGTTGGGAATTGCAATAAGACGGTGACACATAGCACACAAGAAAATCAACTAAAGAATAGTTGAAAAAGAAAATTGGGGCTTTGGAATGGCCAAATCCAAGTCCTGATCTCATCCCTATGGAGATGCTGTGCCTTGACCTGGAAAGGGGCTGTGCATGCAAGGCATCCCAGAAATAGTGATAAACTGAAAGACATTAGCAAGGAGGAATGGTCCAAAATTCTTCCTCAATCTTCTGGAAATCTTATTTGCTTCTACAGGTGATGATGATGGGGTCTGACATGGAGTGCTGACATGGGGGTCTGATGTGATGTCTTGAAATTTATGGGGGGGTTCTGATATGAGGTCTGATGAAAAATATTTTTGTCTTATTTTCCTATTCTAAAATCTGGGGGGGCGTCTTATAAAGCGAAAAATACGGTAATCAAAATTATGTTTTTTTTTTTCTGCAAAATCGCCCAGCCCTACTCCCAACAAGCTGGAAGCATTGGCAGAGTGCCTTGGCACACTAACCTAACGAAAAACAGTGCAGCGCCTAAGGAAAAAAAAAAAATCATTTCAAGGAAGCCCTTAAGCAAGAACTTTTTAATTTGAAAGTCTTTTACTAAATACGAGCATTTCTCTTTGCTCTGTGACCTCCCCAACAAATGTGCCCCCACCATGATTTGCAGGCTGATGGACCAAGGTAAAATAATGAAGGCAATGAAGGGTCTGCAGCGGTGACGAGAGTTCGACTCCTACCGATCAGATATTGATGACCAGAGGTGTAGCTATAGGGGGTACAGAGGTTGCAGTCGCTACCGGGCCCAGGAGCCTGAGGGGCCCAAAGACCCTTGTGCCGCATAAGAAGACACCGGTATTATAGAAAGTGCATGCTGGTCAAGTTACACCTCTGGCTGAAGAGAAGGGGTTAGGTCAAGAATTTAGCATTGGGAGGGGGGTGCAGTTTCAAATTTTTGCCTCGGGCAGCACAAAGGCTATGTGCTTCCCTGCCCCTGGCCACAAAGCACTGAGGGAAGGGGGGCCCCCCTAAGATGAACTCTTGCACCAGGACCCACGAGCCTTTAGCTACGCCCCTGTTGATGACCTAACCTAAAGATATGCCGATCCCATTATATCCCCTTAAAATGAGTGCAAAATGGTGTCTACAGAAAAACCGTACTCTACATTTCTACAGTATGTAATCTTCTGCTTGGATGCAAATGTTAAGCACAAATAAAAGATTTAATTTTGGTCACAAAGTTGCCTGCAGTTGGACATGCCTGTAAAAAACAGGTAAGAAAACGGCGACTCCTTACAGCTACAAGAGTTCTTGTGGCATATCCAGTCCCCTTAATGTCCACCATGCTGCCCCCATACCCTCAGAGAGGACTGGAAGAAGGAACAACTCTTCATGGAGAACACCTTCAGATCATTATAACTGCGCAGTTCAGTGGTGTAAAGCCACTGTGGTTGTCAAAGTAGTCTGTGTTCTCCATCTCTATGGCCAAGATTATGGCAGTCCTGGCATTAAAGAAGAACACCCGCAAAAATGTTTATTCTCTGACCTGTTAGAAAGGTGCATGATATAATCTGTAGTGATTGTCATTTTCTTATCAGAGGCTGTAATTGAGAGTTTCCACTCTCTTCTTATTGTAGTTGGGTCATGTGACCAACTCCCTGACCTCCAACTGACCCAGGACAGGAAGCCAGTCACTTCTCTATTCATTCCTATGAGACTGAAATTGAGGCTCCCATAGGAATACATAGAAAATTAGACTTCCTGTCCACACATAAGGTGCTGTGTGAGTTGGGGAGTCTAATTCCTAGTCACATGACACAGATAAGAAACTTCAGGATGATATAACTCAAAAATTCAGCTACTGGTAAGAAAATGACATTCACTACAGATTACATCATGTACATTTCTAGCAGGACATGGAATAAAAAATTTTGCGAGAGTTAGTTCTTTAAAGTGAAGGCACAGCTAACATTTGGTGGAGCTCTTGTAGGCCACCCAACCATGGAATACAAGTAAGGCCTCTTTCACACATTTTTTGGGTCCGCAAAAAATACTGTGTGCTGTCTGCATCCGTATGTCCGTTCCGTAACCCACAAATAAAAATTGAGCATGTCCTATTCTTGTCCGTTTTGCGAACAAGGATAGGCATTGTTACAATGGATCCACAAAAAATACGGACGTCATCCTTTTTTTTTTTTTGCGGATCTGCAATTTGCGGAGTGCAAAACACAGCGTTCGTGTGAAACTAGCCTAAGAAAAACCTTTGTAAAGCCTAAGGCTCCATTCACACGTCCTATTTTTCTTTCCTGATTTGATCCTGATCCATTCATTTCAATGGGTCCTGAAAAAAATCAGGATCGAATCAGGAAAGAAAAACAGGACGTGTGAATGGAGCCTTAATCTTAGACTGCTCTTATCCATAATCTATTTTCCATGGACACCTGTGAGAAACCATCTCCCATCTTGACAGGAAGCAGAAACCTCCAAGACAATTTAAAAGGATCATCACCCTCCTCGTAGCACAACCCATAGGCCTGAAAACATCTACGTACAACTTCACCCAACTTCCAACAATACAATATCCTTCTCTTAGAAATATATTATGAGCGCCGTCATGGGATTAGCGGTAAGAATAATTATTCCTTCACGCCCTATGACAGCACCTGTGAGAGAATAAACCATGGAGGGACCTCCACCTGGAGAACCTTCCTCCTGAAGGCCAAATCTTCACATAAGGCCTCATTCACACGTCCGTATAATGTGTCCGCATCCGTTTCTGCAATTGCGGACAATTATGCGGATAGGATGCGGATCCATTCATTTCAATGGGTCCTGAAAAAATGCGGACAGTACACCGTGTGGTGTCCGTTCCGACTGTCCACATAAAGAAATCCTCCTGTCCTACTTTTCTCCCGAATTGCGGTCCGTAGCACAATGAAAGTCTATGGATCCGCAAAAAATGCGGAAGACATGAAAGGCATCCGCATTTGCGGGGAGAAAAAAAAAAAAAAAAGAAAAGGTACAGATGTTATTCATCCTTCTGTTTTTTGCGGAAAAACGGAAAGGATGTCCTGGAAAAACTGAGTTTTTTGCAGAACTATGGATCCGCAAAAAACGGACTGTTTTCCAGGATGTGCACAAATACGGACGTGTGAGTGAGGCCTAATGCTTAGAGAAAGTATTTGGAGAACTCCAGGCAGCTGCTCTCCATACCTGATCAACTGAGCCCAAGAAGCTGCCATAGCCCCAGTGGAGCGAGCCGAAAACCCCAAAGGAAAAAATAAGCCAAAACAATAGTAGTAGTGATCCATCTGGTAATAGTGCGACCAGAAATCTGCAATTAAACAAACAGATACCTTCTTCCAACCTTTGATGGCCTCAAGATGTCTAACTCTGCGTCTTCTGACATCCAAGTGGTAAAAGTTTCTCTGTATTTGCCAGATTTTGGTAAAAATGAACAATTTGTGGTGACACACCCTTTGGCAGGATTGCAAGGTCTGCTTTTTATACAACCCTCTCCTCTAAGGCCTCGTCCACATTTCCGTTTTTCAGTGACGTGTGCTGTCCGCATTTTCCATGGACAACGCACGTACCCATTGATTTAAATGTGTCTGTTCACATTTCAGTATTTTTTTTACAGAACGTGGGACATGCACTACTTTGATCCGAGATGCGGACCAAGCACACCCCTTAGGCCTCTTTCACACAAGTGTCGCGGATTCGGTCCGGATGCGTTCAGGGAAACTTGCACCATTTTGCAAACAAGTTCAGTCAGTTTTGTCTGCGATTGCGTTCAGTTGTTCACTTTTTTCCGCGCGGGTGCGATGCGTTTTGATGCGTTTTTCACGCGCGTGATAAAAAAACTGAAGGTTTACCAACAACAGCAACCATCAGTGAAAAACGCATTGTATCAGGACTTGCTTCCGGATACAATGCGTTTTTCAGGCAGCCCCATTGACTTCTATGGAGCCAGGGCTGCGTGAAAAACGCAGAATATAGAACATGCTGCGATTTTCACGCAACACAGAAGTGATGCGTGAAAAAAAAAGCGCATCATGTACACAAACCCATTGAAATGAATGGGTCAGGATTCACTGCGGGTGCTATGCGTTCACATCAAGCATCGCACCCGCGCGGAAAACGCGCTCATGTGAAAGGGGCCTTAAAGTCTATGGGTCAGTGAAAATTACAGACATACCACAGATGGCATCCGTGGTGTGTCCGTTTTTTCACTAAAGACCGATAGGAGATTCTTTTGGAAATTAAATTTTAAGATAAGAAACGTCAGTGAATTACGGATGACACACGGATGGTAAAAATGGACCAACCATGGATCCTTCACGGATCAAACATGTACATTTTGTTTTCACGGACAAGTTACTGACACAGAAGTGTGGACGAGACCTAAGACTAGAATATAAGGCCTTGTTCATATTTCAGTGTTTGGTGAGTGATTTCCATCAGTGATTTGTGAGCCAAAACCAGTAGTGGAGGTACACAGACGTAAGGTATAATAGGAAAATCTGCACCTGATTTTGGTTAAAAAATCACTGATAGAAATCACTGACCAAACACTGACATGTGAATGAGGCCTTATATAACAGAATTTTAATCAGAAATAGTTTCAGACGCTCAAAAGGGGCTTGAAAAAGACTGGATAACATAATATTTAAACCCCACCTGACGGGCCTTAAGCTTGACGGAAAGGTTTAATTTTGCAGATACTTTAAAATCAGTGATGCCCAACCTGCGGCCCTCCAGCTGTTGTAAAACTACAACTCCCAGCATGCCCGGACAGCCTACAGCTATTAGCCTACAGCAGAGCATGCTGGGAGTTGTAGTTTTACAACACCTGGAGGGACGCAGGTTCAGCATCCCTACTTTAAATGAACCTCCTAAATTTACTGGTGGTCTCATAACTTACAAGGGCACTTAGGGCAGAAGTCTGGTACTTGGCCTATGACCTTTATGATGTCCTTATTGGGCTTAAAGGGAACCGGTCATCTCCGAAACACCCCCTGAACTAGAGTAAGTGTTGTATAGTGTAAGTGATGCTGAATCCGAATATGTAAGTTTTATCTTCGTACTCACTTCCATTCCGAGGCTGTGCTCCCACAAACCTGCAGTAAAATGCACTCAGTGGACTCCGGTGCTCACTCACATAATGGAGAGGACTCTCAATGTATTTTACTGCTGGTTTGTGGGAGCAAAGAGTCAGAATGGAAGTGAGTATGAAGATAAAACTTACATATTCGGATTCAGCATCACTTACACTATACACCACTTACTCTAGTTCAGGGGGTGTTTCGGAGATGACAGGTTCCCTTTAATAAAGGATCACATGATCCAAAATGCGTTGCCGTGGAGCAGACTCCAGTGAGTACCCTTTACATGTAATAGTACTCTTGGTATCGTTCATGGTGTATGGACTTTTAATGCTCTTGGAATAAAGTGAAGCTTTAACTCCGCGCTGGTACTTCTGGATATTGATCTGTGCCTCCTCAGGATAGGTCATCAATATTAGATTGGCGGGGGTCCGACACCCGGCACCCCCGCTAATCAGCTGTATGTCTCCCTTCCTGCTCGCTGCTGCTGTCTACGGTCTTTGCCAATGGACAGAGAAGAGAGAAGGAGACGGCACATGAGCACCGCGAGGCGTCTCCTCATACAGCTGGTGCCAGATGTCGGACCCCCGCCAATCTGATATTGATAACCTATCCATGGTTCATCAGCACAAAGATGTGAACCACTGACGTGTGAATAAGGCCTTAGGCTACTTTCACACTAGTGTTTTTGCTGGATCTGGCAGGGTTCAGCAAAAACTCTTCCGTTACTGATAATACAACGTCTGCATCTGTTATGAATGGATCCGGTTGTATTATCAGTAACATAGCCAAGACGGATCCGTCATGAACTCCATTGAAAGTCAGTGGAGGACGGATCAGTTTTCTATTGTGTCAGAGAAAATGGATCCGTCCCATTGACTTGCATTATGGGTCATGATGGATCTGTCTTGTTCCGCGACCCATGACGGAAAGAAAACCGCAGCATGCTACGGTTTGCTCTCCGGTCTGGGAATGCATTTTGGAGCACTCCGTTCTGTTCAGTTACGTGTTGTCCCCATTGACAATGAATGGGGACAAAACGGAAGCGTTTTTTTTTTTCTGGTATTGAGCCCCTATGACGGATCTCAATACCGGAAAATAGAAACACTACTGTGAAAGTAGCCTAAGGGCTCATGAACACGACCACGTGTATTTTGTGGTCCACAAAAAGTACGGATGACATCGTGTGCAGAACAGCTGTCCCCTAATACAACAGTCCTATCCTTGTCTGTAATGCGGACAATAATAGGACATGTTCTCCATTTGCAGAACGGAAATACGGACATATGAAAACAGAATGCAGTCAGAGTAACTTCTGGTTTTTTTTGCGGACCGATTGAAATGAATGGTTCCGTATACGGTCCGCCAAAAAACAGAACATGTAAAGAAAATACGTTCGTGTGCATGAGGCCTAAGACTGAAAACACCGCCTCTTCCATTTACTGCCGTTCCAGCACAGGTGCTCCGGCAGTTCACTGCTCTGTGATGGCAGTAGAACCACTGATTGGCTGCATCGGTCACGTTCCGCCACAACATGTCACTGTTGGCGGCCTGTAAGCACAGACCACCGGAGCCGGATCAGTGGATCAGTGATCCTCAGGGAACCCCTTCAGCCTGCGTTCACATACAGCTTTTTTCCAGTATTTTTGCTGCACTTTTTGTACATGTATTTTTATCTGGGGGGGCGCCAAATCTAGCTCTAAGCTGTGCATCCCAGCACTTTAAAAAAATTTTTATAGAGACTTTTTTTTTGTCCCTGGTGTTTTCCTTTTAAAAGTTGTAGCACGCCCTCGCCATTATTGTTTTTCTCCAAACGCATGAAGAAAAAAAACCCAACAGAAATACAATGCATGCATACAAGATGCTTTCCTAGCAAGAGGAGAAAAAAAAAGCATGTGTGGAAGAGCCCTTAGGGTAAATTCACATGGGTTGGATATGCTGCCGAAGTTTTCCACATCAAATCTGACAAATCGGCAGGCAAAGCTACTGGTTTATATATAAAAAAAAATCAAATAATTATACTGCCCTTAGCAATGTCCCCCATAGTGCCCCAGTATAACTAATGTTCCCCATATTGCCTCCCCAAGTATAATGTCCCCCATGGTGCCCTTTAACACAAATAATGCCCCCAGTATGAATAATGTCCCTCATGGTGCCCCAGTACAAATAATGTCCCCCATAGTACCCCCAGTATAAATAATTCCCCAATAGTGCCCCCAGTAAAAATAATGTCCCCCATAGTGCCCCCCAGTATAACTAATGTTCCCCATATTGCCTCCCCAAGTATAATGTCCCCCATGGTGCCCTTCAACACAAATAATGCCCCCAGTAAAAATAATGTCCCCCATAGTGCCCCCCAGTATAAATAATGTCCCCCATAGTGCCCCCAGTATAAATAATGTCCCCCATAGTGCCCCCCAGTATAAATAAAGTCCCCCATAGTGCCCCCAGTATAAATAAAGTCCCCATAGTGCCCCCAGTATAAATAAAGTCCCCCATAGTGCCCCCCAGTATAAATAATGTCCCCCATAGTGCCCCCCAGTATAACTAATGCCCCCCATAGTGCCCCCAGTATAACTAATGCCCCCCCATAGTGCCCCCAGTATAAATAATGTCCCCCATAGTGCCCCCAGTATAATGCCCCCCAGTATAAATAATGTCCCCCATAGTGCCCCCATTATAAATAATGTCCCCCATAGTGCCCCCAGTATAACTAATGTCCCCCATAGTGCCCCCCAGTATAACTAATGTCCCCCATAGTGCCCCCAGCAGTATAAATAATATCCCCATAGTGCCCCCCAGTATAACTAATGTCCCCCATATGCCCCCCAGTATAACTAATGTCCCATAGTGCCCCCCAGTATAACTAATGTCCCCCATAGTGCCCCCAGTATAAATAATATCCCCATAGTGCCCCCCAGTATAAATAATGTCCCCATAGTGCCCCCAGTATAAATAATGTCCCCCATAGTGCCCCCCAGTATAATAATATCCCCCATAGTGCCCCCCAGTATAAATAATGCCCCCATAGTGCCCCCAGTATAAATAATGCCCCCATAGTGCCCCCAGTATAAATAATGCCCCCATAGTGCCCCAGTATAAATATGCCCCATAGTGCCCCCCAGTATAAATAATGTCACCATAGTGCCCCCCCACTATAAATAATGTCACCATAGTGCCCCCAGTATAAATAATGTCCCCATAGTGCCCCCAGTATAAATAATGTCCCCCATAGTGCCCCCCAGTATAAATAATGTCCCCATAGTGCCCCCAGTATAAATAATGTCCCCCATAGTGCCCCCCAGCATAAATAATGCCCCTATAGTGCCCCCCCAGTATAAATAATGTCCGCATAGTGACCCCCAGCATAATGTCCCCCATAGTGCCGCCCAATATAAATAATGACCACCCCTCTCCCAGTAGTGCCTCATTCATTTGCAGGTGAGTGAACACGAGCTCTGCACTAGAGGCAGCAGGAACTGACGCCCCCAGCATTATAACATCACTCCCTGTGACATCACGATGCCAGGGGTGTCAGGTCCCGCTGCCTCCAGCGCAGAGCTGGTGTTCCCTCACCTGCAAGTGGATGAGGCGAGTACTTTTTAACTCCCGAAAGGCTTTTTTTTTTTTTTGTTAAACACAGTGAACCCGTTTTTAACAGCCGAGGGCCCATTGATCTCGATGGGGTCCGTCTGCTGTGAAAACGCACATAAATAGAACATTTTTTGATGCCTGCTATTCACTGATCATTGGACAGCTCATAGTCTTTACAGACTGTCATATGAATAAGGCCCTAGTGCTGAAAAAAAACTAAAAAAAACAAACAGCTGCAGATTCTGCTACAGGACTCCGCGTGGCTTTTTGCAGTTTATATTCCGCCACGTCAGGAGTGGACATGTCGCTTCTTTTTTTCCTGCTGTGGCGTTTAAAAAAAAAACTAAATTAAATTAACAAGCAGTGTTTTCATTTAAAGCCATGGTGACATTTTTTTTCTGCGTTTTCTGGGTGCTGAATCCGCGCCACCATCTAAGGACTAAGTCTATGACTATCTGTCCTAACCATCCCTGTTGGTTCTGTATCACGGCGGTCCACCATTTCCGCGGTGTACAGGTGCGATTTGTCCCGCTGCGGAAAATGACACATACGTGTGAACTTACTTATATGGGACGCATTACTATACATTACTATAAAATATTGACACCGTACAGGCATCAGCACTGCTACATCCACGCACCAGGGTCCTGTATACTCAATATACTATATACAAGGCCAGGGGACCTCTCCTTTCCTCCATGTTCCTACTCATTCTGCAGCATCTTCTCACAAAAGAGACAGCAGAGACCTAGAAGACGTCTTAAAGAGCCCCCCGGCCATGACATGGGGCAGGAAGAAGCCGCAGAAAAAGCCGCAGCCCCCCGCATCGCCCCCTGTCACCAGGCTCTACACCCACCGCCGACAGATACAGCAGGCCAGTGCTCCCCAGCGCCCCCTGCCTGCGCTCGGCTATAAAATCATGCCATTTCGAGGACTGAGGCCTAGTCTGGAGAAGCGATGGGATGGGGAAAGGCAGAAGAAAATACAGGCTTTAAAATTTAAAAAAAAAACGCAAAAAAAAATCCCATTCGCCTACCTTACGGATGCGTCTTTTGAGAAGGGATTCAGCCGCAAACACTCGCTCCCCGACAGCGGACAGCTCCATATTTAGCACCGCGGGGCCGCGCAGCGCGCTCCCCGTGACGTCACCACCTGTTGCTAGAGACGATGCTAATATGGAAGGATGGACCTCTAGCGCTGTTTGATTGGGTGCCAAATAAAAAAAAAAAAAAAACACCAAAACCCCGCCCCTAAATTCGTGCCGGCTCTTCCTCCTATCCGCCTGTCACCCTGTCTCCTGAATGACAGGACGAGCGTGACGTCATCAGCCTGGTGGCTACCGGCGCTGACGGCTCTTTTGTGTCGTCGCATTGTTTGCTTAGGGCGCGATAATGAGGCGTTTTTTTCCCCCGTCACTCTTTTGACAGTATGGAGGCCACGAGAGGAAGGGCTTCAGTGCCGTGGAGCAGGCAGAAGGAATATGGCGGCTGCTGGTTACCTTCAGGAGGCGAAGCCTCAGCAAAGATTAGAAAGGGGACTGAGTGTCAGTAAGCTCAATGCACACAACCGTATGCATTTTGCAGTCTGTGAAACAAGGACGCGCAAAAATGAAAAAACGGATGACATTCGTGTTGGATCTGTTTTTTTTTTTTTTTTGCGGAGCCATTGTAACATCACCTGGCCTTGTCCGCAAAACGGACAAGAATAGGACGTGTTATGTTTTTTTGCGGAACGGACATACGGAAACGGAATGCAGATGGAGTCATTTCAGGGTTTTTTTTGCGGACCCATTGAAATGGATAGTTCCGCATACGGACCTGTAAAAAAAAAAAAAAGGAATGGGCAAAAAATATGATTGTGCGATTGTAGGACATGCTCTATTTTTTTGCAGAACGGAAATACAGACATATGAAAATGGAATGCACACGGAGTTCTGTTTTTTTTTGTAGACCCATTGAAATGAATGGTTCCGCATACGGTCCGCAAAAAAAACGGAACGGACACGGAAAGCAAATACATTCGTGGGCATGAGCCCTAATTTCCGTTTTTTTGCAGACCCATTGAAATGAATAGTTCCGCATTTGGTGCGCAAAAAAAATGGAACGGACACGGAAAGAAAATATGTTCGTTGGCATGAGCCCTAAGGGCTCATCTTTCACGACCGGATATATTTTGCGGTCTGCAGAACAGGGATCCGTAAAAAAATGGATGACACTGTAACAGATCCATTGTAAAAAAAACCTGTCCTTGTCTGCAAAACAGACAAGAATCGGACATGTCCTATTTTTTTGCGGAACGGACTTGTAGACATACAGAAACGGAATGCACACAGAGTAACTTCCGTTTTTTTTTTTTGTGTGGACCCATTGAAGTGAATGGTTCTGCATACGAGCTGCAAAGAAAACGGAACGGAAACAAAATACAGTCGTGTGCATGAACCCTAAGCCTTAGGACAAAAGTCGCCACGTTTCAACCCTTAGGGCGCCTTCAGATCCGTGGCGTGGAAAAATCAGATGCAGATTTCTGGCCAAAGATGACCACAGATCCGCGGCTTGAAAGGCCAGGTGGAGGCCGCACTCATTATAGCCCTATTCATTTAGGCCCCTTTCACACGAGCGTCACGGATTAGGTCCGGATGCGTTCAGGAAAATTTGCACCATTTTGCAAGCAAGTTCAGTCAGTTTTGTCTGTGATTGCGTTCAGTTGTTCAGTTTTTTCAGATCGGGTGCGATGCGTTTTGATGAGTTTTTCACGCGAGTGATAAAAAACTGAAGGTTTACAAACAACATCTCTTAGCAACCATCAGTGAAAAACGCTCTGCATCCGCACTTGCTTCAGAATGCGTTTTTCACTAAGCCCCATTCACTTCTATGGGGCCAGGGCTGCGTGAAAAATGCAGAATATAGAACATGCTGCGATTCTCACACAACGCAGAAGTGATGCGTGAAAAAAAAAAACGCTCATGTACACAGACCCATTGAAATGAATGGGTCAGGATTCAGTGCGGGTGCTATGTGTTCACGTCACGCATTGCCCCCGCGCGGAAAACTCGCTCATGTGAAAGGGGCCTTAGGCTATGGCTTCTCATCCCGCTGACATGTGACCACAATGGGGTTCAGATTTTTAAATCCACGTGAAAAAAAAACGCATTTATTTCTTTTTTAGCACATACGTCTTTGAAAGCCAAAACTTTTTTTTTTGTTTATGTAAATAATTTTTGCACTTTATTGTCATACATAGGGCTTTATTTTTATGACTTTTTAATAGTATTTTTTATTTTTATTTTTTTTATAAATATATTTTTTCACATTTTATTTAAAAAAAGATTTGGTAGTACAAAGTGCAACAAAAATTTGTTTTACATTAAAGGGGTATTCCCATCATAGACAGTGGGGGCATATCGCTAGGATATGCCCCCATTGACTTATAGGTGCGGCTCCCATCGCTGCAATCGACATCTATATCGAGAACGGAACGGGGAGCCCTGCGCCTGGAGGACCCCGGATTTCCCAGGACCCGGCCACCACCAGGTGCAGCTCCCCGCTGCTCCCATAGAAATGAATGGGAGCGGACCGCGCATGTGTGGCCACCGCTCCCATTCATTTCTATGGAGCCAACAGAAATAGCCAAGCCAGTGCTAGGCTATTTTTGGCGGCCCCATAGAAATGAATGGAGGGCGCTGCACATGCGCAGTGCGCCCTCCTCAGCTTTCCCCGTTCTGTTCTCAATATAGACAATGCCCCCATTGTCTGAGATGGGAATAACCCTTTAATAAAAGTCATTTTGACATGGGATGTGTGGGTTACGGGCGCTATTGGGTGGGGACAGAAGTTGCAGGGTGGCATGTGGTGGCGTTTTTATAATTACATTTTTTATTTTTCCATTTTTTGATTTTATTTTACATTCTGTAGACATACAAGACCTTTGGGGAACATTTAAAGGGGTTTGCCCATCTCACACATTTATGGCCTATCGCTAGGATATGCCCCCAATGTCGGATAGGTGCGGGTCCCACCTCTGGAACTTGCACCCATCTCTAGAACAGATCCTGCAAAGTGAAGCAGAGCAGACTGTGCATGCCTGGCCGCCCTCCATTCATTTCTATGTGATGGCCAAAAATAGATGCCCCATTGAAATAGACAGTCCCGTGAAAATAAATGGGAATCGCGCCGCGCATCTTAGGCCACCACTCCATTCACTTCTATGGGGCTGACGGAAATAACCAAGACATTTTCTGCTATTTTCGTCAGTCACATAGAAATTAATGGAGGGCGGCCATTCATGCGCGGTCCGTTCTCCTACACTTTGTGGGCTTCCTTCTAGAGATAGGTGCAGGTCCCAGAAGTGGGATCCACACCTATCAGACATTGGTGGCATATCCTAGTGACAGCAGTGCTCCCCATGGAGAAGGCAGGGACAGTTTCTCGCCGTCTTGCCTTCCCCATCGCTGCTCAATGAATGCTGTGTATAAAGTTCAGGAAGCGGCAATGCTGTGGTCTCAGTGGTCATGTGATCACTGGGAACCGGGAGTCTGTGTGAGCTGCTGGGTCTTATCAGACCCAGATCAGCTCTGCAGTGAGGGTGTACAGCAACGTACAACCCCTCTGGGGGCTGTATTCCCCCTGTAACTGGGGTTAGTATTTTATCTGTAGGTACAGGAGAAATATGATATGCCACCAGTTTCTGATAGGGGAGGCTCTCACCTCTGGGACCCGCACCTATCTCTAGAAGGGAGCTCGCAAAAGTGTAGGAGAGCGGACTCTACATGCGTGGCTGCCCTGCATTCATTTCTATCTGAGTGCCAAAAATAACAGAAAATGTCTTGGTTATTTTCGTCAGCCCCATAGAAGTTAATGGAGCGGTTACCTAAGGTGCACGGTGCGCTTCGCATTCATTTTTATGGGACTGTCTATTTCAATGGACCTTCTATTTTTGGCTGTCACATAGAAATGAATGGCAGGGGTGCTGTGCATGCACAGTCTGCTCTCCTTCACTTTGCGGGCTCCGTTCTAGAGATTGTTGCAGGTCCTAGAGGGGGGACCCGCACCTATTGATATGCCAGCAATGTATGAGATGGGCCAACCCCTTTTACATTACATTTTTTTCACATGTATAGTTGATTTCCCCTGTACATACGGATAAAATAGCAGGCCCAGTTACAAAAAGAATACAGCTCTCAGAGAGGTTGCACATTGCTGTACATCCTCACTGCAGAGCTAATCTGGGTCTGATAAGATCCAGCAGCTCACACAGACTCCCGCTGGGATTGGAGCATCGCTGCTTCCTGATCTTTATACACAGCACTTGTTGAGTGCTTTAAATAGGGGAAGACAAGGACAGTAAAGAACCATCCCTGCCTTCTCTATGGGGAGCGCTTCTGTCACTGACAGCCGGCTCACCGCTCCAGCAGATGCATGATTAGAGTACGGCTGCGATCTCTGCAAGGACCTCTTAAAACCTCCATGCAGAGATATGTGCCGATCGCCCAGATGTTTATAGTTTAGGGGTTTTCGGTAAGCTGTTAAATTGTAATGCAGAAGGAGAAATTTGGGGTGGGATTTCCACCATAAATGCCGCCCCCTTTGGTCAGGATTTTGCCGGTGCGGAAATCCAGCAGATATGGAAACGGGAAGAATCCGCACCACCAAATGTGTGGGTTTGCCGCAGTTTTACCATCCATATTGCAAGGGAAATCTGCAGCAGATATCTGGAACATAAATTGACACATCGCTGACTTAAAATCAGTACCGCAGGTCACAGGAGGACATTGTCTTAAAGGGGTTCTCAGAGCTTTTAATATTGATAACCTATCGTCAGTATAGGTCATCAGTATCAGATCGGCAGGGTTCCGACACCGTCGCCGATCAGCTGTATGAAGAGAAGGTGATCGCAGTGCGCACGTGCCGTCTCCCGGCTCTCTTCCTACTCGCTGCTGCTTTGCCATAGACATAACGACAATGAGCAGGAAGAGAGACGGGTGATGGCATGTGAGCACTGCGCTCACCTTCTCTTCATACAGCCTGATTGCCGGGGTGTTGGAACCCTGCCAATCTGATACTGATGACCGATACTGATGATAGGTCCTCAATACTAAAAGCTCGGAGAATCCCTTTAACCCTTAGGCTTCACACATGTTTTCTTTTTTTTTTTTTTTGCAGCGTTCTCCTTGCCTTGTAAACACGCCATGAATTTCATGATTTTTTTTTTACAATTGTTTTTTGGCTGGAGTTTTTGTTTTTACTCGTATAGTTTTACGTGCATTTTCAGTCCGATAGAGATGCCTATGGCAAAGTGCACGATAAAGACGCCCCATAGAACCTGCTATCTTCTTTGAAAAACAAAAAAAAGCTACTGACTCACCAAAAATAACACAGTGCATTAAAATAGGACAAATAAAAATCCAGTTTTTAGTGGGTTTTATGTTTCTCTGATGTCGTACCTCTCACATCTGCCCATAGTGTCTATCAAAGAGAAAACTTTGGGAAAAACATGAATAGAAAATGCAGATTTTTCCTAAAAATCTATACATGAAAGTTAAAAAAAACACCGCTATGGCCAGTTGTTTGCAGGAAGCCAAATAAAACACAATGCAAATGCTTTTTTGTGTGTAGTGTTTTTCTTTACTTTTGACGCGTCTTTTGGTCACATGACCGTATTTCCTTATAGGTTCTCTTAAAGCCTGAAATAAAAGCATTCACTTCGGAGGTCGCCTTCTGGAGATAGGAGCAGGTCCCACAGATGGGACCCGCACCTATCTGACATTTATGGCATATTCTAGCACAGGGATCAGCAACTGTCGGCACTCCAGCTACTGTGAAACTATAACTCACAGCAATCAAACATGTTCGGTTGTTCTTCTTACTCCAAAAAAAAAGTGAATGGAGCATTCTGGGAGTCGTAGTTTTGGAACATCTGGAGTTCCAGAGGTTGCTGATCCCTGTTCAAGCGAGATGGAACAACCCCTTTAATGTGCAATGTTTGATACATTTGGTGCAAATGGCAACAATGCAGTGTAACAGGGTGTCTGTAAAATACTGGAGGGGGTGTATATCTCACCCACAATAGTCAGATGGGTGAGGTAAAAAGAATCCGTGAAAGCTGAGATGTTTCAGCAAAGTGTAGTTTGTTGAGGCACTATTGTATTATGGGCTGGATTTTTATGGAATGGCAGATAGGTGTTGGTAGTGGGCTTTACCATTCCCTCCCCACTCCAGTACACTACTTTCCTCTAGCCTGAGGCAAACTGGTAGCCATATTACATGAAATATGTGACGTTCTTGTCACACATGCCGCCATGTAGCAGAACCCTTAAAAACTCCTGGCTAACAGATCATAGAATAACATTTTTGGCATGAGTTCACTGCAACAAATTTGCTGCATTTCCATTACATACAGACATACGTACAGAGGTTTTAGGGTGGCCGCACACTTTCAGGGACCTTTATCAACCCCTTTGTGCCAGAAAACTGGCCAAAAAAGTCACCGAGTTTAGTTAATGCCGTACTTGCACAAAAGTTTGTGACTTTTTGGGGGATTTTCTCCCCGCTCACCACTTATCTAGTGGTCAGAGTGGGATAGTGCAAGGTTGGGCATAGCCAGCCAGGAAACTGGCATAGATTATACCTGGAATCTATACCAACTTATTTCCTTGCTGGTTTATGTAGATGTTGGTTCTGGAGTATGGACCTGCACAGAGGTGTGCGTAACTTAACAACTTCATTACCACAGTGTTCATTACCCCCTACCTTATCAATGGATACGTGTGATGGCCGTGATTCACTGACATGAAAGAACCCTTACTCATATATACTTATATTCTAGGTTCTTCAAAGTAGCCACCTTTTGCTTTGATTACTGCTTTGCACACTCTTGGCATTCTCTTGATGAGCTTCAAGAGGTAGTCACCTGAAATGGTTTTCACTTCACAGGTGTGCCCTGTCAGGTTTAATAAGTGGGATTCCTTGCCTTATAAATGGGGTGGGGACCATGAGTTGTGTTGGGCAGAAGTCAGGTGGATACACAGCTGATAGTCCTACTGAATAGACTGTGTATTATGGCAAGTAAAAAGCAGCTAAGTAAAGAAAAACGAGTGGCCATCATTACTTTAAGAAATGAAGGGCAGTCAGTCACAAAAATTGGGAAAACTTTTAAAGTGTCCCCAAGTGCAGTCGCAAAAACCATTAAGCGCTACAAAGAAACTGGCTCACATAAGGTCCGCCCCAGGAAAGGAAGACCAAGAGTCACCTCTGCTGCGGAGGATAAGTTCATCCGAGTCACCAGCCTCAGAAATCGCAAGTTAACAGCAGCTCAGATTAGAGACCAGGTCAATGCCACCCAGAGTTCTAGCAGCAGACACATCTCTACAACAACTGTTAAGAGGAGACTGTGTGCAGCAGGCCTTCATGGTAAAATAGCTGCTAGGAAACCACTGCTAAGTACAGGCAACAAGCAGAAGAGACTTGTTTGGGCTAAAGAACACAAGAAATGGACATTAGACCAGTGGAAATCTGTGCTTTGGTCTGATGAGTCCAAATTTGAGATCTTTGGTTCCAACCACTGTGTCTTTGTGCGACGCAGAAAAGGTGAACGGATGGACATGCCTGGTTCCCACCGTGAAGCATGGAGGAGGAGGTGTGATGGTGTGGGGGTGCTTTGCTGATGAGACCCTTGGGGGTTTATTCAAAATTGAAGGCATACTGAACCAGCATGGCTACCACAGCATCTTGCAGCGGCATGCTATTCCATCCGGTTTGCGTTTAGTTGGACCATCATTTATTTATCAACAGGACAATGACCCCAAACACACCTCCAGGCTGTGTAAGGGCTATTTGACCAAGAAGGAGAGTGATGGGGTGCTACGCCAGATGACCTGGCCTCCACAGTCACAAGACCTGAACCCAATCGAGATGGTTTGGGATGAGCTGGACCGCAGAGTGAAGGCAAAAGGGCCAACAAGTGCTAAGCATCTCTGGGAACTCCTTCAAGACTGTTGGAATACCATTTCAGGTGACTACCTCTTGAAGCTCATCAAGAGTGTGCAAAGCAGTAATCAAAGCAAAAGGTGGCTACTTTGAAGAACCTAGAATATAAGACATATTTTTAGTTGTTTAGTTGTAACTTTTTTGTTAAGTATATAAATCCACATGTGTTAATTCATAGTTTTGATGCCTTCAGTGTGAATCTACAATTTTCATAGTCATGAATATATATATATAATATATAAAGCTGAGTGTATGTGTGTGTGTGTGTATGTCCGCTAAAGGAATCCGCACCGCTGTAGCTACAATCACAAAATTTGGCACACATGTACATCAGGTGTCCGGGAAGGTTTTAGAACAGTTTTCAACTCTCCAGGACGTACCGTTCCTGAGATATTCCCAAAAAATGCATTAGCCAATAGTAGCCTGGTCACATGACTCTTATCAGCCAATAGAAGCTCACAGGCACACATCAGGTTTCTATGACAACCTAGCCAGTTCACTGCTTTAGGTCTGCATTAAAGAGGCAGAGCACTGTGGATGACAATGGTAAATGGGTATTCCCGGTTACCATAACTATAACTTATGTTTTAGACTAACTCATCATCAATCATTACCTCATATAATGTAAATTTTACATATTTACTGTTCAGTAGTAATAAAAGATGTTTTCTTCCACTGCTACCCACCTTCCTCCTAAATTACTATGGCATCGACCTGTAATTCAGGCCACCGTCAAAAGAAGGACTTAAAAGCACCACCCCCAGATCCCACTAAGTCACGCCCCTGACTCAGTCAGGCCACGCCCCTTCCATGCTGCATTTGACCGGGATTAAAAATATTGGTAAAAATCACCTGTCAGCTGCAGGGGTGGGGGGAGGGTGACTTTCTCCCTGCAGCTCATTGCTCAGACTGCACAGTGCTGCGCATGACAGGGAGTCTGAAAGCTAGACCGTCCAGCCTAAAACAAGACCTCTGGCCACCCTAGGGGCAGGCTGATGTTAGGGTGGCCAGATGTCCGGCTTTAGGCTGGACAGTCCAGTTTTCTGGCTACCTGTTCTCCGTCCGACGTAGTGCCTGGACAGACACAGGGATGTCCACCCTTTCAGTAGCTCACACTCAGACAGCTTCTCCTCCATGTCTTCACGAAGCCAGGGGGGGCGTGGCCTCATGTTTAGTGATGTGTCTTCATGGGAACTGGGGGCGCTGTTTCACGTTTGGGGGAATGGCCGGTGAGGTCTGGCTTTCTGGGGTGAAGACAGTGGCCACTCTAGCTGCTGTGGAGGTCACAGGTAAAGGGGCGGGCTTCTGTAGAGGTCACTGTTAAAGGGGTGGGCAGCTCTAGAGGTCACTGTTGAAGGGGCAGGCTGCTGAGAGATCACTGTTAAAGGGGCGGGCTGCTGTAGAGGTCACTGTTAAAGGGGCGGGCTGCTGTAGAGGTCACTGTTTAAGGGGCGGGCAGCTGTAGAGGTCACTGTTAAAGGGGCGGGCCGCTGTAGAGGTCACTGTTAAAGGGGCAGGCCGCTGTAGAGGTCTCTGTTAAAGGGGCGGGTCGCTGTAGAGGTCACTGTTAAAGGGGCTGGCCGCTGTAGAGGTCACTGTTAAAGGGGCGGGCCGCTGTAGAGGTCACTGTTAAAGGGGCAGGCACTGTAGAAGTCACTCTCGATATCTTTTAACGACACACACAAACAGTAAAAGAAATAAATTAAATATACCCGGGCGAAGCCGGGCCCCTCAGCTAGTAGATATATATATATATATATATATATTAAAGGGGTTTTCCAGGATTTTACTACTGATGACCTATCCTCAGGATAGGTCATCAGTAACTGATCAGTGGGACCCCTCTGATCAGCTGTTTGAGAAGGTACCGGCACTCCTACCATCTCGCAGCTTACCAAGCACAGCGACATACATTGTACAGCGGCTGTGCTTGGTATTGCGCTCAGCCCCATTCACTTTAATGGGACTGAGCTGCTCCTAGGCCACGTGAACGATGAACGTGACGTCAAACAGCTGATTGGCGGGGGTCCCGGATGTCGGACCCCCACCGATCAGATAGTGATGACTTATCCTGAGAATAGGTCATCAGTAGTAAATTCCCGGAAAACCCCTTTAATACTGATTTATACAGCTCATGTGCACCAGCTCAAAAAATCACTTTGATGGAAATATGGTGAATACTTGACAAGGATTCTTTTATATCTTTTATTGAAAAAGTGATGAGAGAGAATTATATTACAGATCACAAAGAGCAAAGAACTTAAAAAAGACATATACAGTAACAACCTAAGGGTTGATATAAAGGAAACAATGCAGGAACCTTGGCGACAATACAAAACTTCTTCATACGTCTAGAACAGGGGTCTCAAATACGGGGCCCGTGGACCACATGTGGCCCCTGAGGCGCAAGTGAAAAAGCCCTGCTGATGAGAAGAATAAATTCATTCATCTCTAGATAAAACACACAAAAAACAGCTTGCTGTAATGTGTTGAAGTCTCACCGCTCCATGCGGCTCCAGAAAGGTTTAGTTCTCTGGTCGTGGATCGGCGATCTCTGGGTGCGTTCATCGTTGAAGTGAAGTTTGTCACAGAAGGTATGGAGGTCAAGGTTCGTCAAAGTAAAGTGCGTCCAGCGCTGACACTCATACAGGTGGCGGAAGATACCAGGAACATTCCATCAAGGTGAGTCAGAGATCAGACACCGATCTCCGAGGCCTACAGTCATTATCTGGAGTGTTTGAGGGTGAATTTCAAGCATGGGTTCAATAGAAATGGAAACAGGAAGACAATGGAAGGGGGGAGGGTTACCAGTTCAACAAAAATAAGTTAAAAGGGGCAACATGATAGCACTGGTACCCAGGGACGGATTGTCCATAGACCTTACAGGGATATTTTCCGGTAGGCCGATGCCCAGGTGGCCGCCTGAGCCCTCTTCACGGCCGGCCAGTAGAAGTTTTTGGGGATGTATTTTGTATGACTATGGTATTTGGCTCTGTTGGGGTGGTATAATGTGCCACAATATGGTATTGCTAGCCCTGCCTTCCATCAATTTGGACCAAACTACAAAACTTATTCTTTTGTATTTTTTCCAGGGCTGCTTTAAGTTCCCAGGCGCTCCTGCTGGTGCCTTGCGGTGCTGGGGTTCTAGGGTCGAATCCGACCAAGGACAACATCTGCGTGGAGTTTGTATGTTCTCACCATGATTGGGAACTCATCTTCTCTTCTTAAACATAATAATAGCAATAACACCCTATGGGTGACACTTAATGGCGTTATTCATAGGCCTTCCTTGGACGTATACGCCTTGACTGTACAGAAGCGGCAAACGTAATGTATACAGAGCCTAAGACCATGTCTACAATGAAAATGACACGCCAAGCTAATAAGTACTGAAACGCTTCACTTTGCGCTTTTAAGGGCAGTACGGCTGATTTTCCAACCAGATAATTCGCTTCTGTTCGTCCAGAATGGCGTCCTTTACTGTGCAGAGAAGAGAGTCCGTGTCACTCCAGCTGTCAGGATACACGGTGCTGTACAGGCAGGGCAGGGAATCGAGCTCGGCCTCCTCCCTCTGAGCGCACTCCAGCAGCAGATCCTCACATTTTCCCCACCATTGCCGGGTTTTTCTAGAGAAGGATAAAATAACCGTCAAACTTGCACAATGCCTTAAAAATGACAAAAAAAACAGCCTTATAGTATAGGATCAGATATATTCTACAGCAAACCCAAATTATTGCTGATTTTGCTGCAAATTGCTCACTGAATTACAGCAAAATCTTTAAATAAAAACAAAAACAAAAACACTATTCTCACCTCCCCTGGCACTTCCCTTGTTCCCTTGCCTGTTCCTGTGTAGGGCCACCTACTAAGATGTCGTGTCCCCTGCAGCAAATGACATGGGAAGGGACGCCATTGCAGGAGGTTGGGTTCCACACAGACTGGCATGGTGGCTTGGGAGCTGGCAGGGAAGTGAATGAGAGCAGCACTGCAGTAACCTGCACCGTCTACTACTCAGGGGTGCACCTAGCCTTTCTGCTGCCTGAGGCAAAAACTGAAAACGGCCCCCCCAATGTCAATTTCTTAACCTAACCCCTTTGCCACAATGAAAGTGATCATTGCCCATGGCCCTTCCGCTGCCCCCCTCTTGCCCCTACCTGGTGCTGCCTGAGACGATCGCCTCACCTGGCCTCATTGGTGGTGTACCACTGCTACTACTCAATGAAAAGAGATGTGTAGTCCCGCTACCAGTGGTGTAACTAGAAATGACTGGGACCCACAGCAAATTTTTGAACGGGACTCCCCTCCCCCAGCAATTTCTTCACAAACCCCTCCTCCCGTACAACCCCCATTCCTGTGGCTAGTCAAGATCGCTGTCTCTTAGACAAGGCCCAGCAGCCGCTCTGTCCGTTTCCCACGGAGTCACTGTATATAATGTCATTGTATAATACTGTTGAAGGGGCCCTGACAAAATCTTTTAGTCCTCATCCTGGGTGGGCCCCTTCTGAGTTTGGGGCCCAAAGCAGCTGCCCTGCTGCCCCTATAGCTATGCCCGCTACCTACTTCTGAAGGTAATATAGTAGGTTCTAGGATGGATTGAGGACACCTTGCCGTGGTGGGTGGGCACAGATATTTTTCGATCAAAATATATTTGCTAAGAACCTCGTGTTTATCATATCAAATGTGGTATTAGTTTATATAGAGATTTTGCATTTAGTGCCTTGAGAGTGCTGTTATGTTCTCTGCTTTTCTACTTCCAGAGCTTCAAAGTCGGTCAATGAAGGAGGGGGGGGCATGTTTTTTTACATTACCATATTCTGACCCCCATAATTTTTTTATACTTATATCTACTGAGCTGTGTTTAAATGTTTTGTTATTTATGTGTTTATTTTTTATTCTACAGAAAGGGGGGAGATTTAAACTTTTATTTATTTATTTTTTTAATTTGTTATATATTTTGCAACAGTTTTTACTTTTTATGATTTTGACGCTCGTATTTGAGCCTACAAAATCCAAATTTTTTTTTAAATTCTAAACAGTTATGGATTTTTTAGATCCATTAATTGTTTAGAATTGCTCATTTCTCATGTTGGCCTGCTGGCAAAAATAAGAATTGCAGCTTCAATGCAATGTGTCTCTTCAGCGAGACCCAGTGCATTGAAATCAATTATCAGCATCCACATTGGCCACAGAAGATGCTGGTAAGGTTGTTCACCCATTAGATGCCGCGATCTCACTTGATCACGTCATGTAAAGGCTTTAATGACCGCAAATGGCATTAGCTGCGGGTCTCTGCTGTTTGAAACAGTGGAGACCCGCTGGCCATGACCCCCGCAGCACACGTGAGCGGGTGCCATGTTTGCACTTTGCTCCAGTGCCGTACAGGGTGTGGCAAATTTGAGCTCCAGTGCCGTACAGGGTGTGGCGAATTTGAGCTCCAGTGCCGTACAGGGTGTGGCGAATTTGAGCTCCAGTGCCGTACAGGGTGTGGCGAATTTGAGCTCCAGTGCCGTACAGGGTGTGGCGAATTTGAGCTCCAGTGCCGTACAGGGTGTGGCGAATTTGAGTTTTACAGTATCAGGAAAGTGGATGAGACTTTAGGAAATCTCAAACACATGCTGTGAAAAATTGACCACGTTTTACATTTTTTGCGTCTTACATACTCATGGAATAAGCTATAAATTTCTGATAGATCCAGTTTCCACCTCTGTGGCCTATATCTATCTCCCCTGATGATGGTGAGGATGTCAGCCTCCACTGGGTGGAGAATGCATGGAGAATCACTCCCATGGAGTTCTGTGAGAGTCACAGAGAGAGTACACACATGTGCGGCCAACTCTTTACTCATTCCATGTCTGAGCTCAGTGGCCGTTTCACCAAGGTGATCGGAGAATCCACGTTCTGGAGATTGGTGCAGGTTTTAGAAGTCAGATCTGCATCCAAATTGATGGTATGGCCTGTGGATACACCTAAAATGTCCATGGTGTTGGTCCGCATCCGATCTGTATCTTTTACGGCTCGTACTGTCTAAAGCCGCATATCCGTTCTGTGGCCCCGCAGAAAAATACAACATGTCCTATTGTCTGTTTTGCGGAATAGGCAGTTCTAACAGAGGGCAGGACGTAGCTTTCCGCAAAATGCTGAATGCACGCAGCTGGTATCCTTGTTTTGCGGATTCGCAAAAACCAGTACTGCCTTGTGCATGAGGCCTTAATCATATAAAATGATGTTGCTGTCCATTCGAGTATGTCGACTTTTCATGTTCAGATTTGTTTTTCCCATCTACTTCCAGGTTCTTAGCGATATACTGCAAAACTTTACTCATGGATATACAGCAAACAATACTGTAATACACACCTCAATTTTTTTGTACTCTTTTCACTTAGTGGAATGTGTAGTATGATGGGATAAATTCCCACACGAATCAGAGCAGAGAGGCAGGAGAGTCCAAGTTCCAAAAGGCAGTGCGCGTTCTGCGTGATAAATTATAGAAAAACGTCAGGACAACAGGATTTTCTACTGATTCCTGTAAGGCTACAGTGAACAAAATGGGCATTGAAAACAGACACACTGTCAATTTTTCCTGGCCATTTTGCATATGTATGTGCATCCATCTTCTGGCCATGTATCCGTTCTTAAAGGGATTGTCTCACTTCAACAAATAGCATTTATTATGTAGAGGACGTTAATACAAGCCTATTGTGATTGTCCATATTGCTTTCTTTGCTGGCTGGATTCATTTTTCCATCACATTATACACTGCTCGTTTCCATGGTTACGACCGCCCTGCAATCCAACAGTGGTGGTCGTGCTTGCACACTATAGGAAAAGCACCGTCCTATGTGTTGTGCCACTGTCCTGACTACCAGAGAGGCCAGCACTTTTTCTTATCGTGTGCAAACACGACCACCACTGCTGCATTTTAGGGTGGTTGTAACCATGGAAACAAGAAATGCATACTGTGATGGAAAAATGAATCCATCCAGCAAAGGAAGTAATATGGACAATCACAATACATTAGTAAGTGCCTTGTATTAACTTTCTCTACATGATTAATAAAATTTACGGAAGTGAGACGACCCCTTTAACGGCCGTTTTACATCCATTTTGCAGTTAAAACGGCCATTAAGAACTGGTGCAGACTTTTTTTTTTAACATCCCAACCCCTGCAGTGCCCTCAGTATTTTTTATTTTATGCCCCCCACAAGGGTGCACTTCTGTCTAAACGGCCGTTAAAAACAGTACAATTGACTTCAATGGTGTCCGTCTGCCGTGAAGACGTCCTATTTTTTGGCGGACGTTTTTCACTTGCCATTACAAAAGCAGCCATATGACTAGCCCTATAAGACTTCAATGGGTTCTAAAAACGGCTGTACTGTCGTGTGAATGTAGCCTTGTGGCCATTGACTCACCTGCTGGGCCACGGCTTCAACATTTTGCCTAGTGAAACAGCAGCGTATGCTTTCTCCTTCCTTTTCACCGATAATGTCCCCACGCTGGTATCTGGTCGCATATTCAGCATCTGTCAAGCACTCTGAAAATGATGAGAAAATGTGAATATTTTGTCATTTTATTTGTAATCTCAAAATTGACATCCACATTTTCTGTAAGGACGTGTACTTGGATCTATAGGGATCATTTAGATACCCCTTGGTGGTGTAATACAGCCCATTTACAGCTATGATCAGGAACAAGTGCTTGTAAGAACGGTCGGACACTCATCAGACCATCGAAAAACCCGGGTGAAATGCGTGACGTGAACGCAATAGCACCCGCACTGAATCCTGACCCATTCATTTCAATGGGTCTGTGTACATGAGCGTTTTTTTCACGCATCAGTTCTGCATTGCATGAAAAACGCAGCATGTTCTATATAATGCATTTTTCACGCAGCCCTGGCTCCATAGAAGTGAATGGGGATTTCAGTGAAAAACGCATTGCATCGCAAGCAAGTCCTGAAACAAGTGCGGGTGCAATGCGTTTTTCACTGATGGTTGCTAGGAAATGTTGTTTGTAAACCTTCAGTTTTTTACCACGCGCGTAAAAAAAACGCATCAAACCCAGCACCAGTTATAAATGTAAGACAGTTTCCGAGCAGTCTTAGATTTAGACCTTTTTCTACGCTTGAAACAGGAGTACAAAATGGTACCGGCCCGTCCCCTCCTGCCCACAATTTTAGACCTGGAGTGAGCAAGGAAATGTCGCAGATGGCGGCGCAACAGCATCTGCACCTGAAATATGCCTAATATAGGCATATTTCAGTATAATACATGATCCCCTTACTCTTTAAAAATCACATTCGCCCTATAGATTTTTATGATTGTCTCAAGAAAGTAGAGGTAGAATGGGCTTTAAAAAAAAAAAAAAAAAAAAAAAAAAATCATTACTTAACCCCCCCCCCATCCCTCCGATTCCTGCTGCTCTTCAGTTCCTGGTCCTAGCTCAACACACAGGAAACATCAGGAGATATCTGCTTAGCAAGTAAGGGGCTACAGGGGTGTCCCACTTAAAGGGGTTATCTGGGATGTGCTAACTGAAATTTCCCTTTTTTTCTTTGTAAGTTTGTATTGGAGGTGTGGCTACTCCATTTGGTCATGCACTCCTGACCAGCCCATTTGCCCCACAGGTGGTTTTTAATCAGTGCAACTATAAAGCCGAGTGATTCGGCATGCATGTTAGTGTCTGCACTCCTGAACTAGGGGAGGCCTTTATAGTACCAGAAATGGCAAAAGGCAAGTGGACATTACATGCATGTGGAACAAAACACCCCCTGATTATATGGAAGCCAAGACTGGCACGTAACAGGTAGGAGATAGTGTTAGGTTCCCATTCTGCAGAGACCACCTTGACGATTCGGTGAATGGGCTCAGATAATTTTGTACAAAATATATTTGCCAAGAGTCTCTATTTATTAAACAAGCATAGCATGAGCTTTGGAATACTCTATATCATTATGGCATTTTGTGCTTTATCTGGCAGCAGTGTGCGGTTGTATTTTATGTTATCTCATAATTAATGTAAAAAGTGAAATGTAAAATAGCAGGCGGCAATCTCTTTCTAACAAGCTTTGAACCAGGTATGTACCGCAAATGGACCCAGAGATCTCCCTATTTGTTGCACCAATTGCTCTGCTAGATTTATTTCAAGCTTGCAGCTTACAGGGTGTGTTCTTTCTACTGCAGCTGTGGCAGTTGAAGGATGAAACTGAACATGTGCGTCCATCTCAGTGAGAAGGACAGAGAACAGAGAAATTAGAAAAAGAGCAAACAGCAGGTGGCGCTATACAGATAGAATTAGGTGAATAGCTCACTGGCTATACTAAATTTTTAATTACATGCAATCACAAAAGTATTCAGATCCAGGTACTGGTTTGAAAAATGTAGAATATTTTTTGTAGGACAACCCCTTTAAGCCAATGATTGGCTGAGCAGTATGTTGAGCTGGAAACAACCAGGCCCCAGACATCTCCTATGCATGTTACTATATCCATCTAACATGTAATAGCTAGCAGAAACTAAGTAGGACCTACCAGTGTCACACTTCATGAAGTCTTTATTGGCACATAGCTTGTCACTCAAAATTCTTCCGAGGAGTGAAGGGACCAGAAGGACTGGACGGGGGACTCCAATCTTGTAGTGAGTCACCAGAGTGTATGGCATTAGTGTTAAGCAGCTTCTTCCCAGTAAAGAACTAGCAGTTGGTTCTGAATAGAAAAGTAAAATAAAAGATGTAATATACATTGCTAAAAAATAACATTTATGTAGAAAAACAGACAATTTTTACACTAATTAGTATCTATTATACACATCTTTTGAGATACTGAATCTAATGTGGGTGCCAGGAATACCATATTAAAGGGGTTGAGCAGTGGGTTTACACTGAGGACCTATCCTCGGGGTAGGTCATCAATATCAGATCAGCGGGGGTCCAACTCCCACTGATCAGCCGTTTAAAGAGGAGGCGGTGCTTGCAGCGGAGGCTCAGTTTAATAACAAGTTACTCTGCGCTGTCTGTACAAGTGAGGTGACACGCACATACTGTAATCTTAAAGAGGAAACAGTGCATGCATGAGCGCTGCCTCCTTTTCAAACAGCTGTTGTGGTTTATGGGTTGTGCTTGCGCAGTCAGGCAGCCTCAGGCACTGTGTAGGGAGAGTGCAGTAAGAAGTGCATAGAGACTACAGGGACAGTGTAGGGAGACTTATTCTGCGTTTATTTATTTATTCTTACATTTACTTATTTCTACATCAGCCATAAATGTAATTCAATACCAATAAGATGGACACCTTTATTATTCCAGTACCAGCGTGCCAACCTTTACCATCCATGCACCCTTAGGGGAACTAGTTGTTCATGATGACCATCCTCCTACAAAGTCTCCATGTCCTAGAAAAGTCAGTAAGATGCGGAGACAGGAGGAGCTGAATGTTCCTGATGACATATTCTCATCAATATTAGATGATGTGCAAAAGGAAGAAAAGCAGATGGAAGAAGAAGGGCTGCCACCTGTAGGGCAGGAGAGCACTCGGGTTGGAGAAGTGGGTATGTCAGAGCTGATTAATATTCAGTGTTTACTGTCAAATAACCTGCAGGAGATATTGTGTCCCCACCTAACCAGCCAAACCCCATACCATCAACAGCCCCTGTGTAAACGTGCCAGGCGGCCATTAAAAATGAAGAAGGACCATACAGTGCTTTCTTCATTGTTAAATGAAATGCAGCTTTGGGCTAATTGGCTACACGGTTCTTCACCACAGCATAGCCGCCCCCCCCTGCAGCACTGCCTCAAGGTATGGTCGTACCCTAAGGCAGAGTGGCCTGAGTATACATAATTTTTAGCAATTTGTGACAAATTAATTTGGAAAAATTGAATTTCTTGGTAAACTTAGGTGAAGTTGCCAAAATCAGATCTTTCAAAACTTAGCTCATCTCTAGCAATAACCTACATAACAGCACCAGTAAAGCAAATAAACAGCCATAAAGCCACAGTATATTTAGGCTACTTTCACACCAGAGGTGTGAAACTCCAGGCATGGCTGTTCCGGCATACAAGCAGAGAATCGGCTAGACACAAACCACAGAATGCAGTGGTTTGTGTCCGGCTGGTTCTCCGCTTGTCTGCCAGAATGCATACGGATGTCCACCAGACCCCATTATACTTAATTGGGTCAGTGTACATTCTGTCCGCATCCAGCAGTGCCAGATCCGATGAATTATAGCAGACTGCCCGCTGCTGGAACAGCCTGCCAGAATTCACACCAGAAGTGTGAAAGTAGTGCAAGACTATCGTTACAGTGCCGATACGTAGAGACCATACATGATATTTTCTGTACCTTCACATCTGCATGTTCCACAATTTAGAGACGTCCAGAGTAAGTGAGAACTACAGCGATCGGTGCTGATGATTCGAACATGCTTTTTAGGCTGAGAAGAAATAACACATGTAAAATAAAATAAATGCAATTAAAAAATAGGTTTTTGTGACCTGAGAGGTATATCACAATTAAAGAGGTTTTCCGGGATTTTACTACTGATGACCTATCCTCAGGACACCCGGGATCCCCACCGATCAACTGTTTGAGAAGGCACCATCGCTCCCATGAGTGCCGCGGCCTTCTCTTAGTTTTTCCTAGGCCAGTAACGTCACGTTCATCGGTCATGTGGCCTAGAAGCAGTTCAGCCCCATTCAAGTAAATGGGGCGGAGCGCGATACCAAGCACAGCCGCTATCCAATGTACGGCGCTGTGCTTGGTGAGCTGTGAGAAGGTAGCGGAGCTCACAGGAGCGCCAGTACCTTCTCAAACAGCTGATCGGTGGGGGTCCCGTGTGTCGGACCCCCACCGATCAGATACTGATGACCAATCCTGAGGATAGGTCATCAGTAGTAAAATCCTGGAAAAGCCCTTTAATAAATATATATATATATATACTAGCTGAAGGACCCGGCTTCGCCCGGGTATATTTAATTTATTTCTTTTACTGTTTGTGTGTGTGTGTGTCGTTAAAAGATATCGAGAGTGCCCCCTACAGTGCCTGCCCCTTTAACAGTGACCTCTACAGTGGCCCGCCCCTTTAACAGTGACCTCTACAGCGGCTAGCCCCTTTAACAGTGACCTCTACAGCGACCCGCCCTTTTAACAGAGACCTCTACAGCGGCCTGCCCCTTTAACAGTGACCTCTACAGCGGCCCGCCCCTTTAACAGTGACCTCTACAGCTGCAAATTGCGGATCCATAGACTTGAATGAGGCTGCGGACCGATCTGTGTGGACAATAGTAGGACAAGCTTCATATTCTTGCGGACCAGAAATGCGGAAATACGGATGCGGACAACATACTGAATGTTGTCCGCACATTTTATTCACTCATAGGAATAAATGGATCCGCATCTATTTCGTAAAATGCGGAACAGATGCGGATCGGACGCGGATAAAATTATACGGTCGTGTGAATGTACCCTAATAAGGGGACACATTTATTCTATATCACAATAATGAGTTTTATATAAACATTCAGATTATGAGAACATTTTTCCTTTCTCTGTTCTTTTCACTTCCAATCATTCTGGTAGCAGCTGATCTGTTTCTTATGTGTCCAGGTGTGCACACAGGAGAACATGGACACAATTTATAGCACACGCATACGTACACAAATTAACATACAAACACACTTTGACATATGCACACACAAAGAACCAAGCTCAGAACTCTTGCAATATTAGCTCGTAAGCTGGGAATTCACAAACAAGAATGGTAAGCGCCCATTATCACACAGTAGACCAGGGGTCAGCAATGTCTGGAACTCCTGTTCTTCTGGAACTACAGTTTCCAGCATGCACACTTGCTGCGCTCTTTCCATAAAAGTGAGTGAAGCATGTTGGGAGTTGTAGTTGCACAACAGCTGGAATGTTAGAGGTTGCTGGCCCTATAGGAGAAGATGCTGTTCTGATCGGACACAGAGGGTATGGAGCCTAGCAGGACTCTTTTGCACCTGGCTTGCATGTTTACTATGGATGCAGATACAATGGAAATCAGCAGGGATCCAGGTCAACATGCCCCCATTCTTGTCCTACTGTCACTGCCATTTACTGAGAAATGAACAGTTGTCTACCAGTTACAACACAGAGGCAGCAAGAGGGCAAGTCATGGTAAAGATTTGGCTACAAGGGGCAGTTTTAACTATTCCCTCCCTTCAGTGCTCCTCTGCATTTGTCCATCAGATGTTGTTTCAGAGCTCTACAAGCTTTTCTATGTGTAATTTGGCAAACTCTATTTTGGTGCTGATATAAGGCTTACCAACTGTTTTCTTCTTGTGGTAAACACTCTGTATTTCCATAGAGTAAATCCAACTGTTTTGAGCACATTTCCATTCACTGGGGAAAGAATGCTTCTTACAAAGTTGCAGTGAAAGTAGGTTGGTGCACCAGAGCTTTCAACTACATGCCTTTGCCAGACAGCAGTTCCTCCCTACTTCCCCATGCTCATGAATGCTTGGTTCGTCCGAATGTACGTGGGTTCTCTGTGGTACAAGCAGAAGGAATTTCCCGGTTGCCTCTCTTTCGAATATTGTTTGGGGTAGTTGCTATGGTCGGCTGGTCTTAATCAGATGATCACCTTGCCCAGCTTGGTTTATGTAGATTGGAGATTTACTTAGAATTTTGATTGCTTAGCCTTCCATTAAATATTGACGCTTTCTGCTCCTAAGTTGAGGGGTATAGCATGAACTCTGTGCATTTGTATCCAGAATCCCTACTATACGTAGTATCCTGTTGGGACCTGTAGTCCTACTGCCTTCATTGCTGCCACCATCCACCTGAGGATCCTATAATTGTTTGCTTGTTACATTTTCAATTTCTCTCTGGGGTCGGGATCATTAGGGGTTGGGATCAGTAGGTAGAAGTTTTGATTGGTTAGGCTACCATTAAATATTCACGCTTTCTGCTCTTAAGGCCCCATTCACACGACCGTATGTTCATTTCCATATCTTATCCGAATTTTTGCGGATAAGATGTGGAACCATACGGACCCATTCATTTTTCCATAGGAGAAAAAAAAAAAGCGGAATGCACACCGTGTGCATTCCGCATCCGTATATTACGGAAGTTCTCCCACAAAAAAAAAGGAACATGTCCTATACTTGGCCGCAAAACACGTCCGGAGCCCCTTTAAAGTCAATGGGTCCGTAAAATTACGGAACACAACGGAAGACTTTCCGTATGTCTTCCGTTCCGTTTTTATACGGACACGGAATACATACGGTCATGTGAATGGGGCCTTAGTGTCTGGTTATAGCATGAACTCTGTGCATTTGTATCCAGAATCCCTACTATACGTACTATCCTGTTGTGACCTGTAGTCCTGCTGCCTTCATTGCTGCCACCATTTTTTCCCTGAGGATCCTATTATTGTTTAAGTTTTTGATCTCTCTCTGGGGATGGGATCAGTACCGGTCAGTGTCTCTATTTCTGTTCACCGTCATTCATCTGCTCTCAATCTGTATACCATCTTCTGTTTGCTACATTGCAAGACTGCCATCTCCTTCATCATTTCGCCACCATCATTTGGTTCCTCTTATCTATTGGTGAGGTTATATCTGTAGTCCACCAGAATTGAAACATCCTTCTTAACATTTCTTATACAGTTTGGACCTACTGAAAGTCTTGGGGGTAACTGATTACCCAGGAAAGGCAACTGCTATAGGTGATGTCCAGTTCTGCGGTCTTTTGTGCAGCTGACGTTAATACCCATGGTGAGCGGGGAATAGGCCAGAAACCTCTGGCAGCAGTTTATCTTTTAAGAACAAAGGATAGGACACCAACTTCCGGTGCAAGAAATACTCTGAAATAGCTGATCAGCAGGAGTGCAGGTATCATGAGGATAGTCCATCAGTAGTAAAATCCTGGAATACCCCTTTAAAGGGAACCTGTCATCTCCGAAACACCCCCTGAACTACAGTAAGCGGTGTATAGTGTAAGTGATGCTGAATCCGAATTTGAAAGTTTTATCTTCATACTCACTTCCATTCCGACGCTGTGCTCCGACAAACCAGCAGTAAAATGCACTGACAGGACTCTTCTTTGAGTCCTCTCCATTATGTGAGTGAGCACCGGAGTCCACTGAGTGCATTTTACTGCAGGTTTGTGGGAGCACAGAGTCAGAATGGAAGTGAGTATGAAGATAAAACTTACATATTCGGATTCAGCATCACTTACACTATACACCGCTTACTCTAGTTCAGGGGGTGTTTCGGAGATGACAGGTTCCATTTAAGGGCACAATCTTATTTAGGACTAGTTTTCAAAAGCTATAACTTTTCTATTGACTGGGTAGAAAATACCAGCAAATATGGCATGCTTTTGTAGGTTTTATTTTTACAGCTATCACTGGGCGGTAATACAGATGGAGCATTTTCTAACTTGGCTGCGATATCCTGTCACGTTGTGATGTCCCGACATAAAGCCCATTGAAAAAGTCAAGAAACAGTTTCTTGCAACTATTTATTTAATTTGTTAAGTTGTCAAGGTAAGAATTGTTACATCGGCATAGAACATGAAAACTTTATTCTGTGGGTTTTAAAGTGTAACTGTCTTTTCTTTTATTTGTTAGTTTATTAGATCTAGGCATGTATACCTGAGTGAGTCTGTCAATGATTGTCAAAAGATCTGTAATTACCTTATAATAACAGCTTTCATTAATGTCCCGTGTCCCTTTCCACCGATCCCTTGAAAGACTGTTGCTATGGCTGATCTGTCTCCAGCTAATTGTAAACAGAAGACAGAGGGGCGGTCCTTCACACTGCATGCCTGCATTAGGCTTCAGAGTGAGGAGGCGTGTCTTTCAGTAATCCAATCTGATTGGCTAGCAGGAAGCCGCTGGCTACAGCAAGTGTGTATGTGAAGTGAGGGAAAGCAGTTTTGGCCTCAGAGAACTGGCAGAGGAGCTATCTTGAGAAGATCCTCATATTGTAGAGGTTAAAACAGCCGTAACTAAGGGGAAAACTCAAGGAAAACAGTGGTATGTGAAGAAACTAAAGATTGCTTTATGCATAATGCTCCACCAGCAGTAAAATATGCTAAAATCTTTGATGAAAACATGGAGGTTACACTTTCTGATTTCTGCGATACAAAGTTACGGTACATCATTTTCTTTTATGTATTTTTTTTTTTTACTTTTGAGAAGAAAAACTTAAAACTCAGGTGGCTTGTAATTTTTATTGGTACCCTTTTGAAATACATATGGCCTTTTGATAATTGTTTTTATTCTATTTTTTATTCGGGAAGATATGTTCTCCCTAATTCGAGGCAATTTGTAAATTTGTTTTACAGGGGCTTCTACCTTCCTCTGGATTAACACGGCAGGATTATAGGTTGGACTCAATGGATCTATTTTATTTTTCAACCTTATCAACTATGAGGTGTATAGTGCAGTGCAGCGCTGACCCCAATCCATGCCATTATCTATCATTTCTTTTACCACTAGTACTCACCATACGTGCTATCCCATTTTGCCAAGTCATCCGCTGTATAGATGTAATGAGTTGCTGCTGAGCCCTGTAACATAAAACACAAGCACTTAGTGAATTAAACAAGGCCCATCTAGGTTGGCGTCACACATACATTTGTTTCTGGTGTTTTTGAGGGCTTTTTTGGTGTTTTGCTGTGTTTTTTTTTTTTTTTTGCATAAAATACACCAGCGATACATGTAGTTTATGAGAAACAGAGATTTTTGTAGTTACATTTTTTGAATCTTGAGGTGTGTCTTAGGACGTGCGGTTCCTCAAGTCAAAGGGCAGAGCAGTAAAACTGTACAAAGAAGGAGACTGTCAGCTGTGGTGTGTCAGTATAGGGGTCTGTTTTTATTCTGCATTTTTGAAGGGATCTGGTCTAGGATCTGTATTTGGGGGGGGAGTATATATTTATTTAAGGGGTCTCTATTTATTTGGTGTCTCTGGTCTGTATTTATTCAGGGGATCTGATGTGTGGTTTAGGCTACTTGCACACTAGTGCTTTTTGCAGATCCGTCATGGATCCACAAAAATGCTTCCGTTACAAAAATACAACTGCATGAACGGATCCGTTTGCATTATGTCCTATATAGCCATGACGGATCCATCATGACGCACGCAGAAAGCCAATGGGCGGCGGATCTGCCCTCCTTTGTATCGAAGAAAATGGATCCGTTTCCATTGACCCACACCGTGAACCACGACAGACCCGTCTTGCTCCGCACCACATCGCGGGCAGAAAAACGCGGCTAGCAGCGTTACTCCCTCCGTGATGGGGACGCAGCCAAACAGAAGGGAATGCATTCTGGTGCACTCCGTTTTGTTCGGTTCAGTCCCGTCCACATTGACAATGAATGGGGACAAAACTGAAGCATCTTCATCCGCCAGTGAGATCCTATGATGGATCCAAATAGTGGAATTGAAAACGCCAGTGTGAAAGCAGCCTTATTTAGGGGGTTTGTATTTAATCCGAGGTTTGTATTTATTCTGGGGTCCACATTAAAGGGGTTGTCTAGGTTCAGAGCTGAACCCAGACATAACCCCTTCTTCCCCCAGTCAGCCTGTATGAGTTGAGCATTGGAGCATTTCATGCAGATCTGGTGACGTACCGCGCTCTGCTAGGCGGAGCCTTCCGTCTAGCAGTGTTCCCTGTGATGTCACCAGCACTAATGGGCGGGCTTTAGCGCTGCCCTAGCAGTATAAAAATGTAAACAAAAAGCCCTTGTCCTGTGCAATGCATACGGGCTGGAGGGGTGAAGAAAGGGTTATGTCCGGGTTCAGCTTTGTGGCCTGGTCCGATGTCATTATTTATTTTGGGGTCTGGTAGCTATATTTCTTTATGGGTCTGGTGTCTGCATTTATTTTGTGGCCTTGTCCGGTGTCAGTATTTATTTTGGGGTCTGGTGTCTCTATTTCTTTATGGGTCTGGTCTGGGGTCTGTATTTATTTTGTGGTCTGGTCCAGTGTCATTATTTATTTTGGAGACTGGTGTCTCTATTTCTTTATGGGTCTGGTCTGGTGTCTGTATTTATTTCAAATCTGGTGTCTATTTATTTTGTGTCTGGTCTGGTGTCTATTTTGGGGTCTGGTGTCAGTATTTATTTTAAGGGTCTGGTATGAGTACTTATTTTGGGGTCTGGTGTGGTGTCCTTATTTTCGGGTCTGTTCAGGGTCTGGTCTGGGGTTTATCTTGGGGTTTGGTATTTTGTAGTGGGGTCTGGTGACTATTTATGGGGTCACATCTGGTATCTGTATTTATTTCAGAGTCTGGACTGGTGTCATTATTTACAGTGTTATTATAACCCATCACAGACATGTTGAATTGATTCTATGGCTGAGCGGCACCACCTGCCTAGAACACCAAAATGCCTTGCCCTGTTTCAAAGGGCGAATAAAGTATGAATAAAATGAAAAAAAAAAAAAAATTATATCCAAAAACATACAATCTCTTCTACAAACTTACTGGCGATAGTTGGGAATTATACCCGATTCTCCATCCTTCATAGTGTAATTATTAACTCTGTGGGCAAACCACTGGCAACGGTTTTTGTACATGGTATTTGTGATATGTAAAATGTCCCCACATTTCACTTGCAGGCCTCCTTCCATACGTGCAGGCATGGAAAGGTTTACACGGACATAAAAGGAGTCACCAGAGGTTAATACACCATTCTGTATGGTAGTCAACAGCTTTCGATAATCTGAAATCAGAAAAAAAATATTGTATTTTACCCGTAAGGCCCACCTTTAAGATGGTTAATACCATAGAATGGAACATGAAATACGTGCCCATATACTCTATAGAAAAACCACAGCTGTATCAATAGGACTTACTCATACTCAAAAATCTATGATAGGAACCAGCCTGACTCGGGTCCTGCAGGATTGGCCTTGCTGGGATGATGCCCCACAAGATGCCGGTCCTGGTGAAACTCAGGCCAGGCTGGTTTTAGTTTGATGCCACATGGATTTTTATGCATTGCTATAAGGTACTTTTACATTTGCTATTATGAATAAATCCCATCAAGATCTCCTATGATGTCTTTGAAGCTTTATTGCATTGTCTGTGTCCTGTGTTTTTTTCTGAACATACACCATTTTTGAGACCATCTTGGACAGAAGGTGTGGAGCCATTACCAACCCATGGAGAAAGAGGAGAAGGAGGACTGCTATACAGCTCGTCACCTTGTGTGGACACTGATAGAGTGGAACAATTGTTTCTGGTTATAGTTGTCACTTTTGCAGACACTTCAGATACTTTGAAAACCTTTCTTTACATGGTTGCTCCACCTGGTTGTGTGTTCTGTAGACCAATTCAATTTTATTATTTTGCTAGTTTAAAGTGGTTTTCTCATCACATTGGTGGCATATCGCTAGGCTATACCAGCAATGTCAGATAGGTGCAGGTCCCTGAGGTATCTTTAGAACGTGGACCCCTGAAGCTAGCGGAGAGCAGCCATACATGCGCTGGCCACCCTCCATTCATGTCTGCTGAAAATAGCTGAGCGCTGGCTTGGCTAGCTCCGGCAGTTCCATAGAAGTGAATTGAGTGATGGCCGCACTTGCGTGGTGAGCTTTCCATTCACTTCTATGGGTACTAGGGTTTTTTCAGAACTCCCATAGAAATAAATGGAGAGAATGCAGTGCATTCACAGTGCGCTCTCCTTCACTTTCGGGTGCCGTTTAGAGATAGGAGGTGTGGGTCTCACAGGTGGAAGCAGCACCTATCTGAATTTGATGGCATATCCTAGCCCAGATGAAACAACCCATTTAACAAATGCATGTATGTAGAGGTCACAAAAAAATTATTCAATATAATGTATCTGTATAGCGCAACCTGTTTTTTTTTTTTTCTTTATTCTCTGTCCACAAGCTGAGGTGGACACACATGCTCACTTCCATCCTTTAACTGCCTCCTGAGCTGCAGCAGAAAGGACAAATCTCCTGAGCTGTGAGCATGATACAAATCTAGCAGGGCAATCGGAGCAATGAATGGGGAGATCTCTGGATCCATGTGAGGTAAGGTGGAGAAATGTAATTAGGCTGTAGGCACTCGGTACGCTGCTGCATGGTCACTTTTGTGTCTAGAGGGAAACAGCTTTGGAGTATGAGATGGGATTTGTCAACAAAAATTCTTAATTATTCACATTTTTACAAAGTAGTCAGAAACAGCACTATTTGTTGCAAATCTCTAATTTGCAAAACTGATGCATAGAACATTGCCTGTCAGTAAATCTCCAGACACCAGGCAGATATTTTCAGTGAGAACCAACCAGTACACTCCCAGAATCACAAAATAAATGAATAAATACATTTTTCAAACATGAGTCTATTGCATGAGCTGTGCAACATTTTCTTTTTCTACCACACAAACTCTGCGTAGTCTGATCCTGCGGTCATATACCCTTCCATCTGTTTACAGTTGTATTATAATGTACATTAAATAGGTGATCAAGACATAGGGGACACATAGAGGAAAGTATGTCTCCAGGACCAGACTACACAGGGTTTGTTTGTTGTCTGTTACCATGGAGACACATAGGAGCTGTATCAATAAGACTAGAGGAGATTCTTAATCAAGACTTAGAGCAGAATTACCTAATTTGTCATTTTAAATGCATAGGGACTATAATAACATTGGTTTACAGCTCAAAAGGAGAAATTTCCTAATGAGGGGCACTTGCCATGTCTGTGCTGCTGAGCAGCTGTTTGTCACATTGCACACTGTACTAGGTCAAAACATTATGGGGGTTGTCCGGATTCAGAGTGGAACCCAAACATAACCCCTTCTTTCCCCAATCAGCCCCTCTGACATGAGCATCGGAGAATTTCATGCTCTGATGCTCTCCCTTGCCCTGTTTTGCACTGGAGATATGGTGACATACCGGGCTCTCCATGGGAAAAGCTAGGCTGAGGCTTCCGCCTAGCAGTGAGCCCGGTGACAACACCAGCACTAATGGGAGCGCGTTAGCACTGCCCTAGCCTGTGATGTGACTGGGAACACTGCTAGGCAGAAGCCTCTGCCTAGCAGTGTGAGAATGTAAACAAAAGAGCCTTTGCCCTGCGTGATACAGGGCTCAGCATCGGAGCATGAAATGCTCTGATGCTCATGTCAGAGTGGGGGAAGAAGGGGTTATGTTCGGGTTCAGCTCTGAACCCGGACAACCCCTTTAAATATCATAGTCTTAAGTGAATTGTTTAAACATAATTTACCATATAAACTTCCTTACCCTCCATATTGCATCGGACAGAAAGGCAGCAGAAACCATTCACCCTATTGAGGGTACAGTGGGCATCTTCGAAGGTCATTCCTTCTAGGTCTACTTTATATGCAGGATTCAAAACATCAAAGTGTACCTGTATTTTAAAAGACTACAGATTAAAAGGTAGGAACTAATAGATTCTACTGAAGTGCATCAACCCCCCCCCCCCCCGGGCATTACATTATATATTGCAGGACCGATATACCGTATTCCAAAAAATCTTACAGTTTATTTATTATATCATACAATGAGTACAGTAAATTACTGCATTGCAAGCAGGGGCAATACAATCTAGAACTTCAGCTCTAGGACTTGCCAAATAGAGGGGCTCTCGAAAGTTAAAGGTCAAGTTTACAACCACACCGGCAAGAAGAAAGGAAGCGGCCTTTCTGTATTTTTGAACAACAGATGGTGTAAACCTGGTCACAACACAGTGAAAGAAGGGATTTGCCAACCAGAAATCGAACTGTTTGTGGTGGGAAAGCTTCTGCCGAAAAAATTCTGGAAAGTTGTGTGTGCAGTGTATATCCCACCTTTGGCCGATGCAGACATAGCGTGTGACGTTATCCACCCTACAATAGTAGGAGTGCAGAATCAAAGTCTACATGCATTTATCGCAGTGTCGGTAGACTTCAGTCATGTTTGTCTTTCATCGTGTTTGCCAACATTTAATTAGTTTATTAACTGAAGGAAGAGAGAAAGGACACTGGACTTCTTGTATGGCAATGTTAAAGGAGGTTATAACTCTATAGCTTTCCTTCCATTGGGTTGTCCTAACCATAATCTGGTACTCCTTACTACACAGGATAAGCCCCTGGTCCAAAGCACCAGAACAGCCAGGAAGTGGTCACCTAAGGTTATGGAATCACTGCAGGCATTGCTTTGGGATCACACAGTGAGATGTTCTTTTGTGAACCACATAATCAGGATATTGATTATATATATGTGTCACTGGCTAAATTAACTTCTGCATGGATTCAGTTGTACCCTCCAAAACCATCCAATGTTTTCCCAATAATAATCCATGGGTCACTAGTAGCCTTAAATTCCTCCTGGACCAGAAGAAGAGAGCCTTCAGGTCAGAGGTTAAAAATGTACTCAACAGGGTGCAAGCAGAACTCAAAAATAAGGATGAAGGAGGCTTAGGAGAAACATAGGACAAAGCTGGAGACCAAATTGGAGCAGAACAACACAGGTGATGTGCGTAGAGGCCTGAAAGACATTACTGGATTTAAACCATGCAGCTCTGGAACAGTAATAGAGGACAGATGGGATTGGGCCAAACCAGTCTTTTTTAAGGTGTGATAATGACCCTACTTCTGCTCCATTGTCTTCTATTCCATCTTCAGTGGTGGTCTTGCCTTATAACATCTCTAGTAACAAATGTTCATCATTTATAGACCATACATCCTCCACTCTGGGTATCTGCAACTCAGTTGATATGAATGACCCCCCCTACTCTGGACCAGTATATTAGCAGAGCCCCAACATTTCTTGCTGATCCTGTGATGAGGGAGCTAAGGAAACATAAACAGTGCATAGCTGTAGGACCTGATGGCATTGAGCCTAAGGTCCTGAAAATGTGTGAGATCTTTTAGCAGATTTTCAACTTGAGCTGCAGCCAAGTGAAGGTCCCTTTGAAATGGAAAACTTCTTGTGTGGTCCCTGTCCCCAAGAAGGAGAACCCAGTGACCTTGAATGATTATCGTTCAATTGCCTTGACCTTGGCTCTGGAAAGACTGATGTTGGTCCATCTGAGATCATTGGTCATTACTGCTCTGGACCCCTGCAGATTTCACCCCATGATGGCTGTGTCTCAGACAGGGATGTGTCTAAGACAAGGCCATATGCAGTGTGGGAGCTCTTCAAAGGGACTATATTAGCAGCGTTCCTGTTTAACAACTACATCTTTGCTTTTAGATACAACTCTGGCATGTTCCACTTTCAGAACTTCTCAGATGACACCGCCATTGTGGGGTTTATCAGTAATGGACAGGAAGATGAATACAGGGAGCTGGTGTCTGACTTTGTCAACTGGTGTACCGCAACATCAGTAAGACAAAGTAGATTGTTGTTGATTTTTATTTTTTACATCAATTATGGCATAACCCCTTTAATGTAAGAACTCATAAAGTGATATCATTATGAACAGCAAATAGACAAACATAGCTGCGCCATAAGAGCCACTGATGGCAGAATGCATAGAGAAGCTAATTCCACCTCTTTTTTTATGCCACTCAATGTATGCTTTAAACATTAAATGGGTTTCCCTGGATTTTTAGATTGACCTATCGTCTGGAATGGATATTAGATCAGCAGGGAGCTGATATGCTGCATCCACCATCGATCAGCTATTTGGGAGTAGCTCCACGCTGGAAGCACACAGCATTGTCGACTAAATGGTGGATGGAGTTGGTTACTGGAGCTCTGCTCACAATTACTTCAGAATAGGCCTGGAAAAAAAAACCCTGGAAACCCCCTTTAAAATAATTGCACGTTATATGAATTTTAAAAACTTCGATCTGCGATCAAAGGTAAAAGTCCTCTAGAAGTCCTCCAAAAAAAAAAAAAAAGATATTAAAAATAATTTAGTTTTGGAAAAAATAAACAAGATTATATAAAAAAAACACTATACATATTGATTACATGTTTTTTTTACATTAAATAAGCACTCCCACAAAAATCTTTATTCTTTGACCTGTTAGAAAGGTACATGATGTAAACTATAGTGAAGGTAATCTTCTTACCAGTCACTGTATTGGTGAGTTATAACCTCCCTTCTGATCCTCATCTGTGTCATGTGACCAGCACTCTGAGTCTCCAAATAACACAGCATCTTATGTGTGGAAAGGAAGTCAGTTTCTCTATGTATTCCTATGGGAGCCTCACTCTGAGTCTCATAGGAATGAATAGAGAAGTCAGTTGGAGATCAGAGTGCTGGTCACATGACACAGCTGAAGATCATAAAGGAGGGGATAACTTAAAAATACAGTCACTGGAAAGAAGATTACCTTCACTACAGTTTACATCATGTACCTCTGTAACAGGTCAGATAATAAACATTTTTGTGGGAGTGCTTATTTAATGTAAAAAAAAACATGTAATCAATATGTATAGTGTTTTTTTTAATATAATCTTGTTTATTTTTTTCAAAACTAAATTATTTTTAATATCTTTTTTCTTTTGGAGGACTTCTAGAGGACTTTTACCTTTGATCGCTACTTTATATTGGAAAACATATCAATACATTACTGAATGAGCATGCAAAATGCCACTATATGTCTTATTAGGTACCCTCATAAGACAACACTTAAAGGGGTTGTCTCACTTCGGCAAATGGCATTTATCAAGTTGATACAAGCCACTTATTAATGTATTGTAATGTATACTGGTTTGAGTCATTTTTCCATCACATTATACACTGTTCGTATCATGTGGTTACTATAAAATGACATTCTTTCCCCACAGTGAACAGAATTACGTACCGCCATAATCTGGTATCCTGGCAGTAGTGACATTTCATCAGCAGCTGACCTCGGGGTCACTTGATGGATAAAGATTCCCGTTCTGTTACCCCCAATTATACTTATTTGTTTCAGCAGGTCATCTCCCTGAAAAGCAATGGATGTCACTCGACTGGACATTCTCTGAGCATACCGCCTCCGTACTGGGCTGCAATATAAAGTGGAAAAATACAAAATTTTTTTCTATAACTATTATTTTATATAAATGTAACTATCTACAGGACAATACAATGACATTCAAACTAAAAAGGCACAAATAAGGCTTTGTTCACATCACATTTTGATGATACGTCTGTTCAGATGTATAACACGACGAATCCATTCACTTCAATAAGGCCAAGGGAAATGAGCAGAAATGGGTCAAGCAGGGTACAAAGATTACAGCAATCTTTTGAACTCTGTTTGCCTGAAGTGAGTGGATTCATCGTGGTATATCTTTCAATACAGTTTTTGAGAATGTAGTTGTATACCTGTGACAGAAAGCCCTGCAGAGGGTTAAATGCAATGTGAACACAGCCTTAGTACTACTTACATAGTAACATAGTAACATAGTTTATAAGGCCGAAAAAAGACATCTGTCCATCCAGTTCGACCTGTTATCCTGCAAGTTGATCCAGAAGCCAATTTTCCCCACTTTAGGGAATTACTTGGAATTATAGACATACCGGTCAATCCAACGAGATTATTTTCATGGTTTTTCATTTGCATTGGGAACACTGGAAAATTATCCATTTATTTCAACTGGTCACCCTGCGGTTTTGGAAGGCTGAACAAGTCCAACAGACTATTTTAGGTTAAAAAAAGGTGATTTACTAACCTTTCAAGACAACCAAGATCATAAGGTCTGTCACTCATATCCATGTGTGATAACAGTTCAAGACCTACAACAAGAGATACTGGTTACTGTGCCATTTCTGGATCATTTTACAGCATATTTACTGTTAATTGTATTCATGTTGGACAGATTTCTAGTTTTAGGCAGCAGAAGAAAATTAGTTTGCTACAATATGTAAAAAGGACCTCTAACCACAAAATGAAGTCAATCTGCAAGCCGCATGATAAAGAGCAGGAGGAGCTGAGCAGATTCATATATAGATTTTTGGGAAAACATTCAATAAAACTTGTAATTTATACATTTATATCACTGCTATTTCTGACTTCATTGTTCACGGTGGAGGTGTTATCTGTGACTGCTAACATTCTCTGTGTAAGTGTGTATACAGAGATAGCTGTCAGTCACTGATAGTTGTACATAGGGGAGGTGTTATATGTGATTGATAGCATTCTCTGTGTAAGTGTGTATACAGAGATAGCTGTCAGTCACTGATAGTTGTACACGGAGAGGTGTTTTCAGTGATTGATAGTATTCTCTGTGTACGTGTGTATACAGAGATAGCTTCCAGTAACTGAACGCTGTACACAGGGGAGGTGTTATTAGTGATTAAAAGCATTCTCTGTGTACGTGTATATACAGAGATAGCTGTCAGTCACTGATAGCTGTACATGGGCGGTGTTATCAGTGATTGATAGCATTCCCTTTGTAAGTGTGTATACAAAGATAGCTGTCAGTCACTGATAGCTGTACACAGGGAGGTGTTATCAGTGATTGATAGCATTCTCTGTGTAAGTGTGTATACAGAGATAGTTGTCAGTCACTGATAGTTGTACACAGAGAGGTGTTATCAGTGATTGATAGTATTCTCTGTGTAAGTGTGTATACAAAGATAGATGTCAGTCACTGATAGCTGTACACAGGGGAGGTGTTATCAGTGATTAATAGCATTCTCTGTGTAAGTGTGTATACAGAGATAGCTGTCAGTCACTGATAGTTGTACACGGAGAGGTGTTTTCAGTGATTGATAGTATTCTCTGTGTAAGTGTGTATACAGAGTTAGCTTCCAGTAACTGAACGCTGTACACAGGGGAGGTGTTATTAGTGATTAAAAGCATTCTCTGTGTACGTGTATATACAGAGATAGCTGTCAGTCACTGATAGCTGTACATGGGGGGTGTTATCAGTGATTGATAGCATTCCCTTTGTAAGTGTGTATACAAAGATAGCTGTCAGTCACTGATAGCTGTACACAGGGAGGTGTTATCAGTGATTGATAGTATTCTCTGTGTAAGTGTGTATACAAAGATAGATGTCAGTCACTGATAGCTGTACACAGGGGAGGTGTCATCAGTGATTGATAGCATTCTCTGTATAAGTGTGTATACAGAGATAGCTGTCAGTCACTGATTGTTGTACACATGGAGGTGTTATCAGTGATTTATAGCATTCTCTGTGTAAGTGTGTATACAGAGATATCTGTCAGTCACTGATTGTTGTACACATGGAGGTGTTATCAGTGATCAGCACATACCAGTAATTGAAGTCAACCCACTTTGTGTGGATGTGTGCTTTCACCCTGAATACACCCCGATCTGTGGTCCCAATTCTGAGAAAAATGTGTTTTAGGTCTATAAACCTAACACTTTTGTCTAAAAATGCTACTCCAGATTTGGGATATGCCCCCAATGTCTGATAGGTGCAGGTCCCACCTCTGTGATCAGCATCTAGCTCTAGACCAAAGCCCGCAAAGTGACGCATTTCTACAGAATGCTGGCTTGGCTATTTCCATCAGCTCCATAGAAGTGAATAGAGCAGTGGATGTGCTTTTATGGTGTTCTTCCCATTCCTTTCTATGGGATTTCCTGCACGTTCTGCTATTTTCAGCAAGGGCAGCTGCACATGCGTGGTCCACTCTCCTTCACTTTGTGGGCTTTTTTCTAGAAATAGGTGCATGTCCCAGTGGTAAGACCTGTACCTATCAGACATGGGGGCATATTCTAGCAATATGCCCCCAATGTATGAGATGGGCCAACCCATTTACATAGTCACAAAAAGTTGTGCAAGTGACCTCAAAAAGTTGCAAAAGCCCTATTTGTGACTTTTCATAGATTTCTGGAGGGCAGGGCTTGATAAATTCCCGTTTTTACGTGGGGTGGGAATCAGGTGGTTACATTCCTGGTGTGAGACATTGAAAAGAGTCACTCTGAATCTTTACCCTGGGTGAAGGAAAGCCCAGCTATAGCCCCACACATGGTAGATAGAGGGTAGACATAAAATATACCTAAAACACATAATACATTTAGCACACATATGATTTAGTCCATTTTGTGATGTAATTTGCCAGACAATTCTGATGAGAGATAAATCCCACTCTTTATAAAGGCAATCCACACTTGAATTCTGGTACCAAAGTCATGGTTTGGGGAGGGAATATTTTTGTGACTCAGTTTTTAGTCAAAACCGTTTACCTTTTTTATATTCATCGTCAAAGTCTGCCTCTGTTCTTTCTGCCTCAAGAAGATCGGGGAGATCATTAGAGCAACTGTTATGAGTGCAAGGAAATAAAAAACAAAACTATTTAGCACCATTTCTAATTTTATATTTCTTTGATATCATAATTGTTTTTTTTTATTAATGTAGGTTTGACATATTCTTCTATGTATTGAAGACCAGAACTGAAATTAGACAGGTTATTAACCTTCCAATGCATGTCAATTGAAAAAAAGAAGCAACTGTCCTCTAATACCTACAGATCTACTAAATGTAGGTAGGTAGATGGAGGACCAGATTACAGACAGTTTATATGTAGTCTGTAATCATGATAATATCCAGGGAAGTACACAGATCCCATAGGGCCCCAATACTTAGTATGGGCCCCACTGCCCCCTCCAGTTTCCCAGTACACGAGCTCCCAGGCAATGCAAAGAGCAATGCCCCAGATTTCTTACAAATTTACATTTTTTAGGTGGAAACATTTGAATGAAAAAAAATGTCCTCCCCACCCACTAAAAGTGAAATAGGTGCTTCATAAAGATGGCTCATTCTCAGCACCATATTTTTCGATGTACTGTATTTAGAACAGACAACTTGAAAAAATACATTGATATATCTGCTTCCCTTCTATTACAAAGCTGGCTGCCTGCAGGTACCACTAGAGGGAGCTCAGTGCATAGAAATTTACAGAGTTTTACTGGAAGCATTGACTGGAATGGAGGCTGAAATAATCTACAGTATGTGCATTGACCTCCACCTAGTGGCAGTTCCATGAAAATGTAGTGTAGTGTAGTGTAGTGACGTCGGGAAAAGAAGAAGGAATTCCACGAAAGGTCCCCTCTCCCCCCAGCCCCCTAGCCAGGGGCGGATTGGCCATAGACCCTACAGGGAAATTTCCAGGTGGGCCGATGCCCAGTGGGCCATCCAAGCCCTACTCTCCCGTTAACAACAGTAATTAATGCTGTGAGAATCAGATACTCATGTACCCCGCCAACGACCACACATGCCCTTCTGAATTCAACTGCTGTGGCCTGCACCTCACCTCCTAAGCCCCCTGCTCCATAGACAACTGGAGGAGGAGGACAGAAGATGGTAGATATTGATGGCCACCACAGAGGGCCATCTTTTGGGGCAGTATATTGTGCTACACTGTGATATTTGGTTCGGCGTGGAAGGTATTTTGCACTATGATATTGCAGACCCCGTCTACTTGTGTTGCCCTGCCTTCTTTTAATTTTACATTTTCAGTCCGCCCCTACCCCTAGCAGTTGCGTGGTCTGCCTCCATTGAAGGTAGGCCACTGATAATATCATAATCACATAGGTCTGTGTTCGAGGATATTGTGGAATCGTAATGGTAGTGTGAACTTAAAGGGGTTGTCCGAGTTATTTTTTTTTGTCCTTTGTATGTTTCTAACTAGTCAAATACAACAGCTTTTCCATACACTTTCTGCTTCTAAAGCTGCTGGTTTCTTAGATTTAACTCAGGGTCACATGACCTGTAATGTCAGCTTATCTCCCTGCTGTGTGATGTTTCATGCACGAGCATCAGAGATCAGATAACAGTCTGTACATGAGATATCACTGTGGTGGCCACGCCCCTCTGCTCTGCCGGGCTCCTGCTATCTGCGCTCTCCCTGGATTCCTTCAGATAAAACATTAACCCCTTCAGCCAGAACACACTGAAGGCTTTACAACAGCAGCTGCAGATGTAAAGAGACATAGGATCTGCCCTCCTCACCCTACAGACACAAAGCTGATCTGGAGGAGATGCAAACTGCAAGTACAGGTAGGGGGGAGATCCTGTGTGTATCAGCAGTGTCATTGTACAGCTGGGACTTGTAGTCCTACACATACAACATGCTGCTGAGTATCCCAGCAGGCAGACATGTCACTCAGCACTTGTATTCACTCCCTTTACAGAGCAGGGGGAGGGGCAGAGATTGTTATTACTGCATGTAAACAAAGGCCAGAAGAGAACCAGGGAAATGAGGAAATAGAGATTTTTTTTTGCCTAAAACTTGCTTAACTTAGTTATATATTGCTGCCCATCAGATTTAAAGTACTATATATTTTTTTTCATAACTCGGACAACCCCTTTAATGGGATCTTAATGGTAGTGTGGGCAGATCCTTAGGTTTACAGCCTGCTTTCAGGTCTGTCTGAGCCACTTACCTTTTAGAAAGCCTAGAGATACAAACATCATCAAGGGAGCTGCAAGAATTACGTCCAGCGAGGTCACTGTTTGCCTGGCAACCGAGGTCCTGCCAAGACTAAAACGGAACCACAAAATAATGATGAAATGTTACGGCAAGTCAAAACTCAATTTGCTGTGGCAAGAATTACAATGTATTTAAAGAGATTTATGATTCAATTAACAATCACCTGATCAATCTCAAAGTTAATCTAAATTTTCACTTTTAGATTCCTGATAGATAAGTTCATGTCTAATGATAAATTGTGCAGATTATTCACTAAGGACGTTATGCCAAAATGCATATTCACGAGTTGCCTACCGTAGCAAATTTTAATCTACGTGATACATTCTTAAAAAGGTAATTTATGGTAAATTAAGCATTAATGACATTATAAAATTTCACGAACCTCAGATGTGCTGCAAGAGGAGACCTTGTCACCATCGTCAGAAGGACAAATTGCATCCATACGCACAAGCCTTTGATGTTTAGACTGCTGACAGACGTACGTTTGCTCTGCGTCTTCTTGATAGTCTTTTCTCATCTGTCCAAGAAAAGAGAGTAATAAAGAGTGAAGCTGAATCTTATAATTTACTCCCTAGCTCATAGAAATCTGGTAATTGAATTCAGCTCTGTGTAATTGTAACCCTACTACTTTCAATAGGGCCTCCACGCTCGGAAGACCACTCTGGTTAGCAGGATCTTTAGGACTCCCAGGTCTTTACCCTTTAACCCCTACACAGGGATCGGGTCTTCACAGCTTGGATTTCACTGGTTGCATTTACAGAGTAGTCGCTAACCAGAGGATCAAGCAAGGGAAGAAGAAGCCAGAAACAAAACCTGGTTAATAGAGGGAATCAGACAATGTCAGGCCAAAATGAAAATGAGTCATTGTAAGGTCCAGCTAGGAGGTATTATAAGTGACAAGCCAAAGGCAAGTGGTAGTTCTGGCAGTTCAGGGTCAGGATCACTGTAGACATGGAAGGGTAAATCCAGAAGTGTAGTCAGATGAAAAGCTGGGTCAGAAAACAGGAAGAATCCTTCACAGGAGCAATATCACACCCTAAGGCCTCATGCACACGAACGTGTGCCGGCCGTGCCCGTGCTGCGGGCCGCAAACTGCGGTCCGCAATGCACGGGCACTGACCGTGAGGCCACCGCATGCGGATCGCGGACCCATTCACTTGAATGGGGTCCGCGATCCGCATCCGAGGGTCCGCACCGCAAAAAAGTAGTGCTTGTGCTACTTTTTTGCGGTGCGGAGGCACGGCCAGAAACACCACGGAAGCACACCGTAGTGCTTCTGTGGTGTTCCGATCCGTGCCTCCGCTCCGCATCTCCCGGATCGCGGACCCATTGAAGTGAATGGGTCTGCGATCCGTGATGCTGGCTGCACACGGCCAGTGCCCGTTTATTGCGGACCCGCCGTATGCGGCCCACAGCACGGGCACGGCGGGCACACGTTCGTGTGCATGAGCCCTAAGAGTGTTGTCCTGGTGGTTCACTGATATTCACCCTTGAACCACCCTTTAACCACTGTACAGGGATGTGGACTTCGCTGCAGGGAACTAACCAGGCCACTACCTCTTGGAGCAGTTCCAATGTAGTTGGCAGCTGACCCACGGCGGTCTGAGATATTGATTTTTAAGCACCAAGGATAAGGTAGTACTCAAAGTCAGGAAACAGGCCAAGATCAGGACAGGCATAGTTCATGCTACACGCATCACATCCGGACGGAAAACTTACTCGCTGTAATAGAGTACCTAAAGCTTTGCTGGGTTCAGATATCAAATATGGACTCACGTGGTTGTGTGATGCAAAATCACGTGAAAGCTGACATGAGGGTATACTTTTTGGTGGCACCCTGATTCACTAGATATGTACTTTCAGGAGATATTGGTATATTGGTATAATATCATTTTTTTATTCTATAATTCAGTTTTGTTTGTACATGTCAGTTTCTGTGAAAATTGTCCCGGCTACCACAGATATAACATTTCAAGGTAAGGCCTTTTTCAGATGTCCGTTCTCCACGAAAAGCACACGTACCCATTGATTTTAATGTGTGCATTCAGACATCTGTGATTTACCATGGTCTTCGGTTCTGGGGCTGCACTACTGAAGCATGCCCTATTTTCGTATGTGTTTACGGATCCATCACGCCCATTATAGTCTATGTGTCCATGAAAAAGCACGGACATGACATAGATGGCATCTGTGTTTCGTCCGTGTTTCTCAGATCATTGCTAGGAGGTGCTCCTGAAATTCAGCTGAGCAGTGTCCGTGGAATACGGGCAAAAAACAGACACAAGGACCAAACTCCCTCACGGACATCTTCACGGATGAACAATTGACAGTCTTGTCCCTGATATCACGGACAAGTGAATGAGGCCTAAGATTGTATGACCAAATCTCATCTTACCATCCAGATCTGTAGCTGCGCCTCCAAACTTCGAATCTGCTGCTTAAGCTCTGAATTACATTCAGTAAGATTCATAACTTGCTTTCTGAGTGAATCCTTTTCATTTAGAAATTGTGAAATCTCAGCTTGAACCATGTCTCTTGCTCTGTATGCCTGCACAAATGAAATAGAGTGCATTTAAACAAAGGGGTGTGCGTGTGTGGGGAATTTATCCTTCCATTTGTGCTAGAAATTAGTGGCAAAAAGGTCATGTTTGCAGAAAATGTTGCTATTTTTTTCTATTTTACATGCCACATTCACCACTTTTGTAAGTATGACAGATTTAAAGGGAGCCTGTCACCTGTTTTTCACCAATATAACTAAGAGCACTACCCCACAGAAGATTGCACACACATCCCAGACATACCTGTGTGCACTTTGTGTCTTTATTCCATGTCCAGGAATAGCACTTTTATTCTGCTGGAAAACAGCTCTGGCTGTTGCAAGTGCCCAAAGCAAACCAGACTGAAGAGGGGAGGGCTGCTTTAGTTGATCATATCTTGAGGTTGGTAGCCACTAGAAATATGACCCTGACCTTGTTTAAAAGCTGGCATTCCAACATTTCAAACCGTACCAGAATCACAGCATTATATCCACTGGGACGCGGTTGTGCGGCATCTTATCTCCTACCTGTGGCGGTGCTTCTGTATTGGTAACTTATGGCTATATATGCTTAATTGTTTTTAGCACTGATTGTTAATCAATGGGCCGTATGCAATATATGGAATCTATTGAGGCCCTGTCTGTAGTTTCGGCCCTTTGGCCTTTACAGCGTTGATTTGCCATAGCTCCTGGTTACCTGACTTTTTTGGCCAGGTTATTTGGAGGTGGATGCTGCACACCGCTTTCCCTACTCTCTTTTTTATTCCCCCTATCACTGTTCCCTGCTTCTTATTCTATGAATTGCTGTTTGATTTTCTTTGATGAAAATAATAAAGTGTATTTATTATAATCTTTAATTGGACAGTTTTTTGTATATATAAGTGATTCTGTTATTTACCTGTCCATACCTGCGGCTGGAATTTTCCAGCATCTGCAGATGTTTTGGTGGTTTTTATTATATCCACTATATCAGAAGATATAGCTGTTAGAAATCTAGTCCGGAGTTAAAGCTGTTTTTAGTTTCACTTTCAGCTGAGCACTTGGGAGCTGTTTTCCAGCAGAATAAAAGTAATTTTCCTGGACATGGAATAAAGGCACAAAGTACACACAGGTATGCTTGGGATGTGTCTGCAATCATCTGTGGGGCAGTGCTTTTAGTTATATTGGTGAAATGAGGTGACAGACTCCCTTTAAAGGGGTGTCCGGGTCAGAGCTGAACCCGGACATAACTCCTTCTCCCCTTATTCAGCATGAATGAGTGGAGCGTTGAAGCACTTCACCCTCCGATGCTCCCCCTTGCCCTGTGCTGTATCGCGCAGGGCAAGGGCTTTTTCTTTAGATCTGGTAACGTACCGGGTCTCTGTATGGGAATGTTAGGTGGAGGCTTCCGCCTAGCAGTGCGCCTGATGATTTCACTGGCACTAATAGGTGGTCTTTAGCACTGCCCTAGCCTATAAAACAGCCAAGGGCAGCGCTATAGACTGATTGTTAGTGCTAATGATGTCACTGGGAGCACTGCTAGGTGGAAGCTTCCGCCTAGCTGTGTAAAAATGTAAACAAAACAACCCTTGACCTGAGCGATACAGTGCAGGGCAAGGGGGTGCATTGGAGCAAGAAATGCTCAGATGCTCCACTCATATGGGCTGAATGGGTGAAGAAGGAGTTATGTCCGGGGTCAGCTCTAAACCTGGACATCCCCTTTAAGATTACTTATGGTAGTTTCACCTGAAATCTAAACAAAAAAAAAAGACTATGGGCAGATTTACTAATCCTGTTTAAAACATAGACAGCGTAAATTTAGGTGGTCTAAAGATGTTCCACAGTGGCTGATGCTGTAAAACTTTAGTGCACAGTTAGACACTTTTGTCGAAATTTTATGAATTGGCTTACTTCGCGTTATTTGTGCCAAAATTTGTGTGTAAATTGTCAAATCTTGGGCCACGCCCCTTTTCTTATCCACACCCACTAAGCAATGCCCCATTATTAAGCAAGGCAATGGATTATTCGTTTTGGTGCATTAGCTACATTAGTATGTTTTAATCGTTATACGCCAATTTGTGGCAGTAACTCGACAGAAAAAAATGCACCAAACTGCAGAACTTTGTGCGCATTGTATGGCAAGACCTAGGTGCAATCACACTAGTAAACGGGGGCCTATGTTTAAAGCAAGCCTTAGGATTTTTTTTATATAATAGTTCCTGGCTAGCCCTTGTTAGCGGCAATGCTAGCTGTCATATGACATTTTCATTTGCACTATTAATGGATATTGCACTTTTTTTTTTAAATGTCGACAATTTTATGCTCTATTCACACGTCCTGTTTTTCTTTCCTGATTCGATCCTGATTTTTTCAGGACCCATTGAAATGAATGGATCCAGATCAGGATCAGGATCGAATCAGGAAAGAAAAACAGGACGTGTGAATGGAGCCTTAGAGTATAATCATACTTTTGGGTAGAGTTGCTCTTTTTTGCATTCCTGTACCTGGCAGGTTTGCCATTTGTCCAAAAATTCCTGGACAGTCCGTACAAATGGTACACTTTTTTCCAGTGTTGGTAAAAGTAAAAATAGACTCGTCCATGATTTTTGGAGGCCGGTAGTACATTATGATATGATTGTAATTAGGGGTGAGCGAATTTCATATTTTGAAGTTCATGTGCAGGTTCGTGTTGTGGTATATACTGAATTGCGTTATGGATTCCGTTACCAAGGACTATAACGCAATTCTATGACGGAATGCATAACGGGAAGCCTTTAGAGGCATTCTGTTATTCATTCCATCATAATAAAAGTCTATGGCCTACATAACGGATCCATCCCGTTTCTGTTATGCAGGAGATGACTTATAGCGGAACGGATCCGTTCGAACTTCACACGAACTTCAAAATATGAAATTCGCTCATCCCTAATTGTTGCTATATCAGTATATTAGTATATTGACATGAATTACTAATAATCTTTGTTGTTCATTTTGGTTTTCCAGTTTGTCTGTAAAAATGTTCCATGCCTGTGATTTCTGGAAAAGTTCAATAGAAAAATAAAAAAAATCAGGTTGGCAACACTGGTACCTGGTCACGCTCCTTCTGCAGTTCATCAACTTGATCATGGAAGGCTTCAGTTTTCTTCTTCAAGATGTCATAATTATTCTGTAAATGTCGACAGTCCTGAAGAATTGTCTCTTTTTCCTCTTTCCACTAAAAACAGAACAAAAAAAACAAAACACAATTTCAGTGTAATTATCCCACGGACAATGCAAATAGGTAGCACATTTTTGTGACATTTTCTCTAGTCCTGACCACCGCTGGCCAGACAAGAGTAGGTTGGCGGGGGGCACACTCTACAGACAGATGTCAATCCCAGAGTCTATCAGTCATTTGTGGCTAAGGCTTCGTTCACATTTCCATTTGGAGATCCAACAGACTGTTCAGACACCCACGGATCCCACTAATCTGGCATTGCCTGATCTTCTGCCTCACCACCGGATTCCCATTGACTGCAATGAGGTCCGGTGGTGATCCCGCTGATCTCCGGCATAAATGCCGGGTTTCGGCTACAATTTTTTCTCCCGTGAAAAATAACTCTGTTGGAAGTGAAATAAACTGATGCAAAGTGATCAGAACTGATGCTCAAAAAAGACGGATCAGTTATTTTTAGTGCAAACTGATGCTCAAAATAAAGCATCCTTTTTTTTTTTTTTTTGCTGTTCTTCTGACATTGCAGAAGAAGGCTCCATTCACACGTCCTGTTTTTCTTTCCTGATTCGATCCTGATTTTTTCAGGACCCATTGAAATTAATGGATCCAGATCAGGATCAGGATCGAATTAAAGGGTTTCTGTCACCAGTTTTTTCGGTATGAATCAGGCTGACATTAGAGATGTGCTAATGTCACCTGATTCCAAATATATATATCTGTTTTATTTACTGGTGCCCCCATTTTTATATAAAATGAACTTTTATTTTATGCTAATAAGGCTCCTAGGTGCAAGGGGCGATACCTCTGCTCCTAGAGGCTCTGTTGATTGACAGGACCGGCAGAGAAGAAACACTAAATTCACCATAGATTTTAAGGACCTTCAATGATGTCATGACCATGTGATCAGTCACATGGTTAGGATCACACAAACAGCCTGTCTCCTCCTAAACCATGTGACTGATCACATGGTCATGACATCATTGAAGGTCCTTAAAATCTATGGTGAATTGAGTGTTTCTTCTCTGCCTGGTCCTGTCAATCAACAGAGCCTCTAGGAGCAGAGGTAACGCCCCTTGCACCTAGGAGCCTTATTAGCATAAAATAAAAGTTCATTTTATATAAAAATGGGGGCACCAGTAAATAAAACAGATATATATTTGGAATCAGGTGACATTAGCACATCTCTAATGTCAGCCTGATTCATACTGAAAAAACTGGTGACAGAAACCCTTTAAGAAAGAAAAACAGGACGTGTGAATGGAGCAGAACGGAAAGCTAAATAACGATGTGAACTCATTCTGAGCATATGCCTTGAGTGTTTGAGGTGTGAATACCTCTTTGAGGACACCTCATGCAAAGGTTTCCTTTCTTTTAAATTATTTTCTAACAGGTGTGACCTTCATTCATGCAGTCCAGAATAAGAATATCATTAAACAAATAACACTACAAACTGATGTAGACGTAACTTTACAAAAAATGTCATATGCGTGCCATTTCTTGGCATGGGGAAAAAACTTGAGAACATATACACCTTGAGGTGGGCTTTAAAGGGGGTTCTCCAGGCTCTCCTGTATTGATGACCTATCCTCATGATATCCTATCCCCCAGATCAGTGGGAGTCCAACACCTGGCACCCCAACTGATCAGCTGTATGAGAAGACGCCATACGCAGTGTGCAGGAAGAGAGATGGGAGGATAGGTCATCAATACAGGAGAGCCTGGAAAACCCCTTTAAGGGGTTGTTCACATATCAGTTATTTGATCAGTTATTTCCATCAGTTAGGCCCCTTTCACACGACAGTATTTTTTGCGGGCTCCGATCCCATTCATTCATTCAGTTCTATGGGTCCGCAAAAAATACTGAGAGCATACGGTGTGCTGTCCGCACCCGTATGCCCGTTCCATTGCCCCGCAAAAAAGATAGAACCTGTCCTATTCTTGTCCGTAAAACGGACAAGGATAGGCATTGTTACAATGGATCCGCAAAAAAAACGGATGCCATACGGACTGCATCCGTTTTTTTTGCGGATCCGCAATTTGCGGACCGCAAAACACAACGTTCGTGTGAAACCGGCCTTATTGTGAGCCAAAGCCAGGTACAGGTCTAAAACACCAAACAGGTGCAGATCTTTTCATTATATCTTACCTCTGTTTAGTGACCACTCCTGGTTTTGGCTCACAATAACTGATGGAAATAACTGATCAAATAACTGATATGTGAACAACCCCTAAACTGCATTAAAACAGCATCGGAAGCAAAGCGTGCAGTTTTTGGCATGTTTTTTGAAGCGGTTATAGTTTTTTAAATTTGAAACGTGTTAAATAAATGTGTTTCATCTGTAAAAACCACAATCACATGAAAAACCGTGGCAAAACGTCTTTTTTCCTGATATGGCTTTGATACAGTTTTAACCATACCTCAAGCCCACACGTGAATATATCCTAAACAGACCTTAAGGTGTGAGTGCAACAATGTTAAAAGTGAAGTATATTATATGTTGTGTCAATATTAACTTTCTTCTAGAATTATATTCATCTGTCTTCTTTGGGCTTGAGATAGTTTGCAGAGCATCTGCAGACTATCTAGTCATAATTCTGGGAAGCACTCCAGTTGGGCATGCAGCCAAAGAGTGAACAAGGAGACTACATAGATAAGCATGAGGGGAGTATAAGGGATCGCCCCCCTTCTGTACCAATCAATGTCAAATGTTATGTTTATGAAGGTTGGCATGTATCTGTAAGTATTATATAATCTTACACACTGCTTCATTAAAGTGGAATGATCTTGTTGGACACATACTGTTTCTGTCTCAAGTTATTCTCCGAGCACGGTAACTTTATACTAATTTGGCTTTCACATGATATAATCAGTGGAACCTGATTAAGGTTATGTAACAAAGGCTAGGCCTACACGGCAACATGGTTGCGTGATGGCTGTCAGGCCAGGATTTGGAGAATGGCGGTGATGTCCCAGAAATGAACAAGATTGCAGCTCGAGTTGCAGTGTTGGACTTTTTGAGATCCTCATAATTTCTCTGGGATCACCGCTATATCGCGATACCCCTGCGATCCTGACCGAGAAAGCATGAAAGAGCACATAGACTTACCAGCTTTTCAGATGCCTCACCAGCGGCAATTTTCTTTTTGGCTGTTGTAAGCTGAGCCATTAACCTTTCTGAATCGGGTAAGGTTTCATCAAAACTCTGGTTTGATCCGTCCATTTCCACCTTTGGTAATAAATACAAAATGAGCAGTAAAGAAATAGGACATATACAGTACAAACCTTATTTCCGTAAACACCCACAAACCAGAATTTATGGTTTCAGATAAATTTTTGAGGTATTTTGTGAAATTTGCTACATTTTAGGCCTTTTGCACATAGCCTCATGCATTAGGCCTTTAGGGTGAGACAACATGTCATTGGCCTCCATTTACTAATGTGAGGGCACTTAGATTTTGACATAAATTGGCCCAAAAAAAAAAAATGGCCGTTTGGCGCATCTAGGATTAGAGAAAGTTGCTATGCCTAGTCTGAAAAGGGGCATGGCTTATCAGGCAAGGGTTGTGTGGCTTTACGGGAAAGGGCATTGCACCACAATCCTGGCATACAATCTTAGCTCATAATAAGTCAACCTGTAGTTGGCATAGAGTAAGAAAAAACTTTTACCCCTGTACCACATGTATCCTCCAGCCTGAGCCCCTGTGATAAATCTGGTGCAGGTCTAGATACCCGATCTAAGAATATGACATCTACAGGATTTATAAATAAAGTTTTTTTGTAGCAGCATTCTTTCACTTGTATTACCAAAAATCACAGCCAAAACGCAAGACAAACTCTACATGTGTACACCATGTGATCAGTCACAATGGTTTAGGAGGAGACAGGCTGTTTGTGTGATCCTAACCATGTTACTGATCACATGGTCATGACATCATTGAAGGTCCTTAAAATCTATGGTGAACTGAGTGTTTCTTCTCTGCCTGGTCCTGTCAATCAACAGAGCCTCTAGGAGCAGAGGTAATGCCCCTTGCACCTAGGAGCCTTATTAGCATAAAATAAAAGCTCATTTTATATAAAAATGGGGGCACCAGTAAATAAAACAGATATATATTTGGAATCAGGTGACATTAGCACATCTCTAATGTCAGCCTGATTCATACCGAAAAAACTGGTGACAGAAACCCTTTAAAGCCGCCTATATTTGGCGGTCTGCAAATTGCAGATCTGCAAAATATGGATATAGTCCGTGTTGCATCCAAATTTTTTGTGGACCCATTGTTGACTGGGTCAGTGGTCCGCATTTTGAGTCCAAGTATAGGACATGTTCTATCCCTTTTGTGGAATGGACATACGGATGCAGAAAGAACAAAGATCATCTGTGTGCTTTCTGCATCTGTATGTCTGTTCGGCTAAAAAGACAGACTATGTCGGCAACATGCGGACCACGGACCCATTTAAGTCAATTGGTCCACAAAGAAACGCGGATGGCACGCGGAACGCATCTATATTTTGTGGATCCGCAAAACAAGCACGGTAGTGAGCATGAAGCCATTCTCTAATATCATCAGGTAAAATTGTTTTTATGTAACAATTGCACGGGAAAACATGGAGGGCAGTAATACCAGGATTTTTTTTTTTTTAAAACAAAGCTGCTTGTATTCCACATCATGACAAAATACACTAGCGGGAGAATAATAAGTAGCAGGCCACATTGTTCGGCAGCCTTAAAGACCTTGGTTCCATTCTGTAGAGTTCAATCAAGAGTAGAGTCAGAGCAAAGTGGATTCCATCATCTCAATAGACTTTGATTGACAGGACCAGGCAGTGTGAACACCCCCATGCCTGGTCCTACCAATCAAAGTGCAGAGGGCGTGGCAGTTGCATAGAGAGCAGAGCTTTTAGGTGTAATAGTAACGCCCCCGTTGCTCCTAATGCTCAGCAATGCTGGCACATATGAACTTGGGACTAGATGCCTTTAGCTGCCAACAGCCAGTTTCATAAGTCTGCTGACAGTCTTGCTCTTTAAAACATCCGGTGTCAGGGAGCAGCCAATGGCGGTGACGGGATCGAGCCTCCCTAACATCGCGTGTGACGCTAGGGAACCACATCCCTGTCCCCGTCTGCCGTTGGCTCCCCCCGACACCGGATGTATTCATCCACGCACAGGGAGAAGCAGTGGTGGTGTGGGGACCAGGAGTGGTGCAGGGAGCGGGGAGCCAGGTAAGTATATTCATTGTTAGGGGCCCAGCATACGGGGGGGGGGGGCATTTGGTAGTGTCGGATAACCCCTTTAATCTGACCATGCACCAGAAATTAAAGGAGTTGTCCGAGTTATTTTTTTGTCCTTTGTATGTTTCTAACTAGTCAAATACAACAGCTTTTCCATACACTTTCTGCTTCTAAAGCTGCTGGTTTATCAGATTTCACTCAGGGTCACATGACCTGTGATGTCAGCTTGCCTCCCTGCTAATCTTATATTCGTGCACAGAGCCTGTACACCAGACCTCACTGTGCTGGCCACGCCCCCCTGCTCTGCCGGGCTACTATCTGCTCTCTCCCTGGATTCTTTCAGATAAAACATTAACCCCTTCAGCCAGAACACACTGAAGGCTTTACAACAGCAGCTGCAGATGTAAAGAGACACAGGATCTGCCCTCCTTACCCTACAGACACAGCTGATTGGAGCTGATCTGGAGGAGATGCAAAGTATTGTATTGTACAAGAACAGGTAGGGGGAAGACCCTGTGTGTATCAACAGTGTCATTGTACAGCTGGGACTTGTAGTCCTACACACACAACATGCTGCTGAGTATCCTAGCAGACATGTCACTCAGGCCAGCTCTTGTATTCACTGCCTTTGCAGAGCAGAGCAGGGGGAGGGGCAGAGATTGTTATTACTGCAGGTAAACAAAGGCCAGAAGAGAACCAGGGGAAATGAGGAAATATAGATTTTTTTGCCTAAAACTTGCTTAACTTAGTTATATATTGCTGCCCATCTGATTTACAGTACTATACATTTTTTTTTTCATAACTCGGACAACCCCTTTAAAACATACGTCAGCTTTGAGACGGAAGGATGTGGAGGGAGGACAAAGCAGAAAATAAAGGGGTAGATGGATAAAAAAAGTCAGACTATAATTATGGGTAGAGAGGTGGACATGGGAGGAGGATTATGGTTGTGATATTTTTTTTCAGCGTGTCGTGGCACATGCGTGACCACTGCCTTCCTAAAGCTGGGGTGGAAATAGGGAACCAGGGTCAGACCCCTAACAATACAACATTTATCAATTATCCACTCTCCATAATAATACAGTTCCCTGCAGTGAACCTTGGGGTTCATCACAGTCCTCATCCAATCCGCAAAAAAATGGAACAGACACAGAAACAAAATACATTCGTGTGCATGTAGCCTTATCCTGCTAAAATGTGTCTTATAGGCCACAAACATGGTACTCATCATTTCTCACCAGCTTGTTCTGTCCTTCCAGCTTCTCCTTCAGCATCCTGTTCTCCTTCTGCAGAACTTCCAACTCTTCTTCCCACTTGACTAGGGAAGTCGCGCTCTGAGCTACCTGCAGCTCCATTCTCACCCTGTGCAGCTCCTCCTTCACCGAATACAGCTGAAAGGTCCACAGAAAAAATTAATGTTACAGCAGATCCACCTATACAGTCAGAGCGTGAAGAGACCCATGTTCAGGTATACAGAAGTGTTTTTACACATCCTGCAATATTAAGTCTAGGGTCTCATTGCTGTTTTTTTAAATGCATTGCAGAAAGCATTGCAAAAAAATTTACTATAAAACAATTCACCAATGATGAGGTGTATAGGTGGAATTTTTTTTTTTGAAACCCCCCTAAAAAACAAGCATGTGCTGTAATTCCCTCTGTCTAACCCAGGAGGACAATAGGAAGTGATGGACTTTACGCAAATCAAGCAAATTCATGGAGCCCTAGAGATCAGGGGGTCATAAGCAGCAGGTTAAAAGAAAACACTAAAGGGGCGACATGCTGCCTGTGCAGCTGGTTCATCTGTACTTGGATACAAGAAGAAGTTGTACAAGAATGGGGCTTAGGGGGTTGATGGGCCGAAACTTAGCAGGCTGACAGGGATGCAACGGGACGGGCAAAGCTTAGCGATGTGAAGGGGCGGAGTTTGGCACTGCCATGGGAGTCCCAGACATAACTTTGCTTGGGGTACCAGAATTGTCTAATCTGCCCCAACAATTTCCCATGCACTATGAGTTGGTTTAGACAGGGGTGTAGCTAAAGGCTCATGGGCCCTGGAGTTCAGCTTGGACCCCCATTCACTGAGTGTTTTGTGACCAGGGGCAGGGGAGCACATAGCCTTCGAGCTGCCTGAGGCAAAAATTGCAATGGCACCCCCTAACCCATGCCAAATTCTTGACATAACCCCTTCCCTCCAGCCAGAGTTGTAACTGGACCAGCATGCACTTTCTATAATACTGGTGTCTTCTTATGTGGCACAAGGGTCTTTGGGCCCCTTCAGGTTCCTGGGCGACTGCTACCTCTGCACCCCCTATAGCTACGCCCCTGGGTTTAGATGCACAGTGGCGGTCACCAGAGCAGTTGATTGTGTCGGACTCCAACTGATTCCGGCGGTGACCTATCCAGAGGATAGGTCATCCGTATAAAAAATTCGGAAAACCCCTTTAATACTCAGCAGGTTTTCTGCGTAACTGCGTAACTATGGGGAGGAAAATGGAAAGTGTGTAAAAGAAAAAAAATCTCTTTGTTGCCCAATCACAGCACAGCTTTCATTTTGCATCCTGCGCTGTGATTGGCTAAGGGCAAGACAGACGTGTATAAAATAATCAGCTGCCGACCTGTTCCTGCAGGTCACTGTTCCTGCCCTGTATGGCGTCCTTCTCCTGCAAGGCGTGCGAGTAGCGCATGGACAGCTCGTACTGCTCGTCTTTCAGTTTGCTCAGCATTTGGCTCTGGGCGTCCATCTCTCTGCGGAGGCGCTGGTTTTCGTGCTCCATACTTCGCATGCATTCTCCTTCTTCTTTCAGCTGCTGTTGCTTTTCACGCATTTTGTGCAGATGGTGGAGCAACGTCCCCTTGAGCTGTTTCTCCTGCATCAGCTCCTCCTGGAGACTGCTCAGCGTGTTCATGAGGAAGGCACTCAGCTGGCTGCTGTCTATAAGTCCTGTGGAGAGGGCACATTCATATGGATAGGCGGTGATGGCCATATGTAATAAAAACCTATGTAACTTGCTGCATTGGTGCTAGGAATGGCACTGCCCAGAGAAAAAACATTTCTTCTACCATTGGCTCTATCACCAGATTTACACACATGCCTGCTTCACTTGCTTGCAAATTGCACAGATTGTTTAGGTCATGTTCCTGACAATATATTTTTTTGGCTGCATCGTGCCCATAGTATTTGGGCATAGGGACCTTTGGGGGAACCTTACCTTTAGCATGTTATAGAGCAGGAGGAGCTGAGCAGGAGTCTAGTGGGCGGGGCTACTCAGTGATTGACAGTCTTCCATGTATGACTGTGAACAGGAAGATAACTGTCACCAAGTAGGACCACCCAGTGGACTCCTAAGCATAGAAAGAGCAGCAATTTAAAGGGAGTCACCAGGAAATTCAATAATAAACCCGGCACAATGCCTTGCTCAGATAAATAATGTCGAACCGTACTTTAAATCCATATGCAAATGAGTGGTTAAGTGCACTGAGGTCAGGCCCAAGCTTCTCTGCTCCTCCTGTTTCCTCTGCCAGCCCCTCCCTCTCCTTCTTGATTGACAGGGCCAGGCGGCATGACTGTGCAGGAACTTTCCCCTGTCAATCAAGAAGGAGAGGGCAAGCATGGCCATTAAAGTATAACTGTAATTGAAATGTTTTCTTCCTTTTTTAAGGGAAGTGACAAGGAAGGTTTTTCTAATATACTTTATTAAGTAATTTTGTACGTTTGTATGAAAAAATCTGCTGCCTTCTCAAAGAGCTGATTGGCGGGGGACCCGGGTGTCAGACCCCCACCAATCAGATATAGATAACCTATCCTGAGGATAGGTCATCAGTAAGAAAATCTTGGAAAATCCCTTTAACGCTGGTGTGAAAGAAGCCTTAAAGGGCATCTGTCAGCAGATTTGTAGCTAAGACACTTGATGACCTGTTGGCAGCTGAAGGCATCTGTGTTGGTCTCATGTTCATATGTGCCCGCATTACTGAGAAAAATGAAGGTTTAATATATTCAAATGAGCCTCCAGGAGCAACGGGGGCATTGCCATTACACCTAGAGGTCCCTCTCCACTTTGATTGACAGGGCCAGGCAGTGTAAATGTCATCATACCTGACCCTAGTCAATCAAAGTTCAGAGGGAGCGGTAGGTGCAGAGAGAGCAGAGCCTCTAGATGTAACAGTAACGCCCCTGTTGCTCCTAGAGGCTCATTTGCATATATTAAATCATAATTTTTCTCAGCAATGCGGGCACATATGAACATGGGACCAACACAGATGTCTTCAGCTTCCAAGTGCACATGTAACAGGTCAGCCAGTGTCATAGGTGCAAAACTGCTGACAGATGCCCTTTAATAAAGTATATTGGAAAAACGTTCCTTGTCACTTGCCCTACACATTATAAAAAAAATAGATAACAGCTACACTTCAACAACACAGAGTGAGGTCTCATTTATTTAATTAGAACCTGCTGCGCCCCTAAACGCAGCGCAGCCTTGTCACAAGTGCCACAAGACCACACCATGTGGTCATATCCCTATCCAGAAGCTAAAATGAGGCCTTGGTTGTAAATTGATTATTAATCATATTCTGAATGTATTAATTATGTAAATTCTGCACATTTCTTACTGGTAAAGCTGTTGGGATCCTTATTTGCTTCTTTTCCTGTAATGTGGGTATAAAGTCGGGGGTTCATCAGCATTAAGCTCTCCAAGAAAGCTGTTGCTCCATTCTTTCCTCTTGTATGTAGCACATCCAGCAGATGTCCTGCATTTATGGAAAAGTGTAGGTTAAAACTGAGAATATTTATTTCAATCTGAAAATAGGAAAACCGGAAAATGTACAGTATTAGACCCTGACACTGTAATAAAGTCCACTGAGCCTAAGCTTAGACAGAAATGAAATCTTAATGGAGCGTTCCCAATTTCAGTTTTTCCAGTCCAAGGCAACTTTCTGTAGGACATTCTATACACATGCCTAAAATTTTGGTAAATCCTCATTCACTTGCATTGTGCTGTACTTAGCGGCCATTTTTCGGTGCTGAATAAATATGATCTAAGACTCCATGGGAGAAAGTTATCAAACTAGTGTAAAGTAGAACTGACTGAGTTGCCCATAGCAACCAATCAGATTCTACCTTTCATTTTTCACAGCTCCTTTGGAAAATAAAAGGTGGAATCTGATTGGTTGCTATGGGCAACTAAGCTGTTTCTACTTTACACCAGTTTGATAAATCTCCCCTTACATCTCATAAAATCTATTATGAATTAAAAGACGTAGTAATGGATGGATGGATGGGTCCACAAATATCTATAGCAAAGCTGTGTTGAAACGCACATTGCGGCACAAGGCTATGTTGTTACTTCTTCTGGTGAGTTTGTTATGTTTATTCATTGTGAGTGATCTTTCTCCTGATTTGGTTCCTAATTTTACAGAACAGGGTACCGTGTCCCCGTTTCAAAGCAGCAGCCATCAAGCATGCTCACTGCCGCTCCATTCAAATTTTATGGGACTGCCAGAGATAGCCGAGCATTGAGTTCCACTTCCATGCTCGGCAGACCTGTAGACTATAAATGACGCGGCAGTGTGCATACCTGAGGCTCCATTCAAATGGGGAGACGAGATTCCTGTTCTCATGATTAGTTGGGGTCCATGTGGTCAGACGCCCTCTGATCAGTCACTTATGGGGTCATTTATCAGACTGGTGTAAAGTAGAACTGGCCTAGTTGCCCATAGCAACCAATCAGATTCCACCTTTTATTTTTCACAGCTCCTTTGGAGAATGAAAGGTGGAATCTGATTGGTCGCTATGGGCAACTAAGCCAGCTGTACTTTACATCAGTTTGATAAATGACCCCATTAGCCTCTATTCTGTGGAGAGATGATAAGTTGTCATTCTGGGGCAGACCCTTTAAGGACTGATTTACAGCCGCAACATGTTGTTATGTGAGGCTTCATAAATTAGGCCAGTAGATGGCTGACTCAGTATTCCTATCATATTATTTAGTCGTTTATAGATCTTATGAAATTCTAAACTTTGGCAGTTAATTGGTCTTGAACTAATAATTGGTTTATAAACATTACATAATACTAGGACTGTTTTTAGGTTACTTTAAGATTCATGCACAATGGCACAGAACAATTGTACAGTCGTGCGCGGTGTCTGCGTTGCTCCATCTTTGAGAGGAGAAAGGGAACAGCTCACAAGAGCTTACAATTTATGAGGAGATAGGGATTGCAAAGGAGGTAAATGTGTATAATGATCCAGCCATCTTTTATAGAACAAGATAGAACATGTAGGCCTGCATGAGCCAGTATCTATACAAGGATAGATATTAAAAGGGGATTTCCAAGTGTTTAATGCTGATGACCTATCCTCAGGATAGGTCATGAGTATGTGATCGGTGAGGGTCCAACTCACCGGTCACAGCCCTGCAGATCAGATTTTTGATGAGGCTTAGGTGCTCAGTGGAGCTCCAATGAATGCTATGGTCTCCTTGCAGTTTACCAAGCACAGTGCCAGTCATTAGATAGCATCTGTGTTGGTATTGCCATTTACTTGAATAGGACTGAGCTGTGCCTAGGTCATGTGACCGATGAATGTGATATCACTGGCCTAGGAAGAAGCTAAGAAGTTCAATGGACCCACACGGTCTCTTCATACAGCTGAGGGGAGTCAGACCTCCACCGATCACATACTAATGACCAATCCTGAGGATAGGTCATCAGTATTAAGCCCTTTTATGCACATGGGGTTGGGAAGGTAGTATATATTGATGAACTATCCTCAAGATGGGTCATCAATATCTGGTTGTGGGGGTCCGAATCCTGGCACCCTCGATGATCAATTCTCTATGCGAGCTCTACTTCCTCTCTCTCCATTCACCTGCTCTTAAAACTGCTGATAGTTGAGGGTGCCGGAAGTCAGACCCCCGCCGATCAGATAATCTTGACCTATCCTGAGGATAGGTCATCAATATATACTGCCTGCACAACCCCTTTAATGTCTATATCCTTGGTGGTCTATGGCAGGGATGCTCAACCTGCGCCCCTCCAGCTGTTGTAAAACTACAACTCCCACCATGCCCTTCTGTAGGCTGATAGCTCTAGGCTTTCCAGGAATGATGGGAGTTGTAGTTTTATAACAGCTGGAGGGCCGCAGGTTGAGCATGCCTGGTCTATGGCAATAAAGGTGTTAGTGTCAGCATCCCTGGTGATCTAGGGTAGTAAAAGATTATTTTTACAACACCTTTTGTTTTAATATAATTTATAATACTCTATATACTTAGAATATTTAAACACTTTAAAAAAAAATATTTCATTTACAGGTGGAGATAGCTGATAGACACTTTGGATAACAGTGGGGCTTTTTTGTGTTGGATGAAGCGATAAGACCCAGAGAGAGGAGATTTGGAGCAAATAGGTAAAATCAGACATTGGGTATAGTATAGTAAATGTAGCAAATGTGCACCTAAAAATTAGATTTTTTTCAATTATCAATGTAACATGATTTTTAAAACAAGGTTTATGGGAAAACCCCTTTAAAGTAAGAAAAATAAGTGCTGGTTTTAGTAGAGTATTGATAGGATGATCACAGGTCTGTGTGTTTTTTCTCTACGTTTGGAATTTCCCTATGTCCTTGACTCTTGAAAATATGGTTTCCCAGAAAATATAAATGGAATTTCCTCTTTGAGCTTCCACTTAACTGGATTAAGACGTCTTTTAAAAGCTGGTTTGTATTTGTCCTCATCCTGGTTGTACACATTGGTGCAGATTTACTAATCCTGTCTGATACTTAGACAGCATAAATCACAGTGGCTGCTGCTGGATGATAAATATGGCGCATCTTTAGACTGTCCAGTCTACGTTTAGATGACCTATTAGTTGGCCTTCTTTACGCCAAAATTGTGCTCCAAAATTATGGAGCAATTTTGGTGCACACTATTGCATCTTCAGCCACTTCCCCTTGTCAGATGAGGTGCCTAAGGCTACTTTCACACTTGCGTTGTTGGTTTCCGGTATTGAGATCTGACAGAGGATCTCAATACTGGAAAAAAACGTTTCCATTTGGTCCTCATTCATTCTGAATGGAAAGAGATCCATTCAGGATGTCTTTAGTTCCGGCAGAATTCCGTTTTGTGACCGGACACGCTGCAAGCTGCGGTTGTGTCCGGTCATAAAAATGGAAAAAAACAGATCTACTGACTGAAAACAATGTAAGTCAATGGTGACGGATCCGTTTTTTATGGAGCCAAAAAAACGGATCCATCACCCATTGACTTTCAATGTATTTTGTGATGGGTCCGTTTTCTTCCGTTTTGATTTCTCACAACCGCATCCTAACGGAACGGATGCATCCTGATGTGCAAAATGAAAACAGACCCATTTAATTCCAGTATTCGGATCCTCTGCCGGATCTCAATACCGAAATTAACAACAAAAGTGTGAAAGTAGCCTAAGACACATAATAAATGTGGCGCATGGCATGTGTGCCAGGAATCTGACTTAGTTTGAGACAGAATTCTGGTACATTTTTATTAACAATTCACCCCCATTATATCCTAATTACACACATCAGCATGTTGTAATTTTGGTCCGGCCGCCTCTCGGCAAGTTTGCTGTGCTGCGGCTGGATCCGCGGCCCTCCCTCATTAAAGTGAATGGGGCCGGAGCATAGTTCCGGCCCCACACGTGCACCTGCGGCAGCACGGATCCAGCGGGCTGTTCACCTGCCGGAACATCCTGCCGGAATCCCCTGCCGCAAATGTGAAAGTACCCTTACTCAGTGTCTATACTCCTGATGCTCTAGGGCAGTGAAGGGGTTCATTTCTGTGTCCCTGGTGGTCTAGGGCAGTGAGGGGGTCAATGTTTGTATCCCCGGTGGTTAGTGTCAGCCTCCCTGGTGATCTAGGACAGTGAAAGAATATTTTTTCAACACTATTTGTTTTAATATGTTCTAATATTTATAATTTATAATATATACTTATAGAATATTTAAACACTTTAAAAACAAAATGTAATTTACACAGGATTTTTGTCATTTATTGCTTCCCTTAGGGCTCGTTCACATCAGCGTTATGCTTTCCGTTTGTGTTTTCCGTTATAACATGGGTTATAACGGAAAATAACGGAAACCATAAGACGGAAGTCAAAACGGAAGCCTTTAGAGGCTTCCGTTTTGATCCGTCATAATAGAAGCCTATGAGAATCATAACGGATCCGTCTGAGTTCCGTTATGCTGAACGGAAAACAAAGTCCTGTCGACAGGACTTTGTTTTCCGTTTTGCATAACGGGAACCAAATGGATCCGTTATGATTCTCATAGGCTTCTATTATGACGGATTAAAACGGAATGCCTCTAAAGGCTTCCGTTTTGACTTCCGTCTTATGGTTTCCGTTATTTTCCGTTATAACCATGTTATAACGGAAAACACAAACGGAAAGCATAACGCTGATGTGAACGAGCCCTTACTTATATCTATGTTCATTTCTTTTTGTTTGTAACTTATTTGCAAAAAATATATATGTAACAATATCCTGGTTATTTTTATAATGTTTTTTCCAGGAGTTCGTTATTAATGGCCTATCTTCAGCATAGAGCAGGGGGGGAGACGCTCTTCGGAAACTGCTGTGACCTCTTGCTAGGCCAGTGATGTCGTGTTCATTGGTCACATGGCCTATTTGCAGCTCAGCTCCATTTAAGTCAATGGGTCTGGACTGCAGTACCAAGCACAGCCACTAGACAATATATGGCGCTGTGCTTGATATGCTGTGACAAGGCTCTACGGCCGGAGCTCTACGACCTCTTTAATCAGGTGATCGACGGGAAGGGAGCTGCAGTTGAACCCCTAGTTTTCTGATATTGATGACCGATGCTGAGGATACATTTTTATTATGTTTCCCCTCTACTAAACATAATTGCAAATGTGTTGTCTTCTTAGCTACTATCACCAGTCTGTATAGTTGATGTCATGTCAGTCTATTGCTTAAGGCAAAATCTACATATGCTGCACGTTTTTTTTTGTTTGTTTTTTTGCACCATCTGAATGCCATTTTTTTAAAGCCCTGCAGCATTGGCACATTTTGCACTTTGCATTGCATAGGATGAAATCCAGGCCAAATCTACAAAATTCACAGTGAAAATTCTACTGCTGAAATGCAGCAAAATCCACAGCGGAATTTCCTCTGTGCAAATTCTGTCCCGTGTGGCTGTACCCCATGTGTGTGTTTGTTTTTTTCAGTTATATGTTAACATTTTCAATTGATTTTCATGCATTTTCTATTTAGGGAATTAACAATTATGTCTTTTTTTTTCATTTTTTTTATATGTGATAATTTTATCTTTTTTTTTGGAAACTTTTAGTTTAATTTTAGTATAATTAATAATAATAATATTTATTTATATAGGGCCACCATATTCGCGCTTTACAAATTCACAGGGTTTATGTACAAAACAAAAGTAACTGGCTAATATACACCTGAAACACTAGGAGTCAGGGCCCTGCTCACAAGAGCTTGCTATCTAGTATATACAATTTTGTATAATTTAGACTAATTAGTTAGGCTAATATAATTTGTCATTCCGTTTTTTTGCGGACCGTATGCGGAACCATTCATTTCAATGGGTCCGCAAAAAAAACGGAAGGTACTCCGTGTGCATTCTGTTTCTGTATGTACGTATTTCCGTTCCGCAAAAAAATAGAACATGTCCTATTATTGTCCGCATTACAGACAAGGATAGGACTGTCCTATTAGGGGCCAGCTGTTCCGTTCTGCAAAATACGGAATGCACACAGATGTCATCTGTATTTTTTGCGGCTCCGTTTTTGCGGACCCGCAATACTACAGGGTGCCGCCCAGCATGTGTTCTGCAATGCTGCGGAACACACGGCCGGGCGCCCCATTGAAAATGGCTATACTTGTCCGCTGTTGCGTTTTATTTTTTTATGCGGAGCCGTGGCACGGAGCTGGCTCTGTGCCGCGGCTGCCTGCTCTCATAGAAGTGAATGGGGCTGCATCTATTCCGCAATATTGTTGCATATTGTGAATATATTGAGTACACGGACATATATTCCCTTGCTAGCACTGTATACCCCATAACCATTAGTAAGACTCACCCAATCGCATGGCCCTTGTCGAAAACCGCGCACAGTGTAGAATATCCTCTTCATCCATGGCGTCTATGACTCTGGCTTGACGCAAATAAGGGGTCAGGCGTTCGGGTGACAGACTTTGTACAATTTTACACCTGTGCCTTTCAATCATGTCCCATAGCTCCTCATCCTCCAGGTCCATTAAATCTGGGTCGGTCTGCGATGGCGCTGCCATGGTTGGATTTGATAGAAGAACTAAAAAAAAAAATAATAGAAATCATTGAAGGGAATGAATAAATCCTTGAGGGGTAGTGTTCTAATCCTTAATGGAATGTCTTTCTATAGTCCATTACAATTGCTAATGTACGATAGGAATATCTATCAAATTATGGGACTCACCTTCAAGACAAAGCTACATTTATGGATCCGAGCAAACGGCAATAATGAGCGTATCGTCAGCGATTCATAGGATATAAACACAGAAGGAAGTGCGACTGCCGTCACTTCTGCGCCTTAACCTAGCTTTTAACTATGTCACTGCATTGTTGGAATTTCACCCTAAGGGCTCAGTGAAATTCCACACCATAAAAAATAAAAAAAATGTAATGACCAAAGTTCATGTAGAAAGCTGTAGATAATAGCAGCTGATAATGTCTTTTCCAACAACTCAAAGCATAAAATATCACAAAATATACAAGGTGCAACAAGAATGTAACTACTGTACTTTCTATTTACTACAATGTTCTGCACAAAAATCTGATTAAAGGGGTTTTCCAGGAGCCAAAGCGGTTGTCCAAATCACCCGCCGTTAGAGGTGTCTAGTTTACTCCCCTCTCCTCTTGCCTGCATATGTATGGGGTGGGGAAAGTCCAGAGGAATAGACAGCTATTGAAGCCAACCAAAGGGGTTTATCCCATGATTAAAGGGGTTGTCCCATGAAAAATATTCTACATTTTTCAAACCAGCACCTTGATCTGAATACTTTTGCAACTGCATGTAATTACAAATTTAGTATAGCCGTATAGTATAGCAGTGAATAGAGTTATTCACTGACATCTGTATAGCGCGACCTGCTGTTTCATTCTTTCCCAATTTATCTGAGATGGAAGCACATGCTCCATCCTTCAACTGCCACCAGCTGTAGCAGAAAGGTTACTTCCCCTGAGAAATGACACACCCCCTAAGGAAAATCAGACATCATATAATACATGACAATCACTTTCTAACATAGGTAGAACCAGCCCTGTACCTCACATGGATCCAGAGATCTCCTAGATCTAGATTTGTTTCAAGCTGGCAGCTCAGGGGGCGTGTCCACTCTCCTGCAGCTTTCTCCCTATCACAGCTCAGGGGGCTTGTCTATTCTCCTGCAGCTCTCTCTTTATCACAGCTCAGGGGCCGTGTCCCCTCTCCTGCAACTCTTTCCCTATCACAGCTCAGGGGCGTGTCCATTCTCCTGCAGCTCACTCCCTATCACAGCTCAGAGGATGTGCCCATTCTCCTGCAGCTCTCTCCCTATCACAGCTCAGAGGATGTGCCCATTCTCCTGCAGCTCTCTCCCTATCACAGCTCAGGGGGCTTGTCCATTCTTCTGCAGCTCTCTCCCTATCACAGCTCAGAGGATGTGCCCATTCTCCTGCAGCTCTATTCCTATCACAGCTCAGGGGGCTTGTCCATCCATTCTCCTGCAGCTCTCTCCCTATCACAGCTCCTGGGGCTTGTCTATTCTCCTGCAGCTCTCTCCTTATCACAGTTCAGGGGGTTTGTCCTTTCTGCTGCAGTTCTCTCCTTGTAATTATCACAGTAGTTAGGGCTGGTGGCAGTTGAAAGATGGAACTGAACATGTGCATCCACCTCAGCAAGGTGGACAGAGAAATAAGAAAGTGAGCAAACAGCAGGGGGGGCTATACAGATACATTTTATTAAATGAACACTGAAGGATTAAAAATCTTTTCAGACCGCTCTCCCAGATCAATATGGTTAGAATATATACCTTTTATGAAATAATTCAATGGCTGTGTTACATTTTTAATTACCTGCAAATAGTAATCAGATGCAGGTGCTAGTGGGAAAAATGTGGACTATTTATTGTGGGACAATGATAGGCCATCAATGTCCTAGTCCCAATAACCCCTTTAATAATATACTGTATATTAAGAGGCTTTAGCTCAGCTCGGTTTTGTGAAATGCTCTTTTTGTCTGATTGTTTATTACGTTTTTTTTATACACAATATTTTGACATATATATTTGATTAGATATGTGTTAAATTGTAATAGAATTTATTTTTAAGGTTTTCAATAAATTTTACTAATTATATTACTTATCATAATTTAGATGTTGCTGTATGTATCATTGCATACTCTTTGATGGTAGATTTTCTGTTTGACTGGTTGTTTTTTTTTGTTATCCCTACAAGATCTGATATTTCAAAAATACTTACGGGAATAACAAAAGAATCCATGCTGGTAAGGCTTCTGGGAAAGCTCTGATGTTGACAGAATGCATAACAGAACTAGAAAATGCAGTAAATCCAGCCTAAGGTGAGCATATTCTAGGTGCACAGCATATGAGTCCATTATTTCACGTCATTAGACTCACTTGTCTGAAACCGGCCTTAGAATACCTCAAGGCAGAAAACACAAGAAAGAGCAAAAGAGAGAAGCCAAGTGTCAACCTAAGTTATTAAGGATTGACAGGACATCATTACCAAGAAAGATAAGCAGAATTAGTACTGAAGGCTTGTCTGACTGCACAAGTTTTTTTAAAAGGGTCCATATGGTTAAAAATTATAAAATCAATGCTCAGTTCTTACTGATCTCCCGACACTCCCAATCCAACCTTCATGGTCGCTCTGCCTAACTACAACACGCTGGACATGCCCACTCAGCCAATCACTGCAAAGTCCTTCAACAGCTAAGGCATTCATATAGAACCTGACAATCTCGCTCTAACAAAGCTAGAACCAGCCCTGTACCTCACATAGATCCAGAGATCTCCCCATTCATTGCTCAAATTGTTCTGCTAGATTTATTTCAGATTGGCAGCTCAGGAGGAGTGTCTTTTCTCAGGGGGCGTGCCTTTTCTGCTGCAGCTCTTTCCTGGTAACCGCCACAGTTTCTAACAGAAGATATGACTGATGACAGTTGAAGATTTAAACTGAGCATGTGCGACCACTACATTAAGGTGGTCAAGAAAAAGGGAAAAGAACAAACAATAACTCAGTGGCTATACAACATTTTTAATTACATGCAATTACAACAGTATTCAGATCCAGATGCTGGTTTGAAAAATGTAGAAATATTTTTTATGGTACAACCTCTCTAAGAAAAACCACATTATTCCGATGACTCCTTGATATTGTGGACAAGGTTAACCTCTATCTTGTTTTAACTTATATAATTATCAGAAAGAACAGTTCCAAGAGCAGTTATACTGATGATACATTTAGAATAGTAACCCCGTCACTCTGAAATCTCAGCAATTAGGTGAAATTCTTTATTTATCCATCCAGCATCTCGCAATAAATTGGCCATCGTTACTGTGTCTTTATAAAAAATTTACATGAGTGCATGCGCCAACAAAATGGCAAAGGTATGGCGCCTCTCCGCGGTATAGCTTTCTATCTGAATTTTAACAAGCGTCTCAACGCATGCGCAAGGAATCCTCTAAGCCCTCCCGGCCTAAATCCTATACATGCGCTATATATCTTCACAGACCGAGGAGAAACAAGTAAATTCTCCAGCACGTCTAAAATCTTTAAATCATCAGAAGGGTAATAAAAAGATGCTGACGCGTTTCAAACACATGAATAAGTATGTTCTTAATCAAGGACACATAGTTAGGTGTTCGAAACACGTAAGAGTCTTTTTATTATCCTTGTGATGAAGGATGTGACAATAAGGGATCAAGATTTTAGATGTGTTGGAGAATTTGTCAGTTTTTTCCTTGGAATTATCACCCTGCTGCTGGTCCGGGTTTTCTCCGTGCAATCATGACCATGGTTTCTATCTTCTCGGATTGCAAGCAACAGGTGACATTCTTCAGCGGTGCTTGTGCCATGTTGTCCATGTAACTCTCCTACTGATAAGCTATTCTTCACTATATGACAACGCACATACCTTTACCTTGTCTACAGATGTACTTACTTTTGCACAATTATTGCGGTCTCAGCTTCTTATAGAATACATTACATACCATAGCAATTCATATAAGGGTTATCTACATTGTTTTTCCTGCTATATTTTATTATTATTAGTTTATCCTTCTATAGTTTTCTGCAATTAATAAAGCTTGTACCGCTTAACATACAGACACTGCGTTTTGAAGCTCTCGGTGGTGAGAGGTGTGTCATGTATTTTTGAAGTTGATTGGATTTGTTCGAACTGCTTAATATACGTGCGCCAGTATTCACCACAATTCTATATTCTGTATACTATGATTTAGATTGGTGTCGAAATACACGGCAAGCTCTTCTCTCTTTCTCACTCATTCACACAAACTTTTAGCTCTTGACAAGCGCTATATTCTTTCTGGAAATGCAAATCTAGTTTATAAATATTATTTTATATATAGGAAATGCATGGTATCATGGATACTGCATAGGAATCAATATAGTGTATATATATTCAGGCACTAATTTTTTAATAACGAGAGGGTTGGGGTCGGGGAGAAGCGTCTAAAGAAACTTTTGCACAGAAGGCCGACCCTGATACACATAAGTGCTTAGATTGTCTGACTCAATGTGGAGAGGGGAGAAAGCTGCAGTCAGACATCCCTGAGAACAAATTCAACATGCCTGATCCTCCTTTTCCCTGACATCATATGTCTGGGGAGAATCTGTACACTCCCATACACATAAGATACATAGGCAGCCCAGTCTGATGTTACAGACCAGTTGGTTCTAAAGTATGCCTAAATAGGTAACATCACCGTGTGCACCAGAATAAGGCTACTTTCACACTAGTGTTTTTGTTGGATCCAGTAGGGATCAGCAAAAACGCTTCCATTACTAATAATACAACCATCTGCATCCGTTATGAAGGGATCCGGTTGTATTATCTTTAATATTGCCAAGAAGGATCTGTCATGAACTCCATTGAAAGTCAATGGGGGACGGATCCGTTTTCTATAGTGCCAGAGAAAAACGGATCCGTCCTCATTGACTTGCATTGGGGGTCATGACGTTTCCGTCTTGCTCCGAATCCCAGGACGGGAAGCAAAATACAACATGTTGTGGTTGTGGCTCTCCGGTGTGGGAACGCAACTAAGTGGAACTGAATGAATTTTGGAGCATTCCATTCTGTTCAGTTCAGTTTTGTCCCCAATGACAATGAATGGGGACAAAACTGAAGCGTTTTTTTCCTGGTATTCAGCCCCTATGACGGATCTCAATACCGGAAAATATTAACGCTAGTGTGAAAACAGCCTAAGGCTACTTTCACATCTGTGTTTTAAATTCAGGTTTTGAGGTCTGAAAACCTGAAGTAAACGATTCAGTTTTGTCCCCAATCATTATCAATGGGGACAGAACTGATCAGGATGCATCCTCTGCCGAATCTCAAAATCTGAATTAAAAAACGCAGATTTGAAAGTAGCCTAATTTGTGGTGTGCTAAATTTATCCAGCAAATCCGACCTGCAAGCACAAGACACTGGAAAATGATAAGGCGCTGTACAGGATTTGGAGCACATAAACTAAAAATAGCTTACACTAAATCTGGCAATGCCTTAGACGTGCCTTGTTAATCCAAGACTCATCTCGCATTTCTAGTTGTATTGCATATTTTTGATATTGACCTTTGTGATAGAATCACAGATATAGTTATATTTAGCGGAAATTACAGATATAGTTATATTTAGAGGATAAATACACTATATGGAAAAATGTATTGCGACACCCACACATTACACCTACAGGAGCATAGTTACATAGTTAATACGGTTCAAAAAAAAGACACAAGTCCATCAAGTTCAACCAAGGGATAGGTGGGGATGTGAATTTTTGTGTGAGGGAGTGAGATCCAGACTTCTACACATTCTTATAAGCATTAATGTCATTTACTTTTAAGAATTCATCTAAACCCTTTATAAAACCGTCCACTGTTCCTGCTGTGACCACGTCCTGAGGAGTCTATTCCACAGATTCACAGTTCTTACAGTAAAGAAGCTTTGACGCTTCTGGAGACTGAACTTTTCCTTCTCTAGTCGGAGGCAGTGCCCCCTTGTCTCTTGAGGGCATTTTACATGGAACAGCTTTTCACCATATTTTCTGTACGGCCCATTTATATATTTGTATAGGTTAATCATGTTCCCCCTTAGACGTCTCTTCTCAAGACCAAATACATTTAATTCTTTTAATCTTTCTTCATAACTAAGACCCATATCAGTTTAGTCGCTCTCCTCTGTACTTTTTCCAGCTGCAGGGCGTCCTTTCTATGGACTGGTGCCCAGAACTGAACTGCATATTGATGAGGCCGCACCAAAGCTTTGTAAAGTGGTAATATTACATTCTTGCCCCTCAAGTCCATGCCTCGCTTACCACACGACAATATCCTGGTGGGCCTAGAAGCAGCTGATTGACATTGTATGCTGTTATTTAATCTACGATCTACAAGGACACCTAAATCCTTCTCTATAAATGAGTTCTCCCAGTGTTACTCCCCCTAGGACATATGATGCATAGAGATTATTACTACCAAGATGCAGAACTTTACATTTATCCACATTGAACCTCATTTGCCAAGTTGATGCCCAATCACTCAGAGTGTCCCAGTCAGCTTGTAGTTTATGGACATCTTCCATAGACTGCACAGTACTACATAGCTTAGTGTCATCTGCAAAAATAGAAATGGTGCTAATAATCCCGTCCTCTATATCATTAATAAATACATTAAATAATGGAGGACCCAGCACTGAACCTTGGGGTACACCACTTGTAATCCGGGACCATTCTGAATAGGAATCATTGACCACAACTCTCTGGACATGGTCCTTCAGCCAGTTTTCAATCCAATTACAAACTATACTTTCCAAGCCTATAGACCTTACTTTACTTATTAAACGTCTGCGAGGGACAGTATCAAAATCCTTTGCAAAATCCAGAAACACTACATCCACAGCTGCCCCTCTGTCCAGGCTTCTACTGACCTCCTCATAAAAACAAATCAGGTTAGTCTGACAACTTCTGTCCTTAGTAAACCAATGTGGTTTATCACTTATGATATTATTTACCGTCACATATTCCTGTATATAGTCCCTTAAGAGTCTTTCAAACATTTTTCCCACAACAGAAGTTATACTAACTGGTCTATAATTACCTGTGGAGGACCTAGATCCTTTTTTGGATATGGGCACCACATTTGTCTTGTGCCAATCACTTGACACTGTACCAGTCCCTAGAGAATGATGAAAAATTATAAACAGGGGCACAGCAATGACTGAACTGAGCTCCATTCATAGGCATTAATATTGAGTTGACATCACCCTCCTTGCAACTAAAACAGCTTCTATTCTTCTGGAAAGACTTTCTACAAAATAATGGAGAGTGTCTGTGGGAATGTTTGACTGTTCATCCATAAGCGCATTGGTGAAGTCAGAAACTTGTGTTGGACGAGAGGACCTGACTCGCAATCACCGATCTAGATTATCCCAAAAATCTTCCACGGGGTTGAGGTCAGTGATCTGTGGTGGTCAATCAAAGTTCTTCCACATCAAACTCATCAAATGCGTCTTTATGGACCTTGCTTTGGGCCCGGGGCACAGTCATGTTGGAACAGAAAAGGGCCTCCCCTAAAATGGGAAGCACACAATTATCCATTATGTCTTGGTATGGTGAAGTATTAAAGGGGTCGTCTCACCTCAGCAAATGGCATTTATCATCTTAACAAAGTTAATAGAAAGCACTTAAACGGGTTATCCAGGAATTGATAATGATCTATTCTCAGGATAGGCCGTATCATTATCACATCAACGAGGGTCCGAGTCCCGGCACCCCCACTGATCAGCTGTTTCAGGAAGCCACTGCGCCGAGAAATATATAATTCCACATATGGCGCTAATGTAACAACATAGGTTGGCTAATATATTAATTCGTTTCGGGACTCCTGTCCCCTTCCTCCGTAGCCAAAAAAGAAAAAACCATCACAGGAAGAAAGCGCTTTGGGACCAACTGATGCGCACATAAATCAATCATCTAGAAGCTGTCTTAGGCTACTTTCACATGTGCGTTGTGCTGTCCGGTTTTGAGATCCGGCACAGAGGTTCAAAACCGCAGAACAACTCTTCAGTTTTGTCCCCATTTATTATCAATGGGGAAAAACTAAACAAACTGGAAACGGAGTGCACCAGAATGCATTTCGTTCCGGTTTGTTCTGTTCCCATGCCGGACACAAGATCGCTGCAAGCATTTTGTATTATTATAACGAAAGTGTTTAGCTGTGGTTTTGAGATCCCATGCTGGATCTCAAAATCGGACAACAAAAGCTCAGATGTGAAAGTAGCCTTAGACCTTAAATACTCCGTGGCACTAGGAGTCCCGGGCGCCAACTATGAAGCCACTGCGTCATCCCAGTGAACGGGAGGGCCGGGAGGTTCTAAGCAGCTGGGAACTCCGACTGATTCAGTGCAGACGCAGGGCTTTCCTTCCAGACAGTGCCAAGAACTCTGCCATCCGACCTCTACAATAGTGAAACATTGCAAGTGGTGAATGAGATCTACAGCGCGAACATTATATTTCCTTATCCTATTATTGGTAATATTGACCTAAGGAGTGATCCCATTCATCACTAGAAGAAAGGAATTTCACTCCTTGTATGTGCCATACACCGCCCGCACTGTGATAGAACCTGTTATGTTATTATATTATAGTAAAAGATACCGTATATCCTTATATTGCACATACCTTATTGAATATACGGCTTGATATTTCTGTAGTAGCTGCAGGGACCGCAGCACATGTTTTATGTAGACCGGATCCCTAATAGTTTTCTTTTTATGTTATGCATATGTTATGTATGTTTGATTAGTGATTTAGGATGTTATTTTAAATAGTTAATATCATCATTAAATATTATTTTATAAATATTACTATATACTGTATACTGCATGGCATCTGGGTACGATATATATATATATATATATATATATATATATATATATTCAGAAACTATTTTTTTTTAATGAGGAGGAGGGGGCGCAAAAGGAAACGCACAGAACACCAACTAATCTGAGGCCGGCCCTGATACACGTAAATGCTTAGATTGGCTATTGTGGAGAGGGGAGAAAGCTACAGACACCTCTGAAAGTGACTTATCTTCCCTGAGAAGAAACTGAACAGATGTGGAAATTCAAGATGCCTGATCCTCCTTTTCCCTGAGATTGGGCAGAGTCTGTACACCCCCGTACACATCGGATAGTTAGGCATCTGATGTTACAGACCAGTTGGTTCTAAAGTATGTCCAAATACAGTAGGTAACATCACCGTGTGCACCAGAACAAGGCTACTTTCACATCTGCGTTTTTAATTCAGGTTTTTAGATCCAGCAGAGGGTCTCAAAACCTGAATTAAACGGATCAGTTTTGTACTCATTCATTGTCAATGGGGACAAAACTGTGTCGGACCCCCACTGATCCTCTGCCGGATGTCAAAACCTGAATTAAAAACGCAGAGGTGAAAGTAGCCTAATTTGTGGTGTGCTATCTTGGTAGTGGGTTTCAACTAAATCTATCCAGCAAATCCGACCTGCAAGCACAAGGCACTGGAAAATGATAAGACGCTATACAGGATTTGGAGCACATAAACCAAAAATGGCTAACACTAAATCTGGCGATGCCTTGGACGCGTCTTGTAAATCGAAGATGCATCTCGCATTTCTAGTTGTATTACATATTTTTGACATTGGCCAATCAAGTTCTTCCACATCAAACTCACCAAACGCGTCTGTATGGACCTTGCTTTGGGCCTAGGGCACAGTCATGCTGGAACAAAAAAGGGCCCTCCCTAAAGTTGAAAGCACACAATTGTCCAATATGTCTTGGTATGCTGAAGTACTTTATGAAAGGGGTTCTCTCACTTCAGCAAATGGCATTTATCATGTCGACAGAGTTAATACAAGGCACTTAAAGGGGTTATCCGGGAATTGATAATAATCACCTATTCTCAGGATAGGTCATTATTATCACATCGGCGAGGGTCCGAGTCCTGGAAACCCCTGCTGATCAGCTGTTTCAGGGAGCCGGTGTGCCGAGAAATATATAATGCCACATATCGTGCTAATGTACAAACATTGGTTGGCTAATATGTAGGCTTAACTTGTTTTGGTGCTCCTGTCCCCTTCCTCTGTAAAAAAAAAACCCATCACAGGATGAAAGCGCTCCGGGACCAACTGATGCGCACATATATCAAGCATCCAGAAACTGTCTTAGGCTACTTTCACATCTGCGTTGTGCTGTCCGGATCTGGCACAGGGTCTCAAAACTATTCATTGTCAATGGGGACAAAACTAAACAAATTGGAGTGCACCAGAATGCAATTCGTTCCAGTTTGTTGCACGCTGGACACAAACCCGCTGAAAGCATTTTGTATTATTATAACGGACTCCATGGCGCCAACTATCAAGCCACTGCGTCATCCCAGGAGGGCTGGTAGATTCCAAGCAACAGGGAACTCCGACTGATTCAATGGCGATGCAGGGTTTTCCTTCCAGGCAGCGCCAAGAACGCTGCCATCCGACCGCTACAATTGTGAAATATTGCAAGTGGGGAATGAGATCTACAGCACAAATATTAGATTTCCTTATCCTATTGTGGTAATATTGACATAAAGAGTGATCCCATCATCACTAGAAGAACGGAATTTCACACGCTCTGATAGAACGTGGTATATTACTATATTATAGTAAAAAATACCTTATATCCTGGTATTGCACATACCTTATTGACTATATGGATTGATACTTCTGTAGTACGGTAGCTGCAGGGCACACCCAAAAAGTTCATATAATGCTTTTAATCCATCATATAAATCTTAGAGTAATTGAATACAAGCAATCCATGTCCAGAGATTTCACAATGCATAAAGCTTTTACATGGCCGTACATTGTCCCAACATTTCGGTCCCACAAAGGACGTTTGTCAAGCGATCTGTGGCCTGTGAAGGAACTTGGTCTGGACGGCAAGTTTCTCCACTTCAGACCACAGATCCCTTGACAAAGGTCCTTTATGGGACCGAAATGTTGGGACAATATACGGCCTTGTAAAAGCTTTATGCATATGTGAAATCTCTGGACATGGATTGCTTGTATTCAATTACTCTAAGATTTATATGATGGATTAAAAGCATTATATGAACTTTTTGGGTGTCCCATAGAATTTCTCAAATTATTACTTCAACTTCTGTCCTCTATGAGCACCCTTCCTTGTCAAGGTGTGCAGATCTCTTTGTACACCCCCATATACATCAGATAGTTAGGCCTCTGATATTACAGACCAGTTGGTTCCAAAGTATGTCCAAATACGTAGGTAACATCACCGTGTGCACCAGAATAATTTGTGGTGTGCTATCTTGGGAGTGGGTTTCAACTAAATCTATCTAGCAAATCCGACCTGCAAGCACGAGGCATCGGCAAACGATAAGGCGCTATACAGGATTTGGAACACATAAGCCAAAAATAGCTTAAATCCAAGGCACATCTCGCATTTCTAGTTCTATTACATATTTTTGACATTGACCTTTGTGATGGAATCACAGATATAGTCATATTTAGCAGGAATCACAGATATAGTCATATTTAGCAGGAATCACAGATATAGTTATATTTAGCAGATAGACTATATGGAAAAAAGTATTGCGACACCCACACATTACACCTACAGGAGCTTTTATGACATTCCATTCTATATCCATAGGCAGTAATATGGAGTTGACATCCCCCTCCTTGCAGATAAAACATCTTCCACTTTTCTGGGAAAGCATTCTACAAGATTGTGGAGGGTGTCTGTGGGAATTTTTGCCCATTCATCCAGAAGAGCACTGGTGAGGTCAGACACCGGTGTTGGACGAGAGGACCTGGCTTGTAGTCTGCGATCTAGATCATCCTAAAAATGTTCCATGGGGTTGAGGTCAGGGATCTCTGGTGGCCAATCTTCCACATCAAGCTCACCAACCATGCCTTTATGGAAATTGCTTTGTGTGTTGGGGCACATTCATGCTGGAAAAGGCCTTCCCCAAACTGTTCCCACAAACTTGGAAGAACAACCATTGTCCAAAATGTCTGAAGCATTAAAGGGGTTGTCTCACTTCAGTAAATGGTATTTATAATGTAAGTTAATACAAGGCACTTATAGGGGTTATTCAAACACTTAAAAGGGTTATCCAGTAATGTATAATGATGACCTATCCTCAGGATAGGTCATCATTAACTCATTGGTGGGGGTCAGAGTCCTGGCAACCCCTCTGATTCACTTCAAGGAGGCTGAGCTGCAACTTGGCCATGTGACCGATGTATGGTGACATCACATGGCCTAGGAAAGTGCACCAGCCTCTTTATAACAGCTGATCGACAGGGGTCCTGGGTGTTGAACCCCTGCTGATCTGATATTGATGAACTATCTTGAAGATAGGTCATCAATATAAATTCCAGGACAAGCCCTTTAAGAATTTTTTGTGATTGTCCATATTGCCTCCTTTGCTGGCTTGATTAATTTTTCCACCATATTATACACTGCTCGTATCCAGGGGTTATGACCACCCTGCAGTGCAGATATGAGGTGTCTGGGACTGGAGATGCTATGCATGTGTGCCTATATGCGTTTCTATAGTCCTGGCCATCAGAGAGGCAAGTGTTTTTTCCTATAGTGTGCAAGCACGGCAACCGCTGCTGGATTGCAGGGTGGATGTAACCATGGAAACAAGAAGTGTAGACTGTGATGGAAAAATGAATTCAGCCAGCAAAGGAGGCAATATGGACAATCACAATACATAAGTAAGTGCCTTGTATTAACCTTGTCTACATGATAAATGCCACTTGCTGAAGTGAGACAAGCCCTTTAAGATTTCCCTTCGCTGGTGCTAATGGGCCTAGGCCAGCCTCTGAAACACAACCCCATAGCATTATTCCTCCTCCAGCAAACCTAACAGCTGTGACAATGCAATCTTCTGTCCTTCAACAAACCAAGACTCATCCATCAGACTGCCAGATAGAGAAGTGTGATTTATCATCACACATTTCCACTCCTCCAGAGTCCAGATGCTACCAGATGACTGAATATGTGCTTGGAGATTTAAGGCTTACATGCAGCTGCTCGGCCATGGAAACCCATGCCCTGAAGCTCCCAGCACAGCACAGTTTTTGGGCTGAGGCTAATGTCAGAGAAAGTTTGGAGCTCTGTAGTTATGAAGTCAGCAGACCATTGGCGACTTTTATGCACTACTCTATGTTCCTCAGCACTTTGTGACCCCTCTTTGTAACTTTACGTGATCTCCTCTCTGTGGCTGAGTTACTGTGACTCCTTCCACTTTACAATAATTCCGCTCACAGTTGGTGGTGGAATATCTAGGAGGGAAGAAATTCCATGAAGTGACTTGACTTGAAGTGACAACGCAGGCATCCTATTACAGGACCATGCTGGAAATCAGTGAGCTCTTTAGAAAGCTCCTTTCTTTCACAAATGTTTGTGAAAACTGACTGTATGGCCAGGGGCTGGATTTTATACACCTGTGTAATGTACCAAACGCCTGAGTTCACTGATTAAGAGCTGAGTCCCAATACTTATATTGGGTGCATACTATTTTTTATCATCCACTCACCTGCTATGTCCCTGCACACATTTATAGAAATGCTAGTTGAAGAAGGCATGGGATAAGCACAAAGATAAACATATATATTTCAGTATATTTGATTCAATCCATTGGACCCTTATTTTTTAATGCTGGACAAACCTTTCATTAAAACTGATTGGGAGAGATTTTCTAATCAAACTGTGCCAGAATTCTGGCACAATTGCCACCAAAAAACTGGAATACGTGCCAAAAAAGACTTAAAAATAGGCCATATTCTGATGACACATTCCCTATAAGTGTATTTCACAGGAATATGAAATTTTCAAGACAACTTGAAGACATTTGAGATTAGAGACTTTTGTACTACAATACGATGTTGATATCATTTATGTTTAGTTCTTTTACAATCCAGATCTGGATACTTTTCCCCAGTTCCTTGTATGAGATCCATTTCCCCTACCTGATACAGAGAGTAATGTACATGGACGTACCCCGTTGCTGCCAGTGCTGGATGGTCCTTCTTTCGATGATATCTCGGTATGCGTTCTTTCTGATCCTTAACGACAGTTGTTGTGACTGAGATGGGAGTGTACAAGGAGTAGAAAAGCCTGTATTGTGAGTTAAAGGCACTTCCTTGAATTTATTGACTCATGAATGTTTGTCAGGGCAAACGCATTACATAATGGATCTTTTTTTGTTACTATTTGCACAATTAAAACTAAATGGCAATTAAATCATCTACAGATACTAATAAACAGGTGACTGTTGGTGCTTAGTATATCAGAGATACCGAATATGACCTTTGTCGCAGTTCTAATGAATATAATGACTCCTTTCATTAACCTCTTACAGGCCTTAAAGGGGTTGGCCCATCATAGACAATGGGGGCATATCGCTAGAATATGCCCCCATTGTCTGATAGGTGCGGGTCCCAGAGGAGAACTAGAACGGAGCGGGGAAATGAATGGAAGGCACATTGCGCATGCGCAGCCGCCCTCCATTCATTTCAATGGGGCCGCTGAAAATAGCCGAGCTCTGGCCTGCCCTATAGAAATGAACGGGAGCGGGGGCCGCGCGTGCGCGGTGCGCTCCCATTCACTTCTATGGTAGCAGCGGGATCAGTGCTTGGTAGTGGACAGACCCCAGGAAATTCTTGGTCCTCCATCCACAGCTCTCCCCTCTCTGTTCACCAGAGGTGGGACCCGCACCTATCAGACAATGGGGGCATAACCTAGCGATATGCCCCCATTGTATGTGATGGGAATACCCTTTAATACCAAGCAATTTTCTTCATTGTTGTATTCTAAGAGCTATAACTTTTTTTTTTTTTTAGACATATGAGAGCTAGATTATTGGGACGAGTTGTAGTTTCTAATTGCACCATTTTGGGGCACACAGGACTTAAGGGTGTATTAGCGTTTCCTCCCGGCAATCATCAGATGTCCTCCATGGCATGGGGAGGAGTGATCGCTATTCCATCCCCTGTCCCCATGCAGGGCAGTGGTGTGCCGGCAGCAGATCACTATTACACAGCGCAATCTGCCGCCGGCACCATGCTTAAAAATCACAATTGCCCCATAAACGAGCAATCAGGCATTTGGAGGCAGTATTGGACTGCCAGATGATCGCTAACGAACGCTCATAGGAACGCTCGTTAGTGATCATCTGTCAGAAAATCTGGCAGTCTAATACACCCGTTACTGGTTAACTTTTATTAACTAGTTCTGCAAGGGGGAGGGGAGTGATTGGGAAAAAACAACACTACTGCCACTACTTTATAAATTTAGCGACGTTCAATTTTTGGCATAAATAACATGATAATTTTACTCTATGTGACTGTGAACCCAGTGATACCAAATTACTAATTTTGTTACGTTTTCTACTTTTTTTTTAATATTTTCCAATTTTAAAGCTTCTTTTTTTTTCCCTAGAAAAAGGTGTCAGTTTTTTATACGTTAAAGGAAATCTGTCAGCCAAATCTAAACTATAGTATACCAGTCCAGCTACATAGCGCTGCCAAGCGACAATGAAAACAACCTCTCTAGTAATTTCTTTGTGTCTCGAATGCAGAAAAATAACTTATTCCTATGCAAAGTGGTCTCAAGGGCCTCAGCGAGAAATGTCTTGAATTGTATAGAGCTCAGGCCTCCTCTTCACAGTTTTCGTACCCTTTCTTCTGTCCCCTTGGTTTTACTTAGAAAGTATGGGCAGTATCGGCAGCAACTTAAGTCTAGAGTCGCTGATGAGCAGTTTTCTTCACCGCCTACTGAAGAAACTACTCACCAGCAGCAGCAGCTAGACATAGAGCAGAACCAGAACCAGCAGGTTGTGGCATATTTAGAGTGCACCCTGCCACCCCACATTGAAGATCCCCTGTACTACTGAGCAGCCAAACTCAATTAGTGGTAGCAACTGGCCGAGTTTGCCCTGGACATGTTTTCCTGCCCGGCCAGCAGTGTAGCATCAGAGCGGGTGTTAGTGTGGCAGTCCTATAGTTACCCTAAGGAGAACTCTCCTGTCCACCCAAAATGTGGAGAAACTGACATTTGTGAACATGAATCAGGTGTGGATCTGCCAGGATTTTCAAACACCAGTGCCTGATGCATCAGACTAGATCATCCATGGTGCCACACCTACACTTTGTCAAAAGAGACTTGTTTCTTCTGTCTACCTGCTTCAGCTACTATTCTGATGCTGTCACCCGCATAATGCCACACCACAGGTGCACCTACTGTACTGTCACCCACCATCTTCATCTGGTAATGGTATTGCCCCCCACCTCCCCACTATGTCACTGGGCCACTCTGTGGTCTCCTCATGCTGCTGCCACCTCTCCACTCTGTGGTCTCCTCATGCTGCTGCCACATCACCACTCTGTGGCCTCCTCATGCTGCTGCCACCTCAACACTATATCACTGAGCCACTTTGTGGTCTCCTCGTGCTGCTGCCACCTCACCATTCTGTGGTCGTCTCATACTGCTGCTACCTCAACACTATGTCACCGGGCCACTCTGTGATCTCCTAATGCTGCTGCCACCTCACCACTCTGCGGTCTCCTCATGCTGCTACCACCTCAACACTATGTCACTGGGCCACTCTGTGGTCTCCTTATGCTGCTGCCACCTCCTCACAGTCACTGGACCACTCATGGGACTCCTCATGCTACTGCCACATCACCACTCTGTGGTCTCCTCATGCTGCTGCCACCTCACCACTCTGTGGTCTCCTCATGCTGCTGCCATCTCACCACTATGTCACTGGGCCACTCTGTGGTCTCCTCATTCTACTGCCACGTCACCACTCTGTGGTCTCCTCATCCTGCTGCCACCTCTGGTCTCTGCATGCTGCTGCTACCTTAACACTATGTCACTGGGCCACTCTTTGGTCTCCTCATGCTGCTGCCACCTCATCACTATGTCACTGGGCTACTCTGTGGTCTCCTTATGCTGCTGCCACATCACCACTCTGTGGTCTCCTCACGCTGTTGCCACCTCCCCACTTTGTCACTGAGCCACTCTGTGGTCTCTAAAGCTGCTGCCACCTCAACACTCTGTCATTGGGCCACTCTGTGGTCTCCCCATGCTGCTGTCACATCGCCATTCTATCACTGGGCCACTCTGTGGACTTCTCATGCTGTTCCACTATTTTGCCTTTTTGGCCTGGTTGACATTATCATTTATTTGACCCTTCTTCTGATCTGTCAGAAGGAAGGAAAAATTAGATGCACAACAGATCCTGTCTATGTAGCAGCTGTAAGGCCTGCATGACATGGTCCCTATTTTGCATCAGAACTGGCTTATGATTTGGTAGTCAAAAGCAGGAGTGGATACAAAACACAAAAGACATGCAAATATTCCATTCATGTGTCATCTCTGTTTTGGATCCACTCCTGTTTTTTTTTTTTTACTTTAGCAATACTGATGGATTACTGACCAAATGCTGGTGGATGAGTGAAGGCGGATTCTCAACAGACAGGATCCATTTTTGGGGGGTTATTGTTCTGATGGATCAGTGGAAGGGCAAAATAATCAGTGACATCAACACAAACTTACTTCTGACACCCTCTCCACTCTGTCAAGGGGCTCTACTTGTATAAGCGTTTAATAGAACAGGTTCTGTAGACATCTACGTGGAATCAGCTGACGACGGTGTAAAAGGAGTGCACTCTTTCACGCTATAGTAGGATCTTGGGCCTCTGCACGTTTCTTTATACCTGCCGCTAACATTGACCTGTAAGGCTGAGTTCACTCTTGAGTTATTTGGTCAGTTTTGGCCCCATAACTGCCCAAATAAGTGAAGTGTTCAGCGATTCTAAGAGCGACGCCTGTTATCTGTGTGTCATACTGGCTCACAGTATTGTTTCACTACGACAGCAGACTCCCTATGCATGTTACTGGAAGACACAGTGTTCTACACCACTATACAGGCTCTCTGCAGCCAGGAAATAGCTGTTTTTTAACGTGTTTCACCACAAATAAATGTGGATCAAATAATATCTTTTTGGAAAATTCGGCGAACTGACCGAATCGAATTTTTGAGAAATTCACTCATCTCGAGTTATCAGTATAAAACATTTGGAAAAACCCCTTTAAACTTCACAACGAGGATTTGTTTGTCTGACTTCTGGCCCTCCAGCTGTTGAGGTAAGGCAGTAAGTATCTGATCAGTACTGATTACCAATGGAGAAACGTCCACCATGGACTTTTGGAGCAGAAAGCTGTACTCTACGTTTCTTTGGCAGTCCCATAGAGGATGCATGGCTGATTGACGCTCTTCTGGATAGGGGATATGTTCTTATGTTTTTATGATGGGACAATCCCTTTAAAGGAACAAATGAATGGGACTGGGCACAGATGCTATAGAATGAACAGTGCTGTGCTTGGTAAGCTGTGGGGAGACCACAGTGCTCACCATAGCACCGCAGCCTCTTCAAACAGCAAATTGCTGGGGGTCGGAGCCTCACTGATCACATACTGATGAACTATCCTGAGGATAGGTCACAAATATTCTAGTACCGGAAAACCTCTGATCCAGCGATCCATGCTGCCTGGCTGCAACAGTGATGTATTGTTGTGGCTGCGGTGCTGACATCCTGTATACCGCTGCAGCCAATCACTGTCCTATGATCGCGCGGTCAAAAGGAAATCCTGTCTGACCTTTACAAGAATGCCTGTTGTTATTTTTTTCTGATATGAACACTTAGAAATTCACTTGGGATAATCCATTAATTGAACACCAAGGGGTCTGCATATCAGTAAAGGCTCCATTGTACTTCTACACCTTTTTTTCTTCTGGGGACATTGCCCGCAAAGTGCCGGAGGTTGCACTGCCCATGCACAGCTGCCCTCCATTCGTTTCTATGGGACTACTGAAAAGGTGCGAGATGCCAGCTTGACTATTTTCGTAAGTCCCATTGAAATTAATGGGAAGCACACAGTGCAAGTGTGACCACTGCTCCATTCAGTTCTATGGGCTTACAGGATCCACACCCATCAGAAATGGGGGATAAATCCTAGTGATAAGCCCACAATGTCCAAGCTGGAACAACCCCTTTAATCCACCTGGCTGTGTCTGAATTGCACCTATTTATCCATGTTCTCTCTAGTCCTACTATTTAGTTCCTGAGTTCCGTCTGTTTGTGGAGAAGTTCTGTCTGAAGTTTGTGATGAGACCCTGGCTGTGCAACAGTATTTGCTTCTGAAGTCGCAAGCCTGTTCCTGAAGCCTTGTCTTTTACCTGCCTAGTATGTCTGGGTTCCAGAAATCATTGTCATGTTGGCTTGCTATTTCTGGTTCCAGAAGTTATTGCCATGTGGGCACTGGTCCCTGCAGTTGTTACTGTTTGTAGTGATTGTCTCTGTATTTCTAGGTTCCTGACGTCTTGATTCAGGTCTGAAAAAGTTCCAACTCCATGCTTCGGTATGTCTGGGTTCCTGAAGGCTAGATCCAAGTCTGAACACGTTCCAAGTCAATGTCTGCATCTCTCATTTCCAGAAGTCTTGATCCAAGTCTTAACAAATTCCAAGTTGATGTCTCTGTATGTCCTGCCCTGTAGGTCAGCTTCCTTCAATCTGGATTCCATCCTTGCAGTGTTTTCCATTTTGAGGCACAGTGGTTTCACAAAAATCCATAACTGGATGACAGCAGTTGTAATGCAGAATACTTTTTCTATCAGTGGGTTTAGGAAATGACATTAAACGTTCTACATAAGTGGTCGGACACATTGAGCCCATGGTTGTAGCCTACCCTGCAAATAAAATCATCCTCAAACAAAAAATAGTTGCTGAAAATAAACTAAAGCAGTTTGAGAACAGTAGTTTCCTCACAGGTATGCCAAATGGCTTTAAAATAATGTCCGAGACACTTGCCGAAAATGTCTGTAATGGGTGCAACTAGCAATTCTGCTCCTAGCAGTGGTTTAGTCATGTTATTATAGGAAACTGAACTGAGAACTGCAACCTGCAGAATACCCGGTAACAGAGGTCCAACCTCTGTTAGGGTGATGACAAGGGCTCTAGATCACAGTTTCAAGGGGTGATTGTCATGAACTTAGTGCCCCACATTCCCGCCTTCTACTCTTCGGTCAATTGCCACCATTTTGGTCTTCTCAGCAAAGCTGGTGGGAGGGCAGTTGGCGGATGTGTTATATTTTAAGTCGATGTTTGTGGCCTGTTTAGCTCCACTGTCCCTCCCTTCCTCCACAGCTGCTACTAAGTAAGAATTAATTTTCATCCAACTCTCTATTCTGTGCAGTAATTGCTAATTAAGTAATATACACTTGGCTGTAGAAACCAGCTTTTCTAGGATTCTTTGCCAGTTATTAAGCTTTTAACCTAGTTCCTGTGTTGGTCTAGTTTACTCGGTAGATATCTTGTGATTTTGACCTTGGCTTTGCTCCTGATCATTTTTTCTGGATTAACCTTGCACTGACTTTTTCTCCTGGTAACCTGACTCCTGGACTGTTTATTGGATTTGTCTCCATTTTGGTCTTTTCGTTCTTCTTGTTCTTCTCTGGCTCTGACCCAGTTAGCTGACCACTCTAACTTTCCTTGATTTTTGCACATGCTCTTTAACTTTCCATGTAACTCTCCTCTTCTCTGTCAGTCTTGAGCCTCGTGTTCTGGAGGATTTTGAATTGAGCAGTGGTTATACATATACTCTGCATCTATGGGACTGATGGAGATAGCTGAGAGTTGAATGGAGTTTCTTAGTGCACAAGCATGACCACATCATTATTCAAGCCTCTTTTGGAAAGGGGGCTTTTAGGGATCGATGGTTGTCCCAGTGGTGGGGCACCTAGTGACCTGTGTATATAATTGTTCCAGTGGTGGGGCGCCTAGTGACCAGTGAATACTTTTTTAGTTGTTTTTATTTTAATGTAGCCTCTTAAACCCTAAGCTAACAACAGTTATCAGAGACAGTCATATTTGACTCAATTGTGGTTTGCACTTTCATCTTTATTTTACAAAAGTTTCTCAAAAGAAAAAAAACCCTCATTTCTAGGTGAAGCACTAAGACTTCAAATACCCACAGTCAAAAGCAATTCAATGATCAGAAATAATGATTTTACCTTAAGTAACTTGTCTAGTCGGGGTGGATATTAATATGTTTATATAATCTCATTATCACTACATATTTGTGTCATGTGATCTTCTACTATTAAATGAAGTGATTCAGTAGTAGGTAGGTGTCAGAACAGGTGAAGCCTGGAACGGTATGTTATTGCAAAATGATATTATACTGCTGTACAACTGTAGAATTGATGTGTTTTTTATAAACTGTTAGACATTATAAAATTGATTTTTACAATATGAACTGAAACTTGCATTATTTGTGCGCTGCTCAATAATGAAAGTATACTTTCCATATATTCTGCAGTCTACACAGAAACAGTCATCCTTCACCTAAGTTCAATGAATGTTACTATGTCAATTTTATGAAATAAGAGAAAACTGGAATCACCAATTTAAGGTATAATGACCTAACAGATCTCTATTTTTTAAATTCACAAAGGTTAACTGGTGTGACATTTTAGTTTCTAGCTATCCATCTTGTCTCTATCTATGTACTATAAAGAATGAGCCGAGTAAAAGAATTGTTACTCATTTATATCAATGATTGGCAGGATGAGATTAGAAATTGGCAGAACTGTTCCTTTTTTTGAGGTTATTTTGTTTTTTTTTAACTAAAACCCCCGTTAACCAGTGTTAAAATATTTCAAAAATGTAACTGTACATACAACAGTTAACTTACCTTTAGCAAACTTTGCACCCCCTCCCCACTAAATTGCTAAAGTGTTCGCTATGATAAATGTGATTTGATCTCCTAAGGTGGACTGTCAGCTCTGTAATTGGTCAGATTACTTGTAAGATCCCAAATGCTTTTATTTAAATAGAGCACAGCAGGAATACAGGCAGGAACATCTTTGCTTGACATCTGGAAATCTATCCTGTTGTTCCCTGCTGGCACTGGCACCATGCCACTGAAAAAGCCATCTGGCGCCCTGGTCGCCAGCTGCCTTTCATGTGGCTGCCTTCATCTTCCTGCCTAGTGTGTCCTTAGGGTGCGCTCCTGTCCAGTCTTTTAAAGAACCAGTGCACACGCTGACTAAATCTTCCCCAACCAATGGCTTACCAATGCCTGAGGCTCCCAATATTAAAGTCACCCTCTTCAGGCAGATGGTGCCTGAGCGTTATGTTCCCGGGTGACCGGCAAAGATGTTTTGCAAGTCTTGTGCTATTGCGATTTACCTGCATTTTTCCTGTGTTTTTTCCTGTCTGTATTCCTGCTGTGCTCCAATCGCAGTTCCCGTCCTGCCTGTGTGCTCCAGCATTTTCAAGTCGACATTTAGTTCTATTTGTGTTTAAGTGAACCCAGTTTGTCTGCCTTGTCTATGTTTCTGCCAAACACCCAGCCAAGCACTGCTACCCTGCCCGTCCATCTTTCCTGCGTCTACATATCTACGTATCCAGTGTGATTCTTGGATCTCACAACCATGATTCAAGCCTTGGTGCATTTTTTGTAGTTCTGAGCTCCTGGTGCTTGCACTAGAATTTCTAATCCCAGTGGGTCAGCTGCCAACTAAACCAGGTCTATTCCAGGAGGTAGTGGTCTGGTTGTTAAGTCCAGATCCCTTTACAGCGGTTAAAGAGTGAATATATGAGAAAGCCCTTACGGTTGGCGCCACACCAGACCGGTTAGTTGGCACATGTCCACACTCATTGATCTGTAACAATCCTATATAAACTGCTGTTACTTCTGAGTGAGAGAGAGTTAAAGAGCAGAATCTCCTGCTTTTCCCATGTGTTGTGTATGGTAGACATCATAGCAGCTATTCTCTTAAACTGAAAGGTTAGCTGTTAAAATAAAATATGTACTCCTGTGTAAGTCTGGTAGTAGGTCAAATGTGAAAAATGATGTATTTCAGAAAATATAAGAATAGTTAAAAATACTAAGGGGAATTTTCCTAAACATGGATTCCCATTTGGCATAGGATGCAGAATAAGGAAACTGACTATGCTGGAGATGGATGCTTCGTGCTCCTTCACATATGTCCAGCAATCCGGCTCAGTTCCCCAACAGCATGAAGCAGAAAATGCCAAAAGGGAACTGAATCCAGGACTGATCCCATCATTTTTATGATATCATTCTCATGCATCCGGTGCCCCAAATGTGATGTAGAATGTCAAATAGCGGCAGACAGGAAAATTATGCATGCTTAGCTTCTCTCTCTGGCGCTGGCAGTGTATAGAAATGTGATCTGTGCTCTGACATACAATTCATATATATCAGTTGTGTCCGGCTTCCAGCCTAAAATAGTAGGTCAGACTCAACTGATACGTGTGACGCAGGCCTAAATGTGAATTCTCATCCTAAATGTATAAAGTTTCCACTGAATTCACACTTATGTATGTCTGCTTACATCAAAAGTTACTCCACACCTGACCATGGTTTGCATGTAATCTTTCACGTCGGCTTCAATTGATAGGGATTGACCTGTAATGATCACATATGTCATTTGGAGCTCTTTATCGAATACTGACCTCTCACCCCTATAAAAATATCTTATGAGATTAATCAAAGCAAACCTTTGGACCAAGTAGATTGAATAACATAAAAGGACAGCTGCTTACAGGGCCCCTGGGCATGAACACATCACACGCTTCATACATGATGTGTGCCCTTGGCTTGGGCTCCAGCATTTCTCTACTGCCAGACTCTGGTGCGATAGTGTCAAAAGAGGAATTGCCACTTCAGATTTTGTCAGATTTGATGTGGAAATTTCCCAGAGCAAATAGAACTCTGGCGGGCTCACCCTTGAAGGGTAACTAAACCTCTGTAGAAAACGAATGGTCAAAAATGCTGTTCTGAACTCTACGCCCCTTCAGCTTTCATTGCCTTGGATCAGCGCATGTTTTCCATGGATGAATGCTCAATACGTTCAGACAGCCGAATGGGGCACAGTGGTCAGTGCTTATGTTCCCTTTTTTATTTTTGGGAAAAAGTTTCAGTAAGAAAAAAAATACCCACATGTGATCCTGAAAATGTAGGACTAGAATCCGTTATAGGAAGAGAAGAATAGGAAAAGTACCATTGACTATAATAGGATCTACAAGAAAATTTAGACTAGCACATCTAAAGTCACAGGTGCACATCCATAAAGCTAGCATGTAGACAGCAAACAAAAACATTAGGTATCCATCTGCAGACGCCTGTAGATGGGCCCGACACGTGTTTGATCAAAAATGTGCGCAAAGAGCTTCCATTATTCATGTATAGTAGGTATAGTACCACTTTAATTCAGGATAATTCCTAATCTCTAGTTCTATTGTTTGCATGTGTAATGGTATGCTGCTATAATAAGATTCATTCGGTTTCTGTTCGGGAAAACATTTTTTAGCGGATAAAAAAGTTCTGCATGCAGAAGTTTTCTCTCTGAAAGCCCTGAACTGAGCCTCCTATGCAGATGTAAATGTAGCCTTAGCACAGACTGATTTTGTTAAAACAAATTGTGTGAAGATTCAGATTTAAATGCCGGTTGTACAACATTCCTGCAAAATTTTATTTATTGAGGTGTTGTTTGAAAAGCTGCCAAGATGAAAAATGCCGATTCAGCATTTGAGCTCAGATTCAACAGGTTGAGCTTGGACAAAATGTGTCACAATCTGCATGTAACTCATAAAATTTTGAGGTGGATTTTGCTGGGGATCTGCTAGGGCTTTGAGGGCTAACCTCCGGCACTCCAGATGTGGTAAAACTACGACTCCCAAGATGTACACTTGCTTGGCTATTCTCAGAACTCCATAGAAATGAATGGAGCATGCTGGGAGTTGTAGTTTCACCACAGCTGGTTCACCGGAGGTTAACCATCACTGTGCTAGGCATTTCATCCATGTGCAATGCAAAGGTTAAAATCCATGGAAGAAATCCAAAGTACAGTGCCTTGCGAAAGTATTCGGCCCCCTGGAACTTTTCAACCTTTTGCCACATTTCAGGCTTCAAACAAAAAGATATAACATTTTTTTAAATTTTTGGTGAAGAATCAACAACAAGTGGGTCACAATTGTGAAGTGGAACGAAATTTATTGGATCATTTAATCCTTTTTTGTAATAATAAAACTGATAAGTGGGGCGTGCAAAATTATTCGGCCCCCTTGCATTAATACTTTGTTGCGCCAACTTTTGCTGCGATTACAGCTGCGGTCTCTTGGGGTATGTCTCTATCAGTTTTGCACATCTAGAGACTGAAATTCTTGCCCATTCTTCCTTGCAAAACAGCTGGAGCTCTTTGAGGTTGGATGGAGAGCGTTTATGGACAGCAGTTTTCAGCTCTTTCCACATATTCTCAATTGGATTCAGGTCTGGACTTTGACTTGGCCATTCTAAGACCTGGATACGTTTATTTTTGAACCATTCCATTGTAGATTTTGCTTTATGTTTGGGATCATTGTCTTGTTGGAAGATAAATCTCCGTCCTAGTCTCAGGTCTTTTGCAGACTCCAACAGGTTTTCATCCAGAATGGTCCTGTATTTGGCTCCCTCCATCTTCCCATCAATTTTAACCATCTTCCCTGTCCCTGCTGATGAAAAGCAGGCCCAAACCATGATGCTGCCACCACCATGTTTGACAGTGGGGATGGTGTGTTCAGGGTGATGAGCTGTGTTGCTTTTACGCCAAACATATCGTTTTGCATTGTTTCCAAAAAGTTCGATTTTGGTTTCATCTGACCAGAGCACCTTCTTCCACATGTTTGGGGTGTCTCCCAGGTGGCTTGTGGCAAACTGTAAACAAGACTTTTTATGGATATCTTTGAGAAATGTCTTTCTTCTTGCCACTCTTCCATAAAGGCCAGATTTGTGAAGTGTTGGACTGATTGTTGTCCTATGGACAGACTCTCCCACCTCAGCTGTAGATCTCTGCAGTTCATCCAGAGTGATCATGGGCCTCTTGGCTGCATCTCTGATCAGTCTTCTCCTTGTTTGAGATGAAAGTTTAGAGGGACGGCCGGGTCTTGGTAGATTTGCAGTGGTCTGATACTCCTTCCATTTCAATATGATCACTTGCACAGTGCTCCTTGGGATGTTTAAAGCTTAGTGAAATCTTTTCCAAATCCGGCTTTAAACTTCTCCACAACAGTATCACGGACCTGCCTGGTGTGTTCCTTGGTCTTCATGATGCAGAACCCTGAGACTATCACAGAGCAGGTACATTTATATGGAGACTTGATTACACACAGGTGGATTCTATTTCTCTTCATCAGTCATTTAGGACAACATTGGATCATTCAGAGATCCTCAATGAACTTCTGGAGTGAGTTTTCTGAACTGAAAGTAAATGGACCGAATAATTTTGCACGCCCCACTTTTCAGTTTTATTATTACAAAAAAAGTTTAAATGATCCAATAAATTTCGTTCCACTTCACAATTGTGACCCACTTGTTGTTGATTCTTCACCAAAAATTTAAAATGTTATCTCTTTTTGTTTGAAGCCTGAAATATGGCAAAAGGTTGAAAAGTTCCAGGGGGCCGAATACTTTCTCAAGGCACTGTATAAGGCCCTTGTTATGCTGGTGACCCATATGCATCACTGCCCCGCTATCCTGGGCAAGCATGGGTGTTGCTCCACTCACCCTGTGTGTAGTAGGGCTTGTATTTAGTGAAACTTTTTTGTAGTACTGCACAGGTTAACCTTCCCTCTTGCTTTTTGTTCAACTATACTATACTATACAATATACTAAAGTACTGATCTGATAAACCCTCCTACAGTATTTGTTCTGGACTGTTTGCTCTACTCCTTTGCCTGAGCTTTAGTTATTGTAATGCTTACTGATCCTAGAGAAGGTGTACTTTTTCTGTCTGTCTACCCATGTATGAACTCTGCCTGCTTACCAACTCTGAATGTCTGTTGCCTTCCCTGATCTTGGACTTTACGGATATGCTCAAACTCTGCCTGTCCTGATCTCAGACTTTTTTTTTTACAAATACACACGAACTCTGCCTGACCTCAGACCATGGGCGGATTGGCCATAGACCTTACAGGGAAATATCCCGGTGGGCCGATGCCCATGGGGCCACCTGGATCCTTCTCATGACTGGCCAGTAGAAGTTTTTGGGGATGTATTTTGTGCTGCTGGCAGTATTTTGTGATGGACTGTGGTATTTGGCTCTCTTGGAGTGGTATCATGTGCCACAATATGGTATAGCTGGCCCTGCCTTCCATCAATTTGGACCTGACTACAAAACAGGGCCACTTTTAGTATTTTTTCCAGGGCCACTTTAAGTTCGCAGTCCGCCCCTGCCTCAGACTGGCCTTAGACTTCTTTTATGGATATGCACAAAACTCTGCTTGCCTTACCCTCTACCAGTTTCCTGACTACAAATATTGCCTGCTTCACACCAATGTCTCTAACCCCTGTGAGTTAGCTGCCAATTACACCAGGTCTACTCCAGGAGGTAGCAGCCTGGTGAGTCATCAGCAGCGAAGATCAGATCTCAGTAGACGGGTTAAAGGGTGATCAGGATATCACAAAGATAACTGACTGTCTGTTACAACCATGTTCACACAAGTAAATACACGTTGGAAACTTCTGATGTGTACTGGCCACAAATTCTGCAAATAAATAGACATAGCATGACCCTCAGATTTCTGTATCTGTAGTTTGTCATGCAGGAGATTCAACTGCAAATCAGCCCCATTCCATGGGACTGGGCTGCGTGTGGATACCCACTGCGGCTTCATAGTGGATAAATGTCTGATCATTGGGGGTCCAACTGCTGGGCCCTCCGCCAATGATGAGAATAAGGGCCTGTGCTACCCAGTGTGAATAGAATGCAGTCACATATGTACACTTCCAGCCTGAGATAGCCAAGTACTTGTACTCAGCTATCTCCGGTATTTCCATAGAGAATGGGGAGTTTTTGAGACAGACGCAGGTTCAACCGGTGTCAGACAGATCAGACACTTATCTCCTACCCTGTGGATAAGCGCCCTTATCTTAAATAGACAACCCCTTTAAGTCAATTGTCTGGTCAGAATAGATATTAATATGTTTATATAATGTGTTTATCATTACAGATTTGTGCCCTATGCCCTAGCTTTCACCCATTTTTACCTTTCCAAGAACTTCCCTCCTGGGTTGTCACATGATCTACTACTATTAAAGGAACTTCTTTAATAGTAGGCAGGTGTCAAAGCAGGTGAAGCCTGGAACGGTATGTACATCCTAAATAATATTATACTGCTGTATAAGTGCGGAATGGGTTCTGTTCTGATGTGTTTTTTATTAACTGTTAAACATTATAAGATCTTGTGAAAGCTGCTAGCAATATCTCCAGTGAATGCTTTTCCTAAGTTTATGAAGAGTAAGTGTGCAGGGTCATTTTTTGCATTTTATTGTATATATTTCCAAATTACATTTATTTTTCTGTTCTTTGTTATATCGTGCCAACATATTTTGCAATCTATTCACCTCTGTACTATAAAGAATAATATGTAAGCCAAGTAAAAGCAATGTTCGTGTGAGTGATTATTTATTAATATAAATGAACAGCAGGATAAGTTGAATAATTGCCAGAACCTTTACTTTTTGTTAGGTTGTTTTTGTTTTATAACTAAAACCACTGATAATGTACAGTAGTTAAAATTGTTAAAACATTTTCCAAATAGTAGGTAACCACTAAATCAGGGGTGGGGAACCACGTATGTGGCCCACGGGACCATTTCATGTAGCCCCCTGCCAGAAAATGCTAATGACCGCTTCCATTATGGAAGTGGTCATTAGCATGCGGGAGGCACAGGAAGGTGAGGTGAGAAGGTGCACTGCACTAGCTGTACTCCTCTTCCCTGGTCTTCTTCCAGCCCACCTCTCTAACATACAGTGTTAGGGCTTAGTGCACGTAGATGCGCACTATGACCTGACGCAGCAGCAATAACGCTTCTTCCTTCTCCCATCCCAGGTTTTGTTATTGCATGGTGCCAAAAAACTACACAAGCTTCTGGGTCGTAGCACACCCTTATCAGCTATGTAGTGAGGCTGTTTTCCCCTGTAACTGGGTACATTACATTAACCTCAGTTAGAGGAGAAGTTAACAATAAAAAAAAATATTAATGAGGTTATCCAGGAATGGACTCAGGATAGATCATTATTATCACAATGGTGGGGGTCCTAGTCCCAGCACCCCCGCTAATAAGCTGATACAGGGAGCCACCTCGTTCACTGGAGCTCTGGTGAGCGCAGCCGGCTCCCGGTATCTCTCCAAGCAAAGCGCCGTACATTGTATAGCAGCTGTGCTTGGTATTGCAGCTAACCCCAATTCACTTCTATTGGGTGGAGCTACAAATAGGCCATGTGACTGATGTATGGTGACGTCACCTGGCCTAGGAAGAGGTTACCGTGCTCACAGAGAGTCGGCCTCCTCTAAGAGCTCATTGGCAGGGGTCCTGTATGTCGGACCTCTGTTAATATGATATTGATGATCTATCCTGAGGTATATCTTGACCTTATGGGGCACAAAGTGTATAATTAAATAAATAATGACAACATAAAATTAAAAATATAATAATATTAATAAAAAGACCACCACTGCTAGCCCACATCACAGCTTATAAGCCCTCCACTCCAACCATAAACTATATATCCTGTATATCTAAACAACATTAACAGAAAGGGGACAAAATGTGAAAATGCATTTTAGTTGCACTTTGTGTTGTTATAGTAAAAAAGTGCAACAAAAAAAGTGAAAATAGACTATTTTTCTCCATTTTTGATATTTTCCTAGGTATAAAACAAAGATAAAAATACTAAAATGAAAATGGCATAAAAATAACACCTGGCTGTCTAAGTATATCCCTTATTGGAGCTTCCTAATTTCTGGATTCTGGATATTGATTCTTCTACCAAAGTACCTTTAAAGAAGAACTCCCAACAAAAATTTTATTCCATGTCCTGCTAGAAATGTACATGATATAATCTGTAGTGAATGTCATTTTCTTACCAATGTCTGAATTTTTGACTTCTATCATCCCGAAGTTTTCATGTGACCAGCAATTAGACCCACCAACTCACACCTAGACTTATGTGTGGACAGGAAGTCTAATTCTCTATGTATTCCTATGAGACTGAAAGTGAGGCTCCCGTAGGAATGAATAGAGCAGTTACTGGCTTTCTGTCCTGGGTCAGTTGGAGGTCAGGGAGTTGGTCACATGACCCAGGTACAATAAGAAGAGAGGTTTTTACTCACAGAAACAGTCACTGATAAGAAAATGACAATCACTACAGATTATATCATGCACCTTTCTAACAGGTCAGAGAATAAATTTTTTTGCGGGAGTTCTTCTTTAAAAGTTGTCTCATCTCAGACAATGGGACCATATTGCTAGGATATGCCCCCCTTGTCTTATAGGTGCGGGTCCCTCCGCTGGGACCCACACCTATATCGGGATCGGAGCCCTGCAAGGTGATGGATGGAGGACTCCGGTCTGGCAGCCACCAAGCTGGCTCCCCTTTGAAGTGAATGGGAGCGCACCATGCATGCACGGTCCCCACTCCACTTCTATGGGCCCGCCAGAAATAGCCGGGGCAGTGCGCCCTCCAACACTTTCGGGGCTCTGTTCTCGATATATGGGGGCATATCCTAGTGATATGCCACCAATGTCTGTGATGAGACAACCCCTTTAAGTCCACTTGCTGATCTGAAAAAACTGTATATGGTCCCTGTGCTGTTTGCATTTTTTTGCGGACCCATTTACTTTACTGGGTCCAAGGTCTATCTTTTTGCAGAATGGGCATATGGATACGGAAAGCACACAGATGATCCATGTGCTTTCGCATCCATATGTCCGTTCTGCAAAAAGGTAGAACATGTCCTCATGTCCTATACCACAAAATGCAGACCACTGACCCATTAAAGACAATGGGCCTGCAAAAAATGCTTTTCATGATTTTTTTTTTTTTACAAACGTTTTTTGGGTGGACTTTTTTATTCACACATTAAATTCCTGTAGAGAATCCTATGACCCAAAAAACTCACCAAAAGTGGAGAAAACGCCAAAAAGAACTGCACTTTGTAGTCATTTTATGTTTTCTTTATTGGTTTTAAAGTTAGAAAAATGCAGGAATAACTTGCCATGAAATGCGTAGACAAAAATGCAATATTTTATTTCCTAAAAACACAAATGTAGACATTATCAACTTAAAGGGTTTTTTTTGGGATTTTAAAACTGATGACCTGGTTGACCTGTCATCAGACCGGTGGGGGTCCGACACCTGGAACCCCCGCCAATCAGCTGGTTGAAGGGAAGGCTGTGCTCCATGTGAGCATAGCCTTTGCTTGTTTGTTTACTTGCTCGCCATAGACAGCGCAGTGGTGAGCCAGAGTAATTACATCTCAGCCGTCCCATTCACTTCTATAGGACTGCTCGTTCCTATACACTTGAATAGGCCCATTGAAAAGAATGGTAGGACTTGTCGTTACACCTGCTCACCGCTGCACTGTCGATGGCGAGCAGCTGATCAGCAGGAGTTCCATTTGTCGGGCCCCTGCTGGTATATTGAGGATAGGTTATCAATATTAAATTTGTGGAAAGCCCCTTTAACATCCACCAAATCAGTGTCAGTGGCTTAGGCTGGTTGATAAAGTCAGTGTCTGACCTCTATATCACCTATGTAAAATCTTTTTGTGTGTATACCTCTATATTTTCCATTCCTCTATTATTCCTACTTGAAATTTATGAGTGAAATGCCAGCAGTCTGCAATAAAGGTCCAGCTGGGTGCTACCAGTTGGGGAGGGAGGGGGGTTCCTGCACAGTCTGACACTATTCAATCACTGCTGCCCGTGTCAGACTGTGCAGGGACACCCCCCTCCCAACTGGTTGCCCCTAGTTGGACCTTTATTGCAGACTGCTGGAAATTCATTCATAAACTTCTAGGAGGAATAATGGCACAACATGAAGTTATACGAAAAGATGTTACCCGTTAGGCTATGGTCTGTTTCTAGTATTTCTACTCAGCTCCATTGAAGTGAATGGGATTGACCTGAAATGCCCCACATGTCACAGGAAGCCGGGGATTTGGAGCTCTGCATTGGAAAGTTGATCTCTGACCCCTATAAAGATATCTTATGACATTAATTAAAACACACCTTTGGGCGACTTTGTATAAAATAAAAGAACGGCTGCTTCAAGGGCCCCTGTACATGAGCAGATCACGTGCTTCACGCATGCTTGGGCCCTGTCATTTTCTACTGTCCTGGTGTAATAGTATCAAAAGGGGAATGACGAGAGAAAAATAAGACTAAGAAAAAATATAGGTGCACTTACATGATATTTTATTTAGTAGTTTTGGCCCAAAGTTCACATTAAACAAGACAAAAATAATTAAGCGACTTTTGCAGATATTTCAGCATTTGATTAAAGCTTTGATTTGATTAAAGCTTTGGCTACATGGCAATCTTAGGCGCGACACCCACGGCATAACCGAAGAACGCTGAGCAGTCACGCAGCCATTGAACTGAATGGGATTGCAGTACGACTCATAAGCGGCCACAACCTTGACCCCAGAATGGCAAAAATCCAGCAGTGTTGGAATTTTTAAATATTCTAGGGTCAAGGTTGTGAGTCGCACTGAGACCTCTTTCAGTTCAATGGCTGCACTGCTACATAGCGTTCTATGATTGTGCAGCCTAAGGCCTCATTCACATCTGCCGTATCCTCTACTTTACAGCCGGATCCCTATTTACTGCAATGAGGTTTGGCGGTAATCCACTTAATTTCCAGCCAAATTACTGGGCTTCGGCCGATCATCAATCTGCGCCGAATCAGGCAGCCCGATCTCCAAAACGGAGATGTGAATGCAACCTAAGGGGCTTTTCCCCTATCCACAGGATGTGGGGTCACCATGGGGGCATCAGGGGATTGGTAGGTATGTTCACAGTTGCAGTTCAAATCCAGTAAGCTGTTACGGCATAAATGGCTGCTGCTGGCCGGACAAAAAACGTTGCATGCAACGTTATTTGTCTGTCGAAACCCGGCATTTATCCCGGAAAGTGCAGGATCCCATGATGGTCAATGTGGATGTGGAGGTCAATGGTAGAATCCAGCAATGCCGGATCGAGTAAACAACAGCAACTAGCTAAAGCAACTGTGAAAGTACCCTAAAGGCCTTTTCTCCAAAAAAAAAGGGATATCTGCGGCAATATTTCCACTTTTTGGAGATTTGCCACTGTGGAGGTTTTGTAGGATTTGTTGCAGAAAAGTTTCCCATAGCAAATCCAACCCAATCGTTAAAGTACTCAAGTGAGACCCTGAAGGCACTGGAAAGGACTAAAATCTTTCTGACTCAAGCAAACACAATTAAGCTGCGACCTATATTACTGAAAAAAATTGCGTGCACATTCCTGCTAAATTTTATTTATTGAAGCTTTGGTTGAAAAGCTGCCAGGATGAAAAATGCTGATTCAGCATCAGTAAAATGAGCGCAGATCCACCCCAGACTATTAGATTTGATTGCAACTTTCTTTTGAAAATTACAGTATTGGGCTGTGTCCACACAGGGCGTATTTTGCTGCCTGGGATTTCACCCTATGCAAAGCGTAAAATCTGTGGTGGAAATTCACAGCATAAGGTCATGTTCACACAACAAATTCCACGTCAGGTAAAATCCGCCATGTATTTGCTGTGGCATACACAGTAGAATTCCAGTGCTGACCCGGATTTCTGACTCGGATTTCTAGTTTGTCTTGCCTTAACCGTGCCAAGGAAGCAACTTCCCATCTTGAGACAGATTGCAGATTCATGCAGAAAAATTCACGGCCGTATGAACAGCCACGCAGATTCCTGTTGGAAACAATGGACAAGGATTTACTGTGTGAACATACCCTAACTGACGTGATGCAGATTTAAGTTTCTCCTTGCATATTCATTTTTGCTCAAATTTCATCCTTTCAATCCGAAACTGAAAATCAGTTCCAGCAAGCACATGGATTTCTGCAACCCCAATCAAGGTAAACGGAACTGATTTTCAGTCACGTGTGAAGGCACCCTAATTCCACCCTTCAGCAGTAAATCTTTTTTTTTAATCTCACATATGGAGATACCCTTAAAGGGTTTGTTCTGCCTTGAAGCCAACAACAAATGGGGTCCTAACCTGTGCCCCTGAACATAAAAAACTATCCGCAATCCTGCAGCATCTCCATTCCAGGCTGCTTCTGCCAGTCACCACAGGTCCAGGAAGCCACTTGGTCCCATGACCATGGCCAATCACAGGTCTCAGTGGTCATAGGGGCTTGAATGGTACCTCACTACTGTGATGTAGCATTGACGCTGTTATGACTGCTGAGGACTGTGATTGGCCACAGCATTCACTGGACCAAGACACTTTCTGGTCCAGCAGGGATTAGAAGCGGCAAGGGAACGGAGCAGTGGCAGGTGTGAGTTTTTTATGTTCAGGGAACAGGTTAGGGCTTCAGGGTTTTTGGCTCAAAGGCTGGACAACCCCTTTAATTCACCATTATTACCCAGCTGCAGTGGTGACGTTACGTTGACAACGCGTCACTGTTTCAGCCAATCACTGGCCTCGTCGGTGTGTGGTAAAGAGACCCCACGATCTGTCAAGTAATCTTTACTGCAGTGGGTGATCCTGAGGGTTGTCCAGTCAACCCCCCGCACATGCGCGGCCATCCTCTCTATGGGAGTGCAAAAATAGCTAAGCGCTGGCTTGTTTTTTTCCAGCAGTTCCGTACAACCGAATGGAGCAAAGGCCACACTTATGCAGTGCACTCTCCATACCTTTCTATGGGACTGCCAAAAATAGCCGAGAGAGCCACTAGGGTCTTTTCCGTCCCTCCCATTGAAATGAATAGAGGCAGCCGCACATGCATGGAGCGCTCTCCCAAACTTTGAGAGCTCTGTTCTATAAATAGGTGCGGCTCCCTATCTGACATTGGTGGCATACCCTAGTGATATGCCACTAATGTTCGAGGTGAGACAACCCCTTGACATAGTTAGAAATTAGGCATGGGTAAGGTGTACTATTTTCTTTCGAGAAATGACTGCAGTTTGCAATTATAATGAAGCAAGGTTGTGTGCAAGTCTGTTACACTGTGCATACTATTTTTATAATGGCAGTATGAAGATAACAGTATTTTATTACATGCTGTTTTTTGAACTTGTATTTTTAGCCATACAATGTTACACAGTGCAAATATTATATAACGTAAGATAGAAATTACATTTCACATTAAAAAAATCTAAGTTTACCTCCAAGGACTATAAACATAATTTTGTCAGCGGCTGAATGCAGTTCATTGGGTTTCGTAACAGATGAATTGGTGCAGTGTCGGCCTGGGGCTCCTTGATCCCACAAGAGGAAAGTATTATCAGGGCCCAACCTCTATATCCTCAATAAAGTCTAATAGGGTTTGACTCAAAAAAATAGGCCTAAGTGTCAAGTGATTAGCTTTAGAGATGAGCGAATCTATTCGCCGATTCATAGATTCATATCGAGTCTTGGAAATTTTTAGCTGCGAACGAATCCGAATTTCTTTGGATTCGCTTCGTATTATTCGCAAATCTTCGCAAAATTTGACACGCTAACGTTACATACAATACGTATGAAACATAACAAACGTACGCATTCTGTGTGAGAAGGGACAATGACGATACGCCCATGAAGAGCGGGAAAGTGAAGATACGCCCCCCTGGAAAAAAACAGCCCGGCCCACTGGGATCTAACTGTTTTGCACGTATAGGGAGTGAAGAATCCTCCCTCAGTACTCCACCCTCCTCTGAACCAGTTTAGACCAGCGCTGGCCTCAAAGCAAGAGGCAAGCTTCATGGCTAAAAAACAGCTGCATCCAAATTGGAACCAGATGTATTTTGGAGACGACTTATCTGAACCACCAGCCGCTCAAGACATCAGGGTGTCACAAATCTGCCAGAGAAACCCAGCTTCAGTGCCTGTGTGTTCCTTACCACCTTCTGAGGTTGCTGTTGCTGCGACTTGTGAGGCGGCTGGAGCGTCTGCTTTGGCTTGTGCAGCTGCTTTGGCTCCTGCAGCTGGAACGTTTGCTTTGGCTCTGGCTCCTGGTGGCTGGAGCGTCCACTTCGCCACCCAGGAGGAGATCCACCCCTTCCATACTCCAGAACCCAATTGTTCCACCATCTGTGACGGCCTATGCACAGACCTTTGGGACTATAAAACCGCAGTGGAGGACTGGGTCATACAGGTAATCGACCACTCTAGGCCGGGAGATCCTTCATTGGAACGGAGAAAGGGAACTGTGATTTGGTTTTCCGTTGGGAGAGGGTCTGGCTTCATGCAGGATGATGAGGATGGAAAAGAATATTTTGTGGACTGCAGGTCGGTGAAACGGCCGTACCTGCCACAACATCGCCATAGCCTGTACATGGGAGATCAGGTGTAGTACACCCCCATGGCGTCCCTGAAAGGCCCATTTGCGACCAGGGTTACCCTCTTTTCAAAGCCTCTGGTGCCTACAACAGAACCAGAAGTTTGGCCGGATGAACCACCAGGTCCAGGACGCTTTCGCTGCCTCCAGGAGTTCCCAGATGGCGTCCTCCGGTTCAGGAAAAAGCCACAGCCTCAGCCGGAGCCTCTGATTCCTGGACCGCCAGCACCACCACCACCACAGTTCTTACAGCTGGGTCAGCTGACCATGTTATCGTTCACCTTCCAATCCACGGTGGTCCACCAATACCAGCTGCCGTGGAAGATGAAGCCAGCAGCAGCTGGGGAAGCTGGGGCTTCTTTCCTGGATGCAACCTTTCCGGGAACCGCTGCAGCCGGAAGTCCTTACCCCTGTTGTCCCGGCAGGAGCATCCGGAAAAGCGAAAATGGCTGCAGCGTGTGTCACCCGGTCAAGTCCAACTTCTTGTGGACCTTTGGCACCCACTATAGCTTCAGAGGCTGGGCGATTGGTAGTCTGGTGGGCCAGTCTGACCCTGAATTGGTAGACAACCTTCCAACAATGGGAAAATGGGAATCTGAACTAGAGATGTTCAGTGCACCTGGAAGGTCAGTAGTGCCACTCTTTGGTGTGCCTGTATAGGTACGGCCACATGATCAAGATTCCTGGTGCAGTTTTGGAAGCGAAAACCAGGAGTGGATCATAAAAGGAAAAAAACTAATGAAAGACACATACAATTTCTCCCCTTTTTTAAATTCATTCCTGGTATTGGCTTCCAAAAATGCATCAGGAAACCTTATATTGGAAACTCAAAGAAGCCATACAGCAAAATTAAGATGTATGGGTAGAAAACGTCCTTCAAAAACACTGTAAACCTTGAGTATGGCCTCTTTCACATAAGCGTATTTGCAATCCATATATGGCCTGGATTTTATGTACCAGAATTCACTTCTAAAGTTAAAGGGTTTGGCCACTTTCTGGCTACTGTTGACCAATGTGTCTATAAGATGATATGGCACTTACTAATATAGCCTTGGTTAAAATTCTGCACCATTTTCTATATTTCATAAGGTTTGCCCCCTTGTTTGCCAAGTCTTTTGTGCTGTCCACACAGAGGTCTTGTCAATAAAATGGCCGCTGATGGAGGGTCATGTGACCAAGCAAATCACCTCCTTGTGATGGCTCGTGTATTCAGATACACCACACCTGCCATCTGCACTTGCTTTGTTGGGAGAGACATTTCTCCCAAGGAAAACAAAAATGAGTCTAAACAGTCTAATAAAGTTTCTTTTTTCTGAAAACCCTACAAATATAAAAAATAATAAAACATTTCCCAATTTGTATTTCTGAATGCGTATCAGAGTGTACAAAAGTTTTCAAAATATTACATCAAGTATCACTGTATTTACCTTGCATGATGAACACTGTAAATTAAAAAGAAAAACAATTCCAGAATTGTTTCTAGGTTCACAGCCTCCCCCCAAAAAATAAAATATAAAAAATGTCAAAAAGTCACAGGAACCCCAAAATGATACAAAAAATACTACAGCTACATCTATTAGGAAAAAGAAGTAATCAACTGACCCTCAAAATATAATTATATGTAATATGAACACCATAAAAACAAATCCAAAAACAATTGTGGAATTACTATTTGATTTCCAACAAATAGATCCAACAAATATTTTTTTTACAGCTCCTCGATAACAACAATACCTTGATTGGCAGGGTCATGTTCATGCGTAGTCATCTTGCCTGGTCCTGTCAGTCAAGAAGGAAAAGAATCACAAAAGTTTCCTAAAAATTGCCTACATTTTGCCTAGGCTTGTCTAAAGTATACAACTCCTTTAAAAAGTTCTTAAAGGCATATTATGGATTCATAAATTCTATTATTTTCATCATGTAAATTGTATTTTCTGATTTTCAGAAAGAATGCTGGATTTTTCTGGAGGAAGAAAGAAGTTCGGTTGCAAGAACACAACATGGAGGCTATATTTGCTTCTACTGCTTTGTACTGCATGTTTTGGAGAAGACCTTGACCTTACAAAATGTCGCTTAGAACCTCCAAACCGATTTGACTGCGCTCCAGAAAAGACTTTAAATCAAGATGAATGTGAAGCACGTGGGTGCTGTTATATTAAAGAACCAGAACCTGAACAACCCTCATGTTTTTTCCCTGTCAACTACCCAAGCTACAAAGCAGTCAACTTTACCCACACCGCGAATGGATATTCTTTAACACTTGTACGCACTGCCAAAACTTTCATGCCTAACGATTTAATGCTTCTGCAGCTTGATATTTTCTTCGAGACAGATGACAGAATGCATTTTACTGTAAGTATTTATGATGTCTGGAATTACTATTGAGACACACATACATTAAACTCTGTATTGAACCAATATTTTATTACATCATGTTGATATTTAACATTGTTGCTACCAACGCCGTACATGTACAGATCTGGAGTGATGGGTAAACATGGCGCCGGCTCGCACGTGCAGCAGGCACCATGGCCGGAGGGTCTCCGCTGCCGCGGTAATTAAAGCCTTTAGATGCCGTGATCAAGTGTGATTACGTCATCTAAAGGCTAAAAAATGTGGAAGCTTGTGTTTTTGGGCTAGTTAGCGGCATCCTCTGTGGTCAATGAGGATTCCAGTAATTGGTTTCAATACGCTGGGTCTCTCTGAAGCGGCCCAGGGTATTGGAGCTGCAATTCTTATTTTGGCCAGCAGGTGGGCAGGCCAACATATGAAATGAGCAATTCTAGTACCATTATGGACCTATATGAAACATAATGGTACAGAATAAAAAAAAAAGTGAGTCTTGTAGCCTATAACACCATACAAAACCATAAAAAAGTAAAAAAAAAAATGCAAAAAGAAATATAAAGAATTTAAAAATATAAAAATTTAAATCACTCCCCTTTTTGTAAAATTAAAAAAAAAATACATAAATAACAAAAAATATGAACATCATGGGCATCATTGCGTCTGAAAGCGCCGGCACTACTAAAATATTTTTATTGTGAATAGCGTAACGGAAAAAAATGGTCAAAATGGCTGATTCAAAATTGGCAGATTTTTCAGCTCTTCCGTTGACCAAAAAAAAGGAATAAAATGTGATCAAAAAGTCACACACACTCCATTATAAATAGTTTCAATAAAAACTACAGATCATCCCGCACAAAATGAGCTCCTACACAGCTCAGTAGATATAACTATAAAAAGTTATGGGGTCAGAATATGATGATGTAAAAACATTTTTTTTCAAAGTTTTAATTTATTTTTACACTATTTAGACATAAAAAACCTAGACTGTACATATGTGGTATTGTTGTAATTGTACTGACCCAGAGAATAAAGGGCATGGTTCAGTTTTGCCGCAAAAGGAACACCATAGAGACAAAACCCGTAAAATGGTGGAAGAATTGCATATTTTTTTCCAATTCCCTACCATTGAGATTTATTTCCCGCTTCCCACTACATTGTATGCCATATTAAATGGTGGCATTAGAAAGCACAACTTGTCCCGCAAAAAATAAGCCCTCATACAGCTATGTGAACGGAAAAATAAAAAAGTTATGGCTCAAGGAAGATAGGGAAGAAAAATGAAAACGCCAAAATGAAAAAGCCTCTGGTATATAAGGTGTTAAGGGGTCTTCCAAAATTGGTGACCTATCCTAAGTAAATGAGACTCAGCTTGCAGCACATTTTCCTGCCACTACACAGTGTATGGAGCTATGCTAGTTCTGGAGCGCTACAATTCCTCCTATTGGTGCAGGGATTTGGGCCCCCACTGATGTGATCTTGAGGACCTATCCTAAGGATAGATCATGAATATCTAAATGTTGGAAAACCCCTTTAAAGCTATATTCATTTCTTATTTTCCTCCTCCTAGTTGGGTCTTATAGTCCTGTGCATCTTATAGTCCAAAAAATACAGTAAACTAATAGCATAGAAACAATTCTACTATTCATGTCCTTTACTGAGCAAATTTAGTAAACATTCAAAGTGCAGGGAAAAAAGTAAGTGGACCTTTGAGTTTAGGAAACTATAGATCACCCTTTAAAAGCAATCACCTTCCTGTAGCTGAGATTTGCACAATGTTGAGGCGGAATTTGGACTATTCCTCCCTGCAAATGTAACTCTCCTCTAGAAGTACTACATCTAGACAGTAAAATATAGCACCATATAGAGCGCCAAATGGTAGCCCATGCTCCTTGAGTTGCTATACAGTCTTGTACATTTGGCTTTGCCGTGTGCACAAGGCCTTATTCACACAGAATTAAATACACATAGACCTTTTGATAATTAAGAGAGTAACCATGTGATTTATTGGGTTGGGTTTGGGATGCCAAAAAATCAGCCAAATTCCAGATTTCCTAAAGGCGAATACTCAGATTGTTAACGGGCCATAAACCTAAACTGTCTCCTGAGTATTCACAGTTTAACTATAGATATATTTTTAAGATATCAAACTAATATTTGTATGCTCATACACTTCAACTTTTCCATTTTTTGTCTGTAGATTAAGGATCCTGCTAAAAAACGCTATGAAGTTCCTATTGAAAAACTGGGGTCGCGGGTTAAAAGTCTACCTACTAATATGCAGTATGATGTCAAAGTCATCGCTGATCCTTTTGGCTTGAGCATCAGTCGGAAGAGTAATGGGCAAATCTTGTGAGTTGTCTTTGCTTTAATGACCTATCGGCTGTTGTGAATATTCTCTTCAAGACATATAACAGACCAACAAAAACAAGAGAGAGTATGGAAAATCTATAAATTCATTGCTGTGGCAAAACTATTTTTATAAAACAGAAATGTATAATACGTTAAATAATAATTTGAGAGAATGAAGAAATTTTAGACACCATGGAGAACATTTATTAAAGCTTGTACTCCACTATTTTAGCATAAAAAAGATGTAAATTGTGGTGCACACCATATTTGAGCCAAAATGGGCAAATTTTTGAGTTTCAAAAAGAAAATTCAGTGCTGCCAATATAATACTGGTATTGACACATCCCATTGACAAGTAGAATGGTAACATAACAGGGCAATGGCGCAACACAGAATTTTTACAAGTGTTAACCAAAAACAGACATGTTAGGAGAGAGGATAGGTCCTTTTTAATAAAACATGAGTAATCAAACAATACACTTTTTGTAATGTGTTTCATATATGTCTTATACATCACAGAATAACAGAGCAGACCACAGCAATGATTGATGTTCTGAAGAGGTTTGTACACCATAGTTCTGAATATTATATACTGTCTCCCACTACATCATTCATGGCTTGCAGTTTTTTGGATGAAGACCCTGGCACTTGTAAATAGCTTAAATAAAGGTGTCCTTTATTGGTCATCCAGCGGAAAGGAAAATAAGGACAGTGCATGCAGTAATAATGGCCAACGTTTCTGTCCTTGGTCACAGCTTGTGGTGGGTTATGGAAGGCAACCGATGGCTGCCGAACCGTTGGTCATTATTACTCTGTGGATTGACCTTATATTCTTCCTGCTGGGTCACCCATAAAGAACGTCTTCATTTGAGATAATTGCCAGTACCTTGGTTTTCATCAAAATACTTACCCTACCACAGTTCACCCATCACATTCCAGAGTGCCGGCCATCTTTATTTATTAGGCCTTGCAGTTTTTTTGTGATAGTGAATGAGGTCTTTTATTTTCTCATGTGGCAAAGCTGACCATTCCTCTTGTCAAAAAGTTTCTTAAAATTGTATGTACATTATATTGTGATCAGGAGACTGTGATGACAACTTCACAACCTTCACTTTCTTCTGACATCTTGACCGCAACTTGTCAATAAATCCTAAGGTCCGCAATTCTTTTAGTTTCATAATCTCTAGAACCTTTTTCTATAAATGACCAGCAAGACGTGGAACAGCAGACCAAATTATTGCTGCCACCAATGGCTGTATTCTATTTCATGGGGAATTCATTTCAGACTGTAAACTCTGTCCAAAGAGCTTTCCTAAAACAAAGGAAACGTTTTATGAGTACCCAAGCCCTGTGATCACATTTGTTAATTTTTGACAGATAGTTTTTCCTAAGGAAGAGGGCAAGCATTGTCCTCACAGGTTTTACCATTAACTACAGATAGCAACATGCTAAAATTAATATTTTAAAGGGCTTGTGCCAAGTTTTGAAGTTATCCCTTATCCACAGGACAGGGGACAACTGATCAGAGGGGGTTTGACCGTTTGGACCTCCACTGATCCTGAGAATGGGGGTCTTGTCCCTCTCAATGTGATTAGGTCCATTATTAAAAGGAGTCTTTCACCTGTTTTTCAACTATATAACTAACAGCACTGCCCCACAGAAGATTGCACACACAAATGCCAGACATACCTGTGTGCACTGTGTGTGTGTGTATTACATGTCCAGGAAAAAGCACTTTTATTCTACTGGAAAACAGCTCCCAATTGCCCAGCTGAAAGTAAAAGTAAAACAGCTTTCTTTCCCGGGATGTGTCTGTAATCTTCTATGGGGCAGTGCTCTTAGTTATATTGGTGAAAAACAGATGAAAGACTCCCTTTAAGGTAGGTATTATTAATTTAAAGTACTAAGTATTAAAGTACTGATACCTAGGTAGACCTAGTGTAAGGCTGTGTTCACATGACAGAATTTCATGTGAATTTCAGCGCATATATAACAACATATATAAAAATGCACATTATACCCATAGTCTACAACTTCAGCAAAACAGTCTATACAGAAATGACAAGACATCTACACCTGTTAACCCCAGCGAGGTCATGATTGGTTACGTGTTAAGGACCTGGTCTGGGGTCTGATATTTTAAGCACCTGGTGGGAGGTTGATAATATGGGGGTCTGGAATCTGATAATTGAGGGGTTGTGGTTTTGATAATTTAGGGGTTGTTCTCAGTTCTGATAGTTAAGGGGTCTGGTCTCTGATAATTTAGGAGTCTGGTTGGGGGTTTGATAATGAAAGAGTCAAAGGTCTGATAATTTAATGATTTGTGATCTGATAATAAAGTGGTTGGGAGTTATAATTTAGGGGGTCTAATAACTTAGGGATGAGAAAATTGAGGGGTCTGGGATCTGATAATTTAAAGGGGTTGCCTTTATTTATATTGATGACCTATCCTCAGAATAGGTCATCAATATCAGATTGGCGGGGGTCCAACTCCCGCCCCACACGCCGATCAGCTATTTGAAGAGGAAGCAGCACTCGTATGAGTGCTGCCTTCACTTTATTGTTTACCTGCTCGCCATCACAACCAAGCAGTGAGCAGGTGTTATTGCAACTCCGCTCTCATACGAGCACTGCTTTCTCTTCAAACAGCTGACACCCGGCACCCCGCTGAACCGATATTGATGACCTATCCTGAAGATGATGGAAGGATAATTATCCTAATAGGATAGGAGGATAATTATCCTAATTATAGTTATTGGGCAGAAGGATAGGTCATCGATATAAATAAAGTGGGACACCGCCCTTTAGGGTACTGGATCTGGGGTCTGACAATTTAGGGACCTCTGAAAAATGAGGGATCTGATAATTTAGGGGTCTGGTCTGAAGTCTGATGAAATCAGGTGTCTGGTTTATGGTCTGTTCATTTTGTTAATTTTATGGAAATTAGACCAATGTGCAGTGGAGTGCAATGTGCATTGTCAAACCTACATCAGAACTATACCGAAGTTGTGCCGATTTTTCAGCGGAACTGGGTGTATCTTATGTACTTCTGCTGAATGCAGGCCCTGTTCTCTGTTACTTTTCAGGGGGATCACTCCTGTTTACATTACAAAAGATGGCAGTAAACCTTTCACACCATATCGTTATATATCACAGACCTTAATACACTCCTTCCGGCTAGGCCGGCATGTGGACTAAATTTATTTTTGTAGTTTGCATCCATTTTATATGATGCGCACTACGACAAAATATGTTGGTGCTATAAAATGAAGGATAAAAATAATCAAAACTATCATTAGTCTAAAGTGAATAAACAGATTAGGTCGTCTGGGTGGAGCGTCTAAACCATATTACGGTAATTGTCTTCTTTAGTTATGCAGCACTTAATTATTGGGCAGATGCAATTAAGTAGGAAGTAATAATTAAAAAGTACGCTTTTGTTTATCTTTAGACATTTTATTGTCAAGGACCAGAGAACTCTGCTACAGACATGGTGGACTGCATGATGGACTCAGGCGTCTGTGGTTCAAATTTGCATGGAGTTACTCTGTTCCAAGAACATGCCTGACTAACTGGCTTCCATTATGTATAATTAAAATATGTTTCTACGATTCTCATAACAACTTTTGGCTTGGGCCAGATACAAGGCATGTGCCTCTTGGTCTCCACCACCTTGAAGACCAACTAGAGGACCTTCACGAGGCAGGCCAGTTCTTCTGATCTTCTCTGCTCAAAATGTTCTAGATACTAGTCGTATCTACACTATCCTTATGTGAAGTCTAGCCACCTATCAAGTGTTGGTGCCACTTGGAAATGGTCGAAGACCTGGAAACACAATGTGGTGCAATTCACTGCACACAAAAAGTAATTCAAAGTTGATGCTTAAATACATGTAAATTTATTCTGGCCAAGAGAAAAACAACAAGGAATTTGTTCACTTGCAATTGGAATAAATTTGCAGTTATTTCAGCATTAACCTTGAATGATTTTTTGTTTGCTGTGGATTCTACTACATAGTCTATAGATTACTCACTTCATGGACCTCCTACTCTCTTGAAAAGGTGGCTTCAGGTCCCAGAAGTGGAATGGGAGCCACCGTCAACCTTAAAGGGCCACTAAACCCTGAAAAACAAGAAAAAAGAAGCATTACCTGCTAAGTAAAGTTTGCCTTTAGTTCTTTCTGTATGGAAATCTGCAAACTGATGCAGAAAACAGTATTCTGCAATCAGAGAAGTCGCTCACTCCTCCCTGCCTCTCCATCTTTGGCTGGGGACTGGCTCTTAAGGCGGGACTTAATATTGCACTCACTTTAATAGACACACAGAGCACTGTGAAAGAGATGGAAGCTGCAAAAATTCAGCGGCCCCCCTTTCCCCCTATGTATGTGTGAAAGGATACTAGACAGTATCAGTCCACCCACACTACTGAAAGTGTTACTCTGCTTTCCAAGGTGCCTTTATCGTCAACAGGGATCTCTCACTTTTGTGGAGCTATACACACTAACCGTATAATGTTACTTTTACGTTGTGCAAGTAACCCAGCTTTCCCAGGACCTTGAAAGGCAAATCAGCCCAGCTATGGCACTATTTAGGAATGAGGACAGGGCTTTATCTTGCTAGATGTAGTATTCTGTCGTCTATTACAGCCCCACATGGTGTTAACCTAGCCTTCCCTGGAACCTGAAAGGCTAAAGGTCCTTTTACACGGGCCGATTATCGGCCGAAAAATCGTTCCTAGGAACGCTAGTGCCGATAATCGGCCCGTGTAAAAGTGGCCCTAATCAGCCGACGAACGAGCAAACCAAAAGATCAAACCAAACAAGCAAACCGAACGAGCAAACCAAAAGATCCAATCTGTCGGGCGCACATCGGCCTGTGTAAACAGGCGATGCGCGCCTGACAGTATGGAGCTTCCTGGCCGCACGAGCGATACAGCGATCACTCGTGCGGCCGGGCGCTCGATTCGTCGGGCCGTGTAAAGGCTCCCTGCCCGAGCGCCGATATCGCTGATCGGCGCTCGGGCAGGGAGAATTATCGGCCCGTCTAAAAGGGCCTTAAATCTGCCCTGCAATGTCACTATTTGGGATTAAGGAGAAGCATTTAGGTAGACTTATTGTTTAGCAGTCCCCATAATTTATTTATTTTACTAGCATAGCGGCAGCACAACACTTTACAGGCATTATCATCATTAATTTGTTACCCGGTTTTCCTGAGACCCTGAATAACAAATCTGTCTAGCTATGCTACAGGATGGAGGATTTGTCACTGGGATTCTTCTAGCAAATCCAGCTATGTATTCTACAATACAGGCTGATCTCGCATTCAGCAGTCTGGGCTATATAAAATGCACACAATGTCTCCCTGATATGCTGTGTGTATATATCACATGGTACCAGGGCAATATAATCTGCTGTTATGAATGCAGCTGCATAGTGTTGTCACCCCACTTTTGAGATACAGGGGTTACAAATCAGTCTGTTTGCAGATATTAAACCTCTCATCAGCCGACAGCACATGTGAAGCCTTATCTCTGATCTCCTGACCTCATATGCACTCATTATAGCTAAACTCTTATCAAACAGATACAAATATGGCCTAAATAAGTGTATATAAGGGCAGGAGGTCATCGATAAGGCTTCACATGAGCCGTCAGTTGATGGGGCTGAGAAGTGATACTCTGTAAACAAACTAATTTGTAATCCCTGTATCTCAAAAACGGCAAAACATATTTAATAAAGACCACTTGAAAAATTATTTTTAGCCCAAAATGAGCAAAATGCAATCATAAACAAATTGCCCCGAATGTGTCCATACCCTATAAAGGGTTATTCTAGTTATAGAAAGTTATCCCCTATCAGATCGATGGGGGTCCTACTGCTGGGACCCCTTGTCACAAGAATGGGGGCTCCGTACCGTGTGGAGCCCTCCTGAAATGGACAGGGCAGCTGGGTAGAAAAGTACAATACCACTCCATTCATTTCTATGGCAGCAATGTACTCGGCTATCTCTGGCGTTACCATAGAAATTAATGGAGCGGTGGTGCATTTTTCCGACCAGCCGCTCCAGTTATTTCAGGGTGGCTCCACGGGGTACGGGGCCCCGTTCTCATCATTGGGAGGGTGCCAGTGGTAGAACCCCACCAATCTGTAAATAGGGGATATCCTGTGGATAGGGGATAACTTTCTATAACCGGAATACAAGCAACTCCAAATATGTGGGATAAGGATGCTCATTGCCAGCACATATAAGATGTGAAACGGTACCATTTGTGGAGGAGAGTCAGAACGTTATACCAATGGGATAGCACCCTATGGCTCATTTCTTGGGCCTACATTGCTATTAACACTTTATGAGATGGATAAAATAGCTTGAACCGTTGGGGTGGGGAATATAATTTCCCCAATTCAGACTCCCAAGCCTGGCAAAAGTGAGTGGGGCTGATCAAAAGTCTGTATATTGCAGACACACCTTGTGGAATAGTGGAGGAGATGACACCTTTTTTCAAAAGGTGTTAATAAGCCCGCCAAATCAATCTATTATTTACTAGAAGTCAGGAAAGGTTGGGATTGGGTGTATTCAAAGTGATTATGAACAATGAGAATTTGGTCAGGAAGTACATAGGATAGAGATTTCAGTGATCCTGTGAATAATACATGATAGAAATGAATGGGATGTAACTTTGAGCCATTGAGGAAGGAGGTAGGATGGTGGTAATCTTATGTCAGCTTTTGAAACTGATTCTGGATGTTATTGTACATGGACATTGTTGCACCAGTTTCTATTCTCAATATCACCCAGATTTAGATGAACAAGGAATATTTGGGCAAATCAAGACCCATCATCACGGGTAGAGCACAACTGTATTATGTGAGCCCTCTTTTTCAATAATATGTTGTGAGACAGCTGTGGGTCTTCTTGTGGGGAAATCAGAGAGCATGTGCCTGAAGCAGGAACCGGGCAGTTCAGTGAGGGACTTTCACACAGAAATAAGCATGGAGAGCTGCTTCCGAGATGAGGTGGTTGTTGCCTCTGCACACAGCGCAACACATGGAGCCAAAGCAGGGGCGTGATCTCCTCACTGGACCTACCTTATCCGTCAGCAGGGAACCCGTGGGGGGGTGGTGATGACTTGTGGAGTGATTCAGCCACCAGCTTTAGTACTGAAGCAGGTGGGGATTGCACGTGTACTGTTCCTTTCTCTCCCATGGAGTGCATGGGGCATAGGAACCACTGGCGGCCTCAATGGTAGTGCTGATGAAGGAGAAGCCAGGTACCTAACTTAGGATCTTCCCATGCCAGCATACAAGCCTGCCTCCAGAGAGAGTTACTGATGGGTGAAATAGTGGTCAATTTCTCCTTAGCATTTCTTACTTGTTTTCTTCATTTTGGTGAGTAGATCAGGGATGCACATCCTCACACTACTATAGCTGGCCAACCTGACCTCCATCTGGTTGCCTAAGGATACATCATGTTAATAATTGCTGCACATCTGGCTGCAAATCAAAGGCAAAACCTACATGTGTTAATGCAGATTTTGCCAAAACATCAGTAGTGATAAGAATTTTATTGGGAGGAGTCTGACCGCTTGGACGTCAGTGATCCTGAAAAATAAGGATCCTTGAGTCCTCTCTTTGAATGGAGAGGTAGTATGCATGTCAGTCCACTGCTTCATTTATGGTGCATATTTTATACCCCCATCCCATGCTCCTGAAAAGAATGTAGAATAATGAAAAATGGAAAAGCATTGGATTAGCTCCATGAAATTGCAGGACTATCAACATTACAGTGTTCATTGTCAGGTGTCAGAGTCAACTATCACACTGACATTCTTCTGATACTTGACTATGATATCTGACCATGTCCTAAAATGAACACTGTGTATCATGCAGATTTTCTGGTCAGTTTGCAGCAGAAATCCACAACTTTCTAATGAAAATCCATGCCTTATATTCGTGGTCTAAGACATGATTATTCAAATTTAAGAATTTATTTTCTGATTTAAAAAATCTTATGTTATAACAAATTCATTTCTTTTCCTTACTTTAGGTTAGACACTACTGCGGCTCCATTACTGTTTACAGACCAGTTTATTCAGATGTCCACCCATCTTTCTTCAAAATATATATATGGTCTGGGTGAACATCTTACATCAATTAACCTGGATCTTAACTGGAAAACCTTAACATATTGGAACAGAGACTTAATACCTCGGGTAAGGAGGGTGGTTCTATACCTAGGCCATCAATTATTGAACACAACAAAAGCCACTAAAAGTCAAGATAACATCTTGTGTAACTGTTCATTTACTATGCCATGATATATAGTAAAATGAGCTTAAAGGGGTTGTCCCACGAATAATGTAAAAAATGAAGATCAGACATCATAGTACATGACAATCTCTTTTCAACAAAGTTAGAACCAGCCCTGTACCTCACATGGATCTTGAGATCCCCACATTCATTGCTCTGCTAGATTTATATCAAGCTGGCAGCTCAAGGGGAGTGTCTTTTCTGCTGCAGCTCAGGGGGCATGTCACAGCTCTCCCTGTCACAGCTCAGGAGACAGTTAAAAGTTGAAACTGAGCATGTGCGGCCTGCTCAGTGACTAGGTCAAAGAAATAAGAACTTAAAGAGGACCTTTCACCACTCCTGACATGCCTGTTTTAATAGCTCCATGCATTCCCCATGTACTAACAATTCTGGATCGTCTATTCTTATGTCTGTATGTTGTGTCATTCCTTTATTATTTACACTAGAAGTTATGAATGAATTGCTATTTGTCTTAACCCTTTCGCGCCCGGAGCTTTTTTCGGTTCTGCATTTTCGTTTTGCGCTCCCTGCCTTCAAACAGCCATAACTCTTTTATTTTTCTGTTCACATAGCTGTATGAGGGCTTGTTTTTTGCGGGACAAGTTGTGCTTTCCAACGCCACCATTTAATATTGCATACAGTGTAGTGGGAAGCGGGAAAAAAATTCCAAACCGGGTGGAATTGCAAAGAAAACGCTATTCCGCTAGAGTTCTACGGGTTTCTTATTTACAGCGTTCGATGTGCATTAAAACCGATCCGTTACTTTCATTCTACTGGTCAGTACGAATCCGGCAATACCTAATATGTATAGTTTTTCCTGCGTTTTCATAGTGATAAAATAATTAGAAAGTTGCCCTTTTTTTTTTCCTTGTCAAATCTTGACCCCTATAACTTTTTGGTATTTATGTGTACAGAGCTGTATGGGGGCTCATTTTTTGCGGGACGATCTGAAGTTTTTATTGATACCATTCTGGGGTGTGTATGACTTTTTGATCACTTTTTATTTAATTTTTTTTAGAAAAAAAAAGCGACAAAAAACGGCAAATCGCCATTTGGACGCTTTTTTCCGCCACACAATTCGCCGTATTGGAATTTTTTTTTTTATATTTTAAAAGTACGGTCACGGTGATACCCATGATGTCTATATTTATTGTTATTTAGGTATTTATTTTTTACTTATACGGAAAGGGGGGTGATTTGAACTTTTACATCTTTTTTATTTTTTATATATTTTTTAACATTTTTTAAAATTTTTTTTTTACTATTAGAAAGCTCAAATATGGGCTTATATATTGTGGCTTTTTTTTTTTTTCTTTATGAGCAATTGGATTTTATAGACTCAGAAATCCATGGATTGCTCATTTCTTATCCTGGCCTGCCATCTAGTGGCCAGAATAAGAATTGCACTTTGAAAACTGTAATCCTCACCAGCGAGGATTACAGTTTTCATATGGTGTACAGACACCCCGATTGGCCACACGGGGTGTCTGTACAGCACCCGGAAGCGAATGCTTCCGGGTTGAAACGCAATTAGATGCCGTGATCACGGCATCTAATCAACCAGGAAGACACCGCCGATGGGCGGTAAGTAGCGGCAAGTCTCTGCTGTTAGAAACAGCAGAGACTTGCCGGCCATGACGGCCGCCGCACCCGCGAGCGGCGCCATGTGCCCGCATCGCCCCAGCGCCGTACATGTACGGCGCTGGGCGCGAAGGGGTTAAGTAAAGGAACAGAGGGGAGGTAACCAGTTGGGGGTGTGTAGACAGACTCTAGCCAATCAGTGCTGCCATGTTCAGACTGTGCAGGTACACACCCCCAACTGGTTACCTCCCCTCTGTTCCTTTACTTAAAGAGGACCTTTCACCTCTCCTGACATGCCTGTTTTAATAGCTTCATGTATTCCCCGTGTAATAACAATAACGCAGCATCTATTCTTATGTCTCTATGTTGTGTCATTCCTTTATTATTTGCACTAGAAGTTATGAATGAATTGCTAGCAGTCTGCAGTAAGGGAACAGAGAGGAGGTAACAAGTTGGGGGTGTGTACCTGCATGGACTGAAAATGGCAGCACTGATTGGATAGAGTCAGAATGTGCAGGTACACTCCCCCAGCTGGTTACCTCCCCTCTGTTCCCTTACTGCAGACTGCTAGCAACTCACTCATAACTTCTAGTGCAAGTAATAAAGGAATGGCACAACATAGAGACATAAGAATAGATGTTCCAGAATTGTTATTACATGGGGAATGTATGAAGATATTAAAACAGCCATGTCAGGAGTGGTGAAAGGTCCTCTTTAAGACAAATAGCAATTCATTCATAACTTCTAGTGTAAATAATAAAGGAATGGCACAACATACAGACATAAGAATAGATGATCCAGAATTGTTATTACATGGGGAATGCATGAAGCTATTAAAACAGTAACGTCAGGAGTGGTACAAGGTCCTCTTTAATGGTCCTATACAGATACATTTGATTGAATAACTCAGTAGCTATACAAAATTACATGCAATTACAAAAGTATTCAGATCCTGGTGATGGTTTGAAAACTGTAGAATATTTTTCATGGGACAACCCCTTTAATATGTATTTCAGTGAAATATATTTTAAACAGGTTGTGGTTACATATATTATGCCCAAATAATGGTTATTTGTGCTATAATATGTATATAATAAATGCATAAATACGAGAGAAGAAGAGACACTTCAGACTTATTCAGCCACGTCATTGGGGTAATGTTTCAGCTCCACCATGGAGCCATTTGACAGCTCTCTTAGCTGAGTGGAGCAGGGAGAAGCAGGAGCAGCTCTGCTCAGCTAGTCCTGGCGCTCCCTACAACAGCTCAGGGGGCGTGTCTCAGCTCTGCCTATCACAGCTCAGGAGGTGTGTCTCAGCTCTCCCTATCACAGCTCAGGAGGCAGTTGAAGCATGAAACTGAGCATGTGCGGCCATCTAAGGGAGAAGGTCAAAGAAATAAAAAAGAAAACAAACAGCATGTGGCGCTATGCAGATACATTTTATTGAATAACTCAGTGGCTATGCTAACTTTTTAATTACATGCAATTACAAAAGTTGAATGGGTCTGTATCTGTCTGCGGAATCTGTGCGGAAGTGTCCCCTTGCATTGGGGACTGCAAATTGTGGTCCCCAATACATGGAACGGCCAATCAACGACCATGTGCATAAGCCCATCAGTTACTGTGAGCCAAAACCAGGTGTGGGTCAAAAACACAGAACAGGTGCATCTACAGTATGTCCATTATACCTTATTTCTGAGTAGACTTTAGTACTGGTTTTGGTTCACAATCACTGATGGAAATAACTGATCAAATAACTGAAGTGTGAACTCAGCTTTAGTTGTATTTATATTTTATCATTTTTGTATGTGATTGACAATTTCTCCGGTTCTCACACTTCTAGGAAGATGCCAACCTCTATGGCACTCATCCTTTCTATGTTGCAATGGAAAATGATGGGTTAGCTCATGGTGTGTTTCTGCTTAACAGCAATGCCATGGGTAAGTGTGTAATGTGTGAAGAGAAGAATTTCATGATCAAATATTGTAGTGAAATTCTATATACACGGTATATAATATGATACCTAAAATAATACTTATTACTATACCTCTAGATATCATACTACAGCCTGCTCCTGCCTTGACCTGGAGAACTACAGGAGGGATTTTGGATTTTTATGTCTTTTTGGGTCCTGAACCTCAAACAGTTCTCAAGCAATACCAGGAGGTGGTTGGTAAGAACATGTATACTGTAAATGAAATTAAAAGTTGTGGTAGGTATCTGTTTTAATCCTGCAGTTATTAGCCTACACTACTCAAAGTGTACGACCACATGGTCAGGTTTCCTGTTGCAGTTTTGGAAGCCAAAACCAGGAGAAAATTAAAAAAAGACGAGACGTTGCATCTGTCCTTTATACTTGATCTCCTTTTATGATCTACTCCTGGCTTTGCAAAAATCTGACCGTTGGGCATACCCAAAGGCCCCTACTTTCAAACCCAGCACCATGTTAATAACCGATCTCTGTGTCCTGTCGGTCATGTAGCAGCACTGTTGTCAGGGTTGCCTCACCTACATTTACTACCTCTTGGGTAAGGGCATTGCACAACTTAAAGTGACCCTCTGGTTCTGAATGATATAACTGAGGAGTGCAAGCTTAAAGAGCCAATGCCTTCCTTTTTCTTCATTCTGTTGTGGATTTTCCTACTGTATTCCTTGCTCCCATCTGCTTTCACCTAAAATGCACAGTGTGCTTCCATACTCTTAGATAATCGCGCACGACAGGGGCAGAAGAAGAAATCTCAGACTAGCCCAATGTGTGTACGGTAGTCTGGATAGTTGGCACTTTGCTAAATAGAGGAAGCTATTGTGTTGAGAGAGGACTTCTACTCTCCATGGGTTTCTTCAGACATTCCAAAAAGGCTACTTGGCTTTCAGTTGGACTGACTGTGGAATATGAGCTCCACATGGTAGAGGTAGTAGTACATATGCTAAACATTATGCATAGTGAGGAATAAATAAAATAATCTATGTTCTATTTTTTTTATCTTTATTTTAGGGCTTCCCTTTATGCCTCCATATTGGGGCCTTGGATTTCACCTCTGCCGCTGGGGGTACGCCAGCTCTGACATGACCCGAGAAGCCGTGAAAAAAATGAAGGAAGCTAAAATTCCTCTGGTAACAAAATCGAACATTGTGTTCTTTCATACTACACACGTGTCCCAAATCGCACAAATCTGGCCAGTCTCTGGCATTATCTGTGCAATATGCACGAGCCTGACATCCAGGCTCATCTTGGGTAATAGTAGATGAGTTCTTTTATTACATAATGCCAAAACTAACGGTTGTAGCATTTTTAGAAAGCCAAACCCCAGATGCATAAGGACATGCTGATACTTACAGGTTCCCTTTAAAGGGTTTCTGTCATCAGAATTTAGCCTACAAAACCGAGTGTCATTTGCAAATCGCAAATGACACCTGATGACAGAAAGCCTTCTTTTATAGAAAACTGTACGGTAGTTTTTGTTAAAATTGCGTTTTTATAATATGCTAATTAGGCCCCCTAGGTGCAGTAGGCGTGAACCCTGCACCTAGGAGCGGCCGTAATAACGCCCCTTACCCGCACGCGCGTTGAGAGCCGGCGGCCGCCCGGGTCCCGGCTTCATCAATGCGCATGCGCGGATTGCTTATCGCAATGCGCAGGTGCGGGAGTTCGTGATCGTACAGGGCCGGGAGTCGAAAGAGATGGGCTGCCCGGCCCTGTCAATCAACGCAAGGGAGGAGGGGTAAGGGGCGTTATTACGGCCGCTCCTAGGTGCAGGGTTCACGCCTACTGCACCTAGGGGGCCTAATTAGCATATTATAAAAACGCTATTTTAACAAAAACTACCGTACAGTTTTCTATAAAAGAAGGCTTTCTGTCATCAGGTGTCATTTGCGATTTGCAAATGACACTCGGTTTTGTAGGCTAAATTCTGATGACAGAAACCCTTTAATACTGATTACCTTACTACCAGGGCCTCAGCTAAAGGCTATTGGGCCCTGTTGCAAGAGTTTAGCTTGGGCCCCTCTTCACTCAGTGCTTTGTGGCCAGAGGGCAGGGAAGCACATATCCCCCATGCTGCTTAAGGCAAAAATTGAAATAGCACCCCTACCCCCCATGTCAAATTCTTGACCTAACCCCTTCCCTCCAGCCAGAGATGTAACTTAACCAGCATGCACCTTCTATAATACCAGTGTCTTTTTATGCGGCACAAGGGTCTTTGGGCCCCCTCAGGGGGCTACCTCTACACTCCCTATAGCTACTACCCTGCTTACTACATAGCACTATAGAGTATTAGAAGTTTTCTGAGGATTGCCCTAGGTTTTTAAAACTACAAATAGAAGATGCCATGTGCTTGTGCAGCCCAGGTTGCCCATTATATTGAAGGCATAGAGGTGGGGATCCTTTGAGTAGGATCCAGATGTTCAGTAACAAGAACTTGACAAGATGAGCATGAGGATTAGAATTGGAAAAATATAAAAATGTAAATGGGTTCAAGCATGAAACACATGCAGAGCCAAAACCAGGGATCATTCAGACTTGAACGTAACTATAGCAGAAACTAATTACAGGACCAGTAACCATGACCCATGCTTTAGATGAAGGATCACGCTGAGACAGGAATCTTATTCGGGGGATCTGTACTTAGCTATGGGGTCTGTTCAGATGAAGGTAAATATGGTAATCCTTCTGCTACAAAGAGCAGGAGGAATGTAGGCTATTACTTTTACTAGAGAACCAGTATATCATCATTCTGCAATCAGGTCTGTTCTGTACTTAATATGCAGGTATCTGTTCAATATCTCCTAGGAGGTGCAATGGAATGACATTGATTATATGCACGAAAACCTAGATTTCACTTATGACCCAGACCGCTTTGGAGATATGCCAGAAATGGTGAATGAGTTTCATCAAGATGGAATGAAGTACATCTTAATTGTGGTAAGCACTGCATTCTTGGAAATATCAGATAAGCTGAAAATTCCATGGAAGGCCAATATAATCTATGTACAGTATATGCTTGGAAGGCTATGAGAAAGAAAACTAAAATAAAATCTTTTACTGTAAATTCAACCTGCTCACCCACTCACAAGGTTCTTTATGGGGACCCTGTCTCAGAGAGATGGACGATGAGTCTTGCAGGTAAAAAGTTGCCCAGAGTTCACTAAGCAGAGCTGTCTAAGCAGGGTACCATGAAACTCTTGGGGGCTTTCTCCTTGTGGAGACGCCACTTGGTGTGAGAGTTTTATAGGCAATGCTCCCTGGGAAAAGGTATGCAAATGAGTTCTTCTATAGAAGGAAGAAAACGGCATCTCTAATGTCACCTATAATTAGATACTATGGGCAGAACTACACCTATAGCAGCCATAGCACTTGCTGTGGGGCCCGGAGGTTGGGCGGACCCAATCAGGTACAAGAACATTTATCTTTTTTGTGGGGAATAACAATATAGTGTTTTTTTGCTACAATGTGGGTTTTCTGATTATGGAGCTATTATACATATCTTTATTGCCACATATACTGCTGTTTTAACTTTCTAAACTAGGTGGTGCATGCCCCATCTTATTTTGGAATGGGCCCTTATGAATTACAATTATGCCCCCGATAGCCACACTGTAAGTAGATTTCTGACCTATTAAAGGGGTGTTTCATCTGAGACATTGGTGGCATATTTCTAGGATATGCCACTAATGTCAGATAGGTGCAGGTCCCACCTCTGGGAACTGCACCTATCTCCAGAACGGGTGTCAAAAAGTAAAGAAGAGCGCAAGTACACTGCTCTCCACTCACTTCAGAGGTCCCATTCTGTAGAGAGGACTCGCACCCATCTGACATTCGTGAAATATCCTAGTGATATGCCACCAATGTCTCAAATAAGACAACTCCTTTAAAGAGTCTTGAAACATGACTTGAGATATCTGCCAAAGCAGAATCTCTTCCAAAAGGAAGAGCCACCCATCTGTAGACAGCAGTTTTGGGGTTCTTGCCCCTTGTTAGTACTCAGCAGGGTACTGGATGGCTGGATGAGAGAACTTTCTGGTGGCTTTCAGGGGGGAAAGGGGGAGCAATAGAAGATTTATTTAAAAAATACAGAGGGCATGGGGCATTGGATTAACGATAACTGTAGGGCAATATCCTTGTGTTTATTATATGATTTTGCCTTTGTGCACACCTTTATTTATGCTTATGCGTATTAGGAACCAGCTATTGGCCTTACTAGCCCCAAAGGAAGTTATCAACCTTATGAAGATGGACTTAAGAGAGGAGTTTATGTGACTAATGCAGATGGCAAGCCACTTGTGGGCAAGGTATAATATAATTTATGTTTTACAGCTTCATATCTGATATTATGTTACTGGGTAAGCACTGTTTGACATAACATTTAATTTATTGAAAAAAAAAATCACTATGAAAAATATAAAATGTTTGTTTTAATTAACTTTAATTGACTTTCAATCAAACAAGGGGTGGAAGCACTGGGCGGTGTAATGGTGGAATGATTGTGCATCAAAGATAGTATCCTGACCACAGCATCTAAATGGTCTTTTCCCATGAGTGGTGGCTCTCCTGGGGACTGAAAGGCCATCCACGCTGAGACCACAGGAGCTGTTCGGTTGCTATGTCAGCCTTGGGCTTTCTGAAGTTCCTAACATAGTGATTCTCGCATAGGCTACAATGGTAAATCATTGCAGTCTATGGGAGAAGCAACCAGACGACTGCATGTTAAAGTCTACCCTGGGGGCTTTAAAATAACTGTATAAAAAAGTGAAAAAAATATAAAAAAGTTAAAAGATATTGTATAAAAATTCAAATTACCCCCCTACAGATCATTAGCATTGCCATGTCCCAAATGTCCAGACTATTAAATTATAAAAGTTCTGTATGATAAATGGCGTAACAGAAAAAATTTAAATGGTTGATTTTTCCATTTTTCTAGACACTTTTGGATGTTTTTATGGATCAATGGACTTCCATTGATCTGATCTTGAAAACCTATCCTGAGGATAAGTAATCAATATCTAAGCACCAGAAAACCCATTTAATGCTAAGTCTAAAATGTTGACCTAAACATTTATCGTTCATTTACAGTGATACAGTTCTGAATAAAAAAACTAAAGTGTGACAAAAATTTGCTTTTATTTTGCATTTATTCTTGGTAGGTTTGGCCAGGACCAACAGTATTTGTTGACTTCACAAACCCAGAATCACATAAATGGTGGTATGATATGCTGAAGGATTTTCATGATAAGGTGCCGTTTGATGGAATGTGGATTGTAAGTATACAGCGGCCCGTAGGGGAGGCACGAGGTGGAGAGGTTTGTTGTGGGATTAGTACTCGATGGCGATCCTGCACCAGAACTCTCTGAGCCGAGCATGCAGTGGAGGGGTGTAACCTTTCTTTTCCATTGGGGCATAGCCTGGTTTGTGGGTTTCCTGCCTGATGGTGGCGAGGGTCCCCTTGGTTGGTTGTTGGTGGTGTTGTGGTGTGCAAGGCAGGTATACCTTGAGAAACGTAATAGAAAGGTGGATACACCGATGAGACCGGTTTTATGGTAACAAATAAACAGTTATTTACTGAGGGTAGTAGCAAAGTGCAAATACACGTACTATTAGAATTAGGCGCGAGACTTAAACATTGCTCCAACAGTTTTTCACAGTTCCTCACTCTCTGAGCTACTTATATAATATCTGTGCTTTCTCTCTAATCCAGCCAAAGTGCGCAGTTCTCTCTCTCTTTCTCTCATTATAAGGTTCTACAATACCCAGCTGCGGGGTGTAGTCCTTTAACAGACCAGCAGTCTGTCTCTAGTGTACGCCTGGGAGCTGAAAGCCTCTAGACCAGACAAATCTTGTGAAGCCAAAAAGTCTTAAAAGTGCCTTATCTTCACAGTCTAGTATCCAGCAAACTTCCTGTAATGGCTGCTTAACCATCCAAAATCATTTTTTTCCCTCAGAGGCTGGTGTTTGACACTCTAAAAAATTCTGAACACTCTAACTGAAATTCTATTGTCCTAAATATATTGTCCTAAATATTGTCCTAAAGCTTCCCTACCAGCTGGATTTCCACAAGGAGCATTACTGCTATCCGAGATCAAAATAAGGAACACTATAAAACGCTATAAAGACTTGAATTATCCAATTTCTTAGCTGCATCAAAATTGCACTTTTTTTTGTCACAGGATATGAACGAACCAGCGAACAATGTACACGGATCTGTAGATGGCTGTCCGGATGATACACTAGAAAATCCTCCATATGTCCCTAGTAAGTTCCTACAAGTGAGATTCAGGAAAACATTGATTTCAATATGCTGTATACTGCGGAACAACACACGTAATGCATTCATTTATCATTTAATATTCTGCACGCATAGACAACAATTTTACACTCTGTGAGGGAATTTAAGACGTCCCACACTCAGGAATTTTGGCTTCAAAAAGTTGGAAAATTAGGGCTCTGTGACTTGAGTTATTCACGCAAAAATGTTGCTAATTTTTTCAATTTTTATCCAATGCACTCCAGTTTGTGGGTGGGGGAATAGGAGTGGTTAGCTGTGATAATTAGTTTCACTCCAGATTTTTCAAGTTTTCAAGGTGCAGTTTTATGTACAGTCTGCGGAACAAAACAAACAGGATCCGGCATAAAAATCAATTTAAGTTAATGGTGCTACATCTGTTTTTTTTTGCTAGCGAAAAAAAAGGATCTGGTGACCATCGACATACAATGATTTTCATACCAGATCTGGTTTGTTCAGTTTAGATTTAATACAACTGGATCCGGCTGAAAAGGATGCATCCAGATATATTAGGCTACTTTCACACCAGCGGTTTTGCTGGATCTCTCATGGATCAGCAAAAACGCTTCTGTCTTGATAATACAGCCATCTGCATTTGTTATGAACGGATCCAGTTGTATTATCTTTAAAATAGCCAAGACGGATCCATCATGAACACCGCTTGAAAGTCAATGGGGGACGGATCCGTTTTCTATTGTGTCAGAAAAAAACGGATCCGTCCCCATTGACATACATTGTGTGTCAGGAAGGATCCTTCTTGCTCCGCACCACATCACAGACAGAAAAACGCTGCTTGCAGCGTTTTTGCTTCGGTACATTTCGCTTCGTTCAGTTTTGTCCTCATTGACAAAGAATGGGGATAAAATGGAAGTGTTTTCCCCTGCTACTGAGATCCTATGATGGATCTTAATAGCGGAAAGGGAAAGCGCAAATGTGAAACAGGCCTTAACAAATTGTCTCAAACTTATTCAACTAGCAAACTATCACATGGTCCTATCATGCCCCAGTCCCTGCACGAACAGTATCTATCCACTTCTCCATCTATGCACTTCAATGGAATGTCTCTATCTTGCTTCACTCCGACCATAAGCTAAAACTACAACAAGAACTTGCCTCCTACTTTTCTATTATTTCTAGCAGTCTGTGTCAGACTGCTTATTATGGAATGCCCATAAGGTATTCATGCGTCGGATTCTCATTCAATCCTGAGTTTAGTCGAAGGAAAAACTTAACTAAGAGATTCAGGAAGCTATAGCCTCTATTACAGGCTTCTATTAGAGACCTCTGTCTTTGTCTTACGCTTAGCCACCTTACGTGCTCTTAGATTAATATTGCAGTCCTTGTTCGTTGACCTTGTTTGGCCTCTGCCTGCATTGCATTTTTATTACACTGAAATGTTACATCCCCCTAGGACATATGAAGCACAGAGGTTATGACTACCAAGATGCAGAACTTTACATTTATCCACATTGAACCTCATTTGCCAAGTTGATGCCCAATCATTCAGAGTGTTCAAGTCAGCTTGTATTTTATGGACATCTTCCTTAGACTACACAGTACTACATAGCTTAGTGTCATCTGCAAAAATAGAAATTGTGCTAATAATCCTGTTCTCGATATCATTAATAAATAAATTAAATAATATAGGACCCAGACCTTGGGGTACACCACTTATAACCCTGGACCATTCTGAATAGGAATCATTAACCACAACTCTCTTGACACAGAGAGTCCTTCAGCTAGTTTTCAATCCAATTACAGACTATACTTTCCAAGCCTATAGACCTTACTTTACCTATTAAACGTCTATGAGGGACAGTATCAAAAGCCTTTGCAAAATCCTTCTACTTACCTCACTATATCCACAGCCGCCCCTCTGTCCAGGCTTCTACTTACCTCACTATATCCACAGCCGCCCCTCTGTCCAGGCTTCTACTTACCTCACTATATCCACAGCCGCCCCTCTGTCCAGGCTTCTACTTACCTCACTATATCCACAGCCGCCCCTCTGTCCAGGCTTCTACTTACCTCACTATATCCACAGCCGCCCCTCTGTCCAGGCTTCTACTTACCTCACTATATCCACAGCCGCCCCTCTGTCCAGGCTTCTACTTACCCACTATATCCACAGCCGCCCCTATGTTCAGGCTGCTACTCACCTCCTCACAAAAACAAATCAGGTTAGTCTGACAACTTCTGTCCTTGGTAAACCCATGTTGGTTATCACTTACAATATTATTTACAGTCACATACAAACATTTTTCCCACAATAGAAGTTAAACTGGTCTATAATTACCTGTGACCTAGATCCTTTTTTGAATATGGGCACCACATTTGCCTTGAGCCAATCACTTGGCACTTTACCAGTACCTACAGAATCTTTAAAAATTACAAACAGGGGCACAGCAATGACTGAGCTGATGTCACGATGGGGAGTAGTGAGCCCTGTCTGAAGCCCCAACCACTGTCCCTGCCTACTTACGCGGCCCGTCCTAAGTAACGGCGCGTAACTGGATGACAATCCCTAGCCTGAGTAAGTGCAGGGGCGTAAAGGGAAGGGGAACAGGAGGATAATATAACAAACAAGGACAGAACACAAAACACAATATCGGAGGATCAGCGAGCCAAGAGTCGTACCGGTAAGTCACGTCTAAAACCAGGGGAGAGAGCAGAAAGCAGAGTCCAAAAACACGAAGCCAAAGTCCAATACACACTAAGTCACTATATCACAAAAAACAAGCACTGCTGGAAAGACCAATCACAGGCAACCTGTGACCAGCAGGTTGCCTGTTAAATAGGCCTCCAAATGGGTCATGTGATGTGGCCAGCGTCACGTGACCCTAATTACATATTCAAAGGCTGAGCGCTGGTTAACTACAACCAGCACTCAAAAAGGTGTCCCCTGTTGGTCACGTGGCCTTATAATAAATATAATATAATAATTATAGCTGAGCGCTGGCTAATGCTGCTAGCGCTCAGAGACCCCGCCTGCTCGTTGCCTAGGGGGGCGGGGAGGACGTGGGCGTGCGGCAGCTGAGTGCGCCCCGGGTCCTTCGCGTACACGGTCACCATGGGAGACGGCGGCGCAGCGCTGGAAAATTTAACTTATCTTGAACCATATCTACAGTTAGCCAATTGAGTATATTACTGGATGTACTAACAGCTCCAGCACCACAGATATCAGCTCCTTTCTCTCCTTTTGTATATACAGAGCTAAAGACCCATTTAGTAACTCTGCCTTTTCCTTATCTCCAGTGACTAACCCCCCTTTACTATTTAGGGGACCTGCCTGCTCAGACCTTGGTTTTTAGCATATATATTTAAAGAGTTTTTGGGATTTGTTTTGCTCTCTTTTGCCACCTTCTGTTCGTTTTGTATTTTTGTTAATTTAATCTCCTTTTTTAATCTCCTTTTTACAGATTTTATTAAGTAAACTTCAAAGGCTACATCTGACCCCTCAGATTTGTATTTTTTAATACCTGATCTAAATCATGGGACTTGGGAAAGTGCTGGTATTCAAAAGATTAAACAAATGTTTAAAGATTCACAACTCTCTTCTTTTGAGGAGCCAACTAGTCAATTCTCACTAGCCCCTCTGAGTACCACTCCACCTCCCACTCATGGCCTGATAGACAGGGTCAGGTAACCTCACTGTTCATTTGCCTGGACCTAACATCATTGGTTCTTGCACAGTGTGGCTCTCAGCAGAGACAGCGTCATGAGATCTACACTACATGTCCCGATGAAGTCTCACCACCACAAGCATAAGGTTTTAGATCCAGGCATTCAAATAGTGAGGATGCCAGTCCCTGTCAATCAGATCATGAGGGTGAGTGGTGACATAGGAGAGGAGGGGGTAAATCGGTACTTTGAGGGGCTAAACCACCGCACTGTGATCTGTCAGATCACCTTATTTGTATAAAAATATAATAATTATGCTGTTACAGTACATCTGGTTGCAGCAATAGAGGGTTCATTTTATTCACCCCTACCTGGGAGTATGCCTGGTTTAATAGGATTGATCATGGTGAAAGATGGTGAAATCATTTTTTTAGTTGGTCTTTATTAAAATATTGAGCCATTCTGTCACAAAGGGTTAACTGTTTGTCTAGCTGTGTGAATACTACTTTTTACTTTCACTTTTTGGTGATCATCTGATAAACTTTATCTCTAAAGTATTAAAATGTCAAAAACACTCATTTAAGTCACATTCTTATCAGTAAGACAAGGATTGAGCTATAATGAGTGTTTATAATGTCAGAGAGCAGAGATAAGGAGCTGCCTGATGGAACAGAGTGAAATTTTAGATCCTGCTACTAGAGAAACTCAAGGCGGCACACAGACAGTGGTTCAAAATGTTGGGACGTACAGTATATGCATGTCTGGTGGGATTGTCCTCTTGTTTTCATATTTTGGAAAGTGTTGTTCAATCTCCTCTGCAGGCTGATGGGTCTTAAAGGGGTTCTCCAGGAATTAAGAAAATTAAATTACTGAAATATTGCTTTATTATAAATATATTCCCAAATACCTTACATTAGTTAGAATGAGCAATCATTAGGAGAAATAAAATGGCTCTTGTCCTATTCGTACACACAAAACATGTCCTAATCACACAGCAAGTTATTTCAGAGCACTGAGCTAAACAGCTGCCTCATCCTCCTCTCTGCTCTACTTGTCAGGGATTATGATCCTGAATACATATGATAAGATCTTCAGCTCAATCTCTGTAAGAATGGGGTTCATGAGGAGATATGAAGGACAGTGAGGAGGTGGATAATGAGCAGCAGCTCTTTTATGCAGTCTCCATTATCACACCCCACATTACCACCGTCTGTCCTGTCCATCCTCTCTGTACTTCATGTCTCCTCATGAACTCCATTCCTACAGAGATTCATCTGCAGATCTTATTATCTGTGTTCAGTATTATAATCCCTGACAGGCCGAGCATAGAGGAGGATGAAACAGCTCTTTACCTCAGTGTTGTGAGGTAACTTGTCCTGCTGTGTGATTAGGACAGGTTTTGTGTGTACTAATAGGACAGCGGCCATTTTATTTCTCCTAATGATTTCTCCCTAGACAAAATGAGCCATTATAACTAATCAAAGATATTTGGGAATGTATTTATAATAAAGTAATATTTAAGTATTTTCATTTTCTTAATTCCCGGAGGACCCCTTTAATGTATCTTTTCCCCTTGTTTTCTTTGCCATGTTTTCTGGGATTGCCTGACCTCCCTAAATGCTTCTGTACGATAGTGGGGCATATTATTTTGGCTGCTAAATTAATTATAGCTAAACCCTTAAATCTAGTACCCCTTTCAGTATTAAGGAACTCCTTAATACTGTCCAGGTTTTTTATGATATGGAAGAATTGTCTGTTAATCGTACTCACACTTTAATGAGTTTCCCGCAGAACTGTGAATTTTGGGTACGATATAATAAGAATTAATAGAGCTAGGCCTCTGTTTAATGGGATGTCCTATCTTTTCATTTGGGGATCTTTGTGCCTATAGAGGTGATTTTATCAATAAGCCCCTCCGAGATGGTTGGATTTTCCCAATATGCTGTTCTACCCTATAGGTGATACCTCGTAGCCTATTTGTATGCATAACTTGTTTCATTATATGTAGGGTAGAATGTGTAAACTAACTGGATCCTGCAAACGAATTAGTTTTTTCTTTGTTTCTTTTATTGTATTTCGCATTTATGTGTTTACTGTATATGATACCATATATGTACAGATTCCTGTGTTCATCAAACTCCTTTTTGTGTAATCTTAAAACTTTAATAAAATTTTAAATAAAAATAAATACTGAGGATACAACAGTTGGATGGCCTACGTATATAGGTGGTCATACACATTAGTGTTCGACCATTTAACATGTATAGTGTGCTCCTGACTTCCCCTCGATGGCATATTGGATCTCAACTGTCCACTTATGTTCTCGGGGAAGTGTCTGGCAGTGGCTTTCTTCCCTCTCCCCTCTCACTACATACACATGCTTGGCTGAGCCAAGCATGCATATCTACAGCATAAAACATATACCATTAAATTGATTCAAATATCCACCCCCCCCCCCAGCACAGAAATGCCTGGAAATTGAAAGTAATAAACTTATGGTCCAAGTATTATTTTTTGTATCACCCATGAGCAAGTTAGGGGACGTAACCCCCCCCCCCCCAAAAAAAAAAAACAAAAAAAAAAAAACAGTCTAGTGTTTAATTCTGATGGGGCAACCACTTTGGAAAAGCCTATCATAATTTTTTAGATATAAAATAAATTCAAATATTAACATTTTTTTATTAAAATTATTTGTTGGCCTTTTGCTCTGATACAAACCACACAAAAATGGATTATGAAAATGTTTTACCCAGCTTTTGTTAAACTGATTTTCCCTATTTGCTTTACTTACAGAGGTGGTAGGAGGTGTACTTCGAGATACTACAATCTGTGCCTCCAGTCACCAACATCTCTCCTCACACTACAACCTTCATAATATGTATGGATTCTTTGAAGCCATAGCATCTCATGAGTAAGTGAAATTGGTTTGAGAAGAAGCTCCACTACACAGAAATGATGGCTATGATGGCTATAGCAATACCAGGTGTCATTTGCCTGCAGGTTTTTACATTTTCAATTCTTTTCAATGAAAGTGCATGGTGGGTTATGATCTTGTTTAAACATAAAACATTAAATATTTGGGGATGGTGATACTCCTGAAATTCTGGGAGAAATACTATAGGAATGGCACAACACCAAGCTATAAAAAATGATTCTCCAGAATTATGCTATGAGAAATGCACAAGTTTCTGTTTTGGGCCTAAATGACCAAGTAATTTTTTTTCATTGTCCTGTTCCAAGAGTTGCGACTTTTTTATTTGTCCGACGATGTAGTTGGAATTTTTTCAGTGTTTTTTTTTTTTTACAGTGCTCACTGTGGGGGATAACGTTTTGTGTAGTGCAGGTTGTTAATGATGCGACAATACCAAATATGTGTGTGTGTGTGTGTGTGTGTGTGTGTGGGGGGGGGAATTTTTTCAATGGAAAAGGTGCATTTTTGTATTTAATAAAACTTTAACCTTTTTAACCATTTACTAGTCACACGAGGGAAGTTTAGCAGGCAATTTTTTGATCGCTTCTATAATACACTGTACTGCTTATGCAGTACAATGTATTATACTATCAGTGCTTTACTTACAGGCACCTCTCTGGCACAGCCTAATGGTCATAAACTGCGGCAGGCCAGGAGCCTTCATTAGGCCCACGGCTGCCATGTTAATGCCTTATTCACACAGTCAAGGTCCGATTAGTGATTTCCATCAGTGATTTTGAGCCAAAACTAAGTGCGGTTCTAAACACAGAACAGGTGCAGATCTTTCCCTTATACCTTATGTCTGTGGAGGCTCCAATCCTGGTTTTGGCTCACAATCACTGATGGAAATCACTGACCAAAACACTTATGTGAATAAGACATAAGATAAGGAGATGCCAATGCCTGACGGAGGAAGCTCCCTCCCTCTAAACCGCTTAGAGGCCACGGTCGCTATTGGATGCTGCATCTAAGAGATTAAACACCCCCGATCTGCATTTCTGCATTTTAAAGCAGGAGCCCAGCTCTTATGTGAGAGCCACTATTCTGCTGTGCACTGCCTAGGAGGCCCATGCAGCGCTTAGGCTTGGTCACTTACGGGCCTTAGGCTAGACCACTGCCTTTTTACGTTGACCAAGAATAAAAGGGTTGGAACTGTCCTTCTGTATTTTTATATTGATGGCCGATCCCTAGTCTGAAGCTCCTGCCTATCAGCTGTTCCAGAGTAGCTCCTGTCCAAGAAATTTGTTCTGGAATTACACAGCTCCATCCATTGTGCAGTGGATGGAGTTGGTTACTGCAGCCCGGTTCCTATTGACATGAAAGTATATGGTAAGCACATCACTTTTGATAGTTTTAGTTTTGGGTTATTTTATATGTGCACATGTTGGTTTGACATAATCACAGACATTTTAAATCTTTGAATGTAAATGAGAATGTTCCATTTCAATGACAGCAAGCCAGTATCTTGGAATCAGCTATATTTACATTATTTGGAAAAAAAGAAAGTTGAATTCAGAGTTTTGAGAATGACTTTCTATAGTGTTTCTGAATCCAGTCAGAAACCCTAGAAGCTTGTGTTTTGAGGATTTTGCATAGGTTATATCATTAATATCGTTACTTCAGTAGCCATCATTAGAGCAGTTTTCCTGGAAAGTCTTCATAATGTGATCTGCTGGTAGGACTGGGTCAAGGTTGGTTGATAAAAAGGAGCAATTGTGGCAGGAACACATTATTAGAACCTGTTGTTCTACTCCTATCTGCTGGGGTTTCTTGAGGACTTAGGTCATAAACCCAACTTTAGAGCATAATCAATAAAGGTTATATTTTTGATAAGCAACCCTTGGTCATTGATGGAAGAGACTATGCTGAACACTAAAGTTTCATATGGCTTACAATTACTGTTTGGCTGGTACACTGGTGAATGATTTCCTAGTAGAAACCTGTGAGGGAGGTCATTCATGATAAATACTCTGCAGGAACTATTCCCGTAAATGTCTTCATTGGTGTCTTTGCCTCTGAAAAGGATATACGGTATATGATAGACCTTTAACACAGACACTTTTACCTTCTTTCACTGATAAGCCCAAGACATATGCCAAGACATACTGTGGAGAGACATCACTCACTGGTTGCTGCCTCCTTCTGGCGGTCAGCAGAAACATCATGACAGTCGAAAAAAATGCCAGAAGCCTGCAGATCTGCAACAAAGCCCACACAATGTTTAATTCATTGATTTTTTCATCTATTTTGTCAGTGCTCTGATAAAAATTAGAGGAAAACGGCCCTTTGTGATTTCTCGATCCACATTCGCCAGTCATGGTCGATATGCAGGTCATTGGACGGGGGATGTAGAGAGCACCTGGGAACAGCTGTATTACTCTATACCTGGTAAGATGTGTTTCATTTTATCCCCAGTGTTCCTTTAAAGAGATAACCCAGGCATAGTCTCCTGCCTAATCTTACATCGGACATGGAGAGACTCAACTGCACTCTCGACAGGACAGTTGCTGAAGCAGCCGCCAATATCCAGTTTATTGTGAATGGATCCCATTAACAAAAAGGGAGTGGTATTGAACCTTTATTTGGTTATCTTAAAAAACTTATCGGTAGAAACTAATATATACAAAAGTAAAGGGTGTATTAGACTGCCATATTTTCCGCCTGATAATCGCTAACGAGCATTCCTATCAATGCTCGTTAGGGATCATCTGGCAGTCTAATACTGCCTTTAAATGCCCGATGAATGAGCAAACGCTCGTTCATCAGGCAGTTTACATCTTTCAGCATGCTCGTGAGTGTTAGAGTAATACTTTTGGGATTAGGTACTGTGCTCACACCAGATCACTGTGGTTTTTATCAAGCCCTATGAGCGGTGCGGACTGGGAACATAAAATGGCCCTGGAATAAATACTAAAAGTGGCCCCGTATTGAAGTTGGGTCCAAACTGATGGAAGGCAGGGCCAGCAATACCATATTGCGGCACATTATATTACTCGAACAGAGAAAATACCACAGTCCATTACAAAATACTGCCAGCAGCACAAAATACATCCCCAAAAACCGGCCCACCGGGAAATTTCCCTGTATGGTCTATGGCCAATCCGCCCTTGCCTATGAGAATCTGGCTGGGTGTGAATCTGCTCTATTCTAAACACTAACATCGGCAAAGTGGAGAACCCCACCCTAATAAAAGTGCAACCCCAAAACGGTACTAGAACCTAATCCCTAACCTGAGTGTTGCACCCTACATGCTCAACCCTATTCTCCTATGCATTTCTCCAGTGTTATCATCTGGCTCATCAGGGAGTAAAAGGGAGCATAGGGTCAGGAAGGAAAACATTGTGGCATCCTACCTCTTCTTTTGTTAACAGCGCTCCACCCCAGATAGGCAACTGAACAGCCAATCACAGTACATAGGTTTTTCCTACACTCGTCATTATATGTGATTGAACGCGTCGTGTCCTGCCTTCTGTGGATTAAGTGTTCATTTACCATGGACACCTACATAATGCATTTCTCAGCATTGCATTACAGCATGGCAAGTGGCAATGCATATCAGACATTGCTACACTCTGATGAGAGTATTATCTATTATATACATACACAGTCCTGGATTTAATTCAGAGGGGCTAATCCCTGAAGAGTCATTTCACCCCATCACCTAAGTCAGACATGTGTCTCGATAGGAGACCACTAGCAACATTTCACGGTGGAAGCTGCAATGGCCAGCGAGCAAATTACCCCAAGAGTTTCTCAAGCATGTAATGGCATAGAATATGGTGGATTAACATCCAGCCACATTATCATAGGGCTTGACAGAGACCCCAGTGATCCATCTGAACACAGTACCTAATCCCAAGGGTATTACTCCGACATTCACAAGTTACCTTTGCCTTCATTGCTTGCTACCTATGAGTTTTTAAGGTAACCAAAAAGAAGTTATACTTTAGATACAATACCATTTCCTTCTAGGATTTTACTTCTATATATTGGAGGGGCTTTTTTGCTGTTGACACAAACTAAGCGTCTATTAGGCATTGCCATGGAACCCACTAATCAGAATAGGACCTGTCCATGATTCTTGGCATTGGATGGTTGACCTAGAGAGTATGCTTGGACTATCCTTTTAACCAAATAACAATTCTAATATGGCTTCTTTCCTTCCTTCACAGCTATACTACTGTTTAATATGTATGGGGTTCCTTTAGTTGGAACTGATCTTTGTGGATTTGTGGGTAATGTAACAGAAGAACTTTGTGTACGCTGGAGTCAAGTTGGTGCATTTTATCCATTTATGAGGAACCACAACACACTTTATGCAACGGTAAGAGAATGTGTTCCCTCGTGCTGATGCCATACATTTAATAAGGACATATGCCTATTTCTCTATTAGAATCACTTGTTTTCTGCCAATAAACTGTTATGGTATGTCAGTATTTTGGAAATCATTGGTCATCATGGGCAAAGAGAGGCCCTTTTGATCTTGTTTTGAGTTTGTTGACTGGAGGAACGCAGAAGACGTTCGGATCAGCTCTCACTCAATGCATTTCTGAAATGTGGTGTGTCCATATCTTTATGTGTCTTTAATTGAAATGCAATAATAGTTTATAGGAAAAAAACCTCACACAAATCTTTATAAAAAAATGTAGTCAACACAGCAGGATAGAGTAGTATATTGTTAGTAAGCAAGGCTGCATAAAACCTTCTCAAAATAAAGGAATAAAAAGGTACCTTACACCTTCATGCTTGAGGACAAAACACACCTAAAATACATGGCATGGTTCAAAAAGTCCATGGCAACCAGGCTTTGTAGGTCTTCTGATGACAGGGAGCAGGCCTTGTAGGAAATTACAGCTGCTTCCAGCCTCTCATCATGGTTAAAGGAGTTGCTCGGGTTCAGAGCTGAACCGGGACATTCACCCAGGCATCCCCTCTGAGATGAGCATTGGAGAATTTCATGCTGCAATGCTTTTATGAGCATAGGGCAAGGGAGAGTATTGGAGCATGAAATGCTCCGATGATCATCTTAGAGGGGCTGCCTGGGTGGAGAAGGGGATATGTCCAGGTTCAGTATTGCCACTGATGGTGAGATCCAAAGAAAATGGGAAGTATTCCTTATCATGTCAATAATGCTACAGTGGTTGATCATGGTACTGGTGCCACTGCAACTATCATGGTTGTAAGGGGAACTCAATGTAAGGGGAAGTAAATCCTATTATTCAGCTGCCCTCTCTGGTCATGAATGCATCTGCTACTGTGGAGCAGAGAGCTGGCTAAAAAAATTAGCAAGCCTGACCTGGGAAGTGAGAAGAAAATTATCCTAATTTTTTGTCTTTAGAGTCCAGATATAGTAACATAGTTTATAAGGCCAAAAAAAGACATCTGTCCATCCAGTTCGGCCTGTTATCCTACAAGTTGACCCAAAGGCAAAAAATCCAGCTGCCTCCTGACAGCCAAGAACATGGAGCTTTAACCTGAAACCTTTTTTCCTGGCCTCCAGGCTTTTGATCAGTCTGACAAGCTTTCAAAGCCATCACAAATGCTTGTACTATCTCCCTCTCATTACTGCCGGTCACAGAGCAGTTTACAACCACATATTGGGTGTTTTTGCAAACTTCAGAATCAGGAAAATAAATATTCAGGTTTGATTTGCTGTTTACCCTTGATATAAGAAAAATGAATTAAAAATTGAAAATCTGAGAAAAAATATATATATATTTTAAATTTCACCTTCCTTCTGTTTTAATTCTTGTGGGAAATCTAAAGGGTTAACAAACTTTGTAAAATCAGTTTTGGTTACATTGGGGGCTGTAGTTTCTAAAATATGTTTATTTATGGGAGGTTTCTGTTATTTAAGCCCCTCAAAGTCACTTTAGAACTGCAAAGGTCCTTTAAAATTAACTATTGGAAATGTTCATGAAAATCTTAAAAATTACATCTAAAATTTGAAGCCTTCTAACGTCCTCAAAAAATAAAATTACATTTCCAAAATTATGCTAACATAAAGTGGACATACGGTGAATGTTCATTAATAACAATTTTATTAGATATCCCTATGCAATTTAAAAGCAGAGAAATTCATATTTAAAAAAATGTGATTTTTTTCAAAATTTTCAGTAAATTTTGATTTTTTATAAATAAAGGTAAAACATATTGACTCAAATTTACCATTAACATGAAGTACAATGTGTCATGAGAAAACAATCTCTGAATGGTTTGAATAAGTAAAAGCGTTCCAAAGTTATTACCACATGAAGTGACACATGTCAGATTTGCAAAATTAGGCCTGGTCTTGAAGTGGTTAATGAGCTGCCAATGACTCATAGACACAATACCTCAGCTTTGTTGCATGAGATAGTTATCCACAGTTCACCACTGCACATAGGACCTCAAGAACATGGAATGAGTGAACTTACACACAATGAACATGGTCAAGGGGAGTATGAGATATGCGGATGGGAACTGGGAAGAGGACTCTTGGAAGGAACATGGGAAGTTGGAGCACCAGAGAATTGAGGAATAGACTTGACCCTGTTGTTTTTGTGTGGGAGAATGCCTCCCTTTCGTCATGTGACCAATTGATATGACTAAAGTGGAGCAGGTCATCACTGTGGCCAGGCATTGGCTTCAGAGGCATCAAAGCAGATGTCGATGGCGAAGGACCTGAGCAAGACAGCTGAGCCTATGGGACGCAGGAGCTGCGAATGTAGGTAAGTATCCTTTCTTTTTGCAGGGGTGTTTACCAAACCTACCCTAAAGGATGGCCTACCATTGTAAGCTATGTAAAAACCAGTATGGCTGGAGGACCATGGGGTTTGCTTGCAGTCTGTTATGATACAGACACATGCACATGAGCTGTAGACACAAAATAGTTACATTTTTTAATCAAGACAATTTGCAAACGTGCTTCTAATGGGCTGCAAATCTGTACATGGGCTCTAATCTATTCAACTATGAGTCTTTAGAATTTTATGCATTCTCCAACCATAAATGAGAACATGAATGTGCAGTGCATTTGAAGTGCATGTTCGATCTATTTTTGCTCAAATCTCTAGAAATACACTTGGTATGGAATTGGTGTGGAATTTTTGCACGGTTATAGTTTTTGCTACATGTGTGCATTTCTGTCATACATACAGTAACATTCACCTTATTTGTGCATTTTCAGGCACAGGAGCCATTTGCCTTTTGTAAAGAATCTGAAAACGCCATCAGAGAGGCTGTGTTAAAGCGTTACATGATGCTTCCCTATCTGTACACATTGTTCCACAAGGCTCACATTTCAGGGGATACTGTGGCGAGAGCACTTTTTGTAGAGTAAGTACATTTACAGGGGGCGTACATGGTTGGAATGACATGGCTGCTTTCTGTTTGTTATTGCAGCTCATTCCCATTCATTTCAGTGAAGTTGAGCTGCCATACCAGACACAACCCTTAGAGAGAAAGGAAATCCACGTGTGTCTAATCCTGGACAACTTCTTTTAAAGGGCATCTGTCAGCAGATTTGTACCTATGACACTGGCTGACCTGTTACATGTGCGCTTGGCAGCTGAAGACATCTGTGTTGGCCCCATGTTCATATGCGCCCGCATTGCTATATGCAAATGAGCCTCTAGGAGCAATGGGGGCGTTACCATTACACCTAGAGGCTCTGCTCTCTCTGCAACTGCCCCGCCCTCTCCATTGTGATTTACAAGTCTAGGCGTGATGAAGTTTTTAATGCCTGGCCTTGTCAAAGTGCAGAGGGCGCAGCAGTTGCAGAGAGAGCAGAACATAGAAGAAGATTCTTTACGGTAAGAGCAGTGAGACTATGGAACTCTCTGCCTGAGGAGGTGGTGATGGTAAGTTCACTAAAAGAGTTCAATAGGGGCCTGGATGTATTTTTGGAGGGTAATAATATTACAGGTTATAGTTACTAGAGAGGGGTCGTTGATCCAGGGAGTAATTCTGATTGTCTGATTGGAGTCGGGAAGGAATTTTTTCCCTAAAGTGGGGAAAATTGGTTTCTACCTCACAGGGGTTTTTTGCCTTCCTCTGGATCAACTTGTAGGAAAACAGGCCGAACTGGATGGACAGATGTCTTTTTTCGGCCTTATAAACTATGTTACTATGTTAATGGTAACGCCCCTATTGCTCCTAGGCTCATTTGCATATAATAAAACATAATTTTTCTCAGCAATGTGGACACATATGGACATGGGACCAACACAGATCGAGCCAGTGTCATAGGTACAAAACTGCTGACAGATGCCCTTTAAATTTAGGAGAATGGAACTCATTTTTCTAAATTATTGACGAGTATTAAATATTAAGGGTCCACATTTCGTTCACTAGGTTTCCGTCTGACAGAAATACATGGACAATTGATCGCCAGTTTCTCTGGGGAGAAGCTTTATATATTACTCCTGTCCTGGAAGAGGGGAAAACTGAAGTAAACGGATATTTTCCTGCTGGGGTGTGGTATGATCTGGTTTCGGTACGTTTCATTATGTCGCTTATATTTTATACATTTGATAAAACGTCATAAGTCAGAAACATAAAGCTTATTTCAATACTAATATAAATCTAGGGTTCTAAATTAAAAAGAAAAGTGTGTGGTGTATTTCCTCTCTAAAATAATATGTGAAAAAAATTGATAAAATAGCATTGGTCAGACTTTGCAAAGTGGCAAAATCAGTCACCAGCTGGGACCTCCGCCATATGAAGAATGGGTGTCCCTTTACCCCTGTTTTGCAAGGTGAGGTGGTCTCTGGCATCCAGATGGGGCTTGTCTATGGAATTGTCAGAAAAATACAGAAATGCTAATGGATTTCCATAATTTTCTATATTTTTTAACTCAAAGGGGTAGTCCAAGATTTTTTAAATTTCCTGTGAAGAGATCTATACTTCCCTGCTCTGGGGCTGTCTTCACCAGCCTTCCAGTTTCCCGCCTGTCAATTTCTAGACAAATTAGTTTACGTCCTCTTCTGCTGCTGAGGCCAGTCGTTGGCTGCAGTGGTGCACGTGACCCCGCCTGGAAGTTTGCAAGCCAGTGACCAGTCCATCGGCACTGGAACAGAGAGTTGTAATACTCCTTTAAAGCTCAGGCCTATATTTGGTGACCCTCATTTTCTATGGAAGTAGACAGGTGGGGACCAGTAGTGCGGTAAAGACAGCCAGGGAAACATGGGCCCCCAGGTCAGTTAAATAATATGATATTTTCTCCTACTGTCAATTTTAACTTTTATTATTTCTCTTCATTTGACAGGGTGCTGGAATTGAAAGTACAGGAGAATGGTTTACTCTTGCAGCACCTCTAGACACTATAAATGTGCACATTAGAGGTGGCTTCATCATACCGGCACAGGTAAGAAGTATAGGCTTACACAAAATACACAATCATAGGTAATACATATCCCTTGCCAATTCTCTCCACCCTTTTGCACGTTTTTATCAAAATTGGACCACCTTACCACAGCTCGATAACATGTGACATATTCTCACCAATGACCCTGATCACTTATGGGATCTTCATCCACTCCATTTAAATGAAAAAAGATATATTTATTTAAATGAATATGTATTTTAGCCAGAAATTGTGTTCTCCCTCTTAATGTTGCCCTAGGCTGCTGCCCATTTCTGGTCAGTCACTGAGGAAACTCCAGGTCTAACCATGGGATTTCATGGGTTTAATTAGTTTTTATTCCTGGGGTGGTTGAATTAATTCTTGAAATAGTTGTAATCTGATCAATTTTGGTTTCATTATACGCTGATACTTTAAAAGCTTATTCTTACTGAGAGGCATAAGTCACCCCCCCCCCCAACTAATGGCATATTTACATTTGACAGAAAAGTGATTTTTCAAGATCCACTCTGTTAGGGAGAATGCAATAAAGACTAACCTTGTCTACACTGATCATCATATCCCCTGCGCCAGCAGAAGATGTGCTTCATTTATGTGCTTAATCTGTGACCCAAGAATAAAATCCACTACAGTTTGTCGTTGGTGTAGATTTCAGTAATGGTTTATGCCATAAAACTGGCATACACCGTGATAAATCTGCTGGAACTGATTACCCTACCCACACCACAGTCATGCCAAAATTTTTCAGCAAATAGCACCATCCGGTTGTCACATCTTAGACAATGGGGCATATCACTAGGATATGCTGCGGGTCCCACCGCTGGGACCCGGACCTATATCGAGAACGGTGCGGGGAGCTCTGTGCCTGGAGGACCCTGGGTTTCCTGGGGTCCGGCCACCACCAGGTGCAGCTCCCGCTGCTCCCATAGAAATGAATGGGAGCTCACCGCGCATGTGTGGTCACCGCTCCCATTCATTTCTATGGAGCAGACGGAAATAGCCGAGCCAGGGCTCGACTATTTTTGGTGGCTCCATAGAAATGAATGGAGGGCGGCTGCACATGAGCAGTGTGCCCTCCTTCACTTTTGGGGCTACGTTCTCGATAAAGGTGCGGGTCCCAGCGGTGGAACCTGTGCCTATAAGACAATGGGGGCATATCCTAGCGATATGCCCCCATTGTCTGAGATGGGAATACCCTTTAACCTTTTCAGTTTTCTAGTGTATGGGGGTTGATAAATCTCCCCTTATGTCTCAAAGTTTTCCACCAATTTTCCTTGGAGAAAAGTCGTGATTAAGGCCCCTTTCACACGAGTGAGAGACTCGGACGTCTCCAGCATCGTGTGCCGTGTACTGAACTCCCGGCACTGAATGGGGGTTACATAGCATTATACTGATTTATGATGCTATGTAACCCTTATGGTTCTGGAATGTGTTGGATAATGCTGACAATGTTATCCAGAACTGTAAGGGTTACATAGCATCATAAATCAGTATAATGCTATGTAACTCCTGTTCAGTCCCAGGAGGTCAGTACACTGCACACGATGCGGGAGACGTCCGAGTCTCCCGCTCGTGTGAAAGGGGCCTAAAGGGGTTTTCAGAGATCTTTTTACCCAGGACCCCCGCCGATCAGCTGTTTGAGAAGACACCGGTGCTCACAGTAGCAATGCCTCCTTCTTGCAGCTTTGCCTAGGTCAAGTGATGTCACATTCATTGGTCACACGGTCTAGGTGTAGCTCAGCCCCATTGAAGTGAATGGGGATGAGCTGCAATACCATGCACAGCCGATATATACAATGTATGACGCTGTACTTGGTGAGCAGGGAGAAAGCGACGGTTCTACTGCAAGCTCTGGTGCCTTCTTAAACTGCTGATCGGTGGGTGTCAGACCCCCACCGATCAGATACTGATGACCTATCCAGATGATAAGTTATCAGTAAAAAGATCTAGAAAAACCTTTTTAATGTCCTTGAAAACCATGTTATATATAGACATAAGAGGCAGCGCTGGAATCAGCATGTCCATCACTATCTGGTGACAGATTCCCTTTAGTCCCACAATGATTGTTCTTGTTGTATGTATCTGATTCACAGGAGCCTGCAATGACCACAAAAGAATCACGAAAGAACAGTCTATACCTCCTAGTAGCACTTACAGCAGGTGGATTTGCCAAAGGGGATCTATACTGGGATGACGGAGACAGTTTAGACACATATCAGAAGGGAGATTACAGCATGATTCTCTTCAAGGCACATAATGTAAGTCATCTATTATCATAATGACTAAATTGGTACTTCAGACTTTCAAGGGTCAGCTGATTTTTTTTTTGTCAACCTTTTCTATTTCTCAGAATGTTCTTCAGAATGAGGTGATGCAAATAAAACCTGAAGCTGAAAACCTGAAGCTAGATCTTGTACAAGTGTTTGGTGTAAAGGCTACCCCTTCAAAAGTTCTGGTTAACGGTGTTGCCAGTGAGAATTTCAAGTACTTGCCAGAAACTAAGGTATTTATTTGATCAAAAACATATAATTGTCAATTACTAAAGTAGCAAGTTCCATGCAGGCAGTCAGGTATCCTGTGTAACTTATGAGATGACAGGGTTCTTCATTTGCTATGCTCAGCATAGGTCATCAATATCAGATTGGTGGAGGTCCAACACCCTCCACTCCTACCGATCAGACGGAAAAAACATAGTTGGAAACAGAAGACTGCATCCACTGTGTAATGAACGCGCCAGCTCCCACTACACAGCGGATGGACCATTCTGTTTCTAGCTTTGTCCACTACAACAGCTGCCAAAAACAGCTGATTGGCGGACATGCTCGATGTTGGACCCTCCACCTACCTTATGTTGATGACGTCTGCTCAATATCTAGAAACCCAGAGAGCCATTTTCATTTTCATAATTTTTCCTTGATTATGATTACAAGAAAGCTTCATGCATATTGTGTAGTTATAGGAGCTCAACATGCTACTGTATGGTGCTTTGTGTGACACCATATTGCAGATATTCTCCCCTAGTTGAGTTGGTTCTAGGTGAGAATAACTCAGAAACGTAACGTTTGATGGAGCAGGCCACAATGTTTTTTTTCAGAGATTCATACAGAATCAAACCAAAAAATTCTATATATCTCCATTTGAGGTTGTAGGCCATTTTAGCACAATGGCTGGCCTAGTCCAAAGCTTTCATGAGTAAGCCCCACCTCCTGAACACTGTTCATTATCTTAAGATATATCCAAATCAGACATTATTTAGGAACAATGTTTTAGACACATTAATGGGAAAGGTTTTGACATACAGGTGACATTTGAGTGGAGTGATTTGCTTTCCATTTTCTCCTCAATTTGACCCAGACCGCCATGAAGATATCTTCCAGCCACGACTCATCTTTGCAGAGTTTGCCCAGATGTCTTTGCCTTCTTGCTTTTCTAGTACATGTCCTTCTATTTTCCAATCTACACAAACTTCCCATCCTTCCACCCTTTTTACAGTACAATCCTGTGGCTTCCCCCCAGTGTGCCTGCAATTGCCCCCAGTGCTTACAGAACTATAGTGCCAGACAGTGTCCAAGATGTTACTAGTTCGCCACTCAATACTCGTGCTCCCCTTTGTGCCCTACAAACTAATAGAGCCCTCCTTTTTTGTTCCACACAGTAACAGTGCTCCCTTAGTGGCATCAGCACAATAATAGTGCCCCTACACAAGAACAGTTCCACCTTACTGTCTTCACACAGTAACAGTGCCCACTTCCTGTGTCCAGACTCTACACACACTGATAGTGCTCCCATTACAGTTGTAGTGCCTACTAGTGCCCTCGGACAGAAAAGTGCCCCCTTAGTGCCCTGCACACAGTAAGTGCCCTCTCACTGCACTGAATAGTAATAGTGCTTCCTATAGTTAAAGCGGCCCTGTATATAAGGTTATTGCTGCCCTATTACAACTTGGATGTGATACCATAGTACAATAGTGTGTATATACCCTTAAAGGGGTTTTTCAGCTTTTACCACAATGTTAAATATGGCTTGGACTATGCTGTACCTAAGGGTTGAACATTGCCTTATAGGATAGCTGCCTTACATCTGGTGGCATCAGAGGCAGAGCTTGTTAAGAGCTCATTTGCATCACTTTTTTCCCTTTAAAGAAAAATACACACACCTGCTCCCCACCTTTCCGTTACCAGGGGTCTGGTACCTTCTGGTTCTGGTTGTGTAAACTTCTGAACAGGGTCGAGTGTGTGCCTGCAGTCAATTACTGTCTGTGGTGATATACCACTTGGGGACACGTCACTACTAAGACCTGTGACTGGCTGCGGTGGTGCACGTGACCCCATATGGAGGTTTATATGCTGGGCACTAGGGACACTCAATGCTTGAAACAGAGCAGTAGAAAGCAGGTTAGTGTTTTTTTTTTCTTGAGGTAGCACAGTCCTGGCAAAATTTAAAGGGGTTCTGCAGTTTTTCTTTCTGATGTTCTATCTTCTGGATAGATCATCACCCTCTCATTGGTGGGGGTCCCATGGCCTTCTTGCTGTTTACCACAGGCCCAGTGACGTCACAACTAGAATCACTGGCCTGGACGCAGCTTAGATCCATTCAAGTGAATGGGGCTTAGCTACCCCCAGGCCAGTGATACTAGTCGTGACGTCACTGGGCCTGAGGCAAACAGTAAAAAGGCTGAGGCGCTGATGGAGTGCCGCTGCCTTCACAAACAGCTGAGGTTCCCGGGTGTCGGACCCCCACCAATCAGAGGCTGATGACCTATCCAGAGGATAGATCATCAGAAAGAAAAAAATCTGGTGAACCATCCCATCTTCATCATGATTTTTGACAAGTTAAGCAAAACAATGACATGTAATACATACACACAGTGCACACAGGTATGTCTGGGATGTGATATGTAATACAGACAGTGCACACAGGTATGTCTGGGATGTGACATGTAATACAGACACACAGTGCACACAGGTATGTCTGGGATGTGACATGTAATACACACACCAGTGCACACAGGTATGTCTGGGATGTGACATGTAATACAGACACACAGTGCACACAGGTATGTCTGGGATGTGACATGTAATACAGACACAGTGCACACAGGTATGTCTGGGATATGACATGTAATACAGACACACAGTGCACACAGGTATGTCTGGGATGTGACATGTAATACAGACACACAGTGCACACAGGTATGTCTGGGATGTGACATGTAATACAGACACACAGTGCACACAGGTATGTCTGGGATTGACATGTAATAAGACACACAGTGCACACAGGTATGTCTGGGATGTGAATTAACAGACACACAGTGCCACACAGGTAATGTCTGGGATGTGGACATGTGAATCAACCGACACACCAGTGCACACAGGTAATGTCCTGGGATGTGACATGTAATACAGACACACAGTGCACACAGGTATGTCTGGGATGTGACATGTAATACACACACAGTGCACACAGGTATGTCTGGATGTGACATGTAATACAGACACACAGTGCACACAGGTATGTCTGGATGTGACATGTAATACGACACACAGTGCACACAGGTATGTCTGGATGTGACATGTAATACAGACACACAGTGCACACAGGTATGTCTGGATGTGACATGTAATACACACACACAGTGCACACAGGTATGTCTGGGATGTGACATGTAATACACACACACAGTGCACACAGGTATGTCTGGGATGTGACATGTAATACACACACACAGTGCACACAGGTATGTCTGGATGTGACATGTAATACACACACGCACACAGGTATGTCTGGGATGTGACATGTAATACAGACACACAGTGCACACAGGTATGTCTGGGATGTGACATGTAATACAGACACACAGTGCACACAGGTATGTCTGGGATGTGACATGTAATACAGACACACAGTGCACACAGGTATGTCTGGGATGTGACATGTAATACAGACACACAGTGCACACAGGTATGTCTGGGATGTGACATGTAATAACAACACACAGTGCACACAGGTATGTCTGGGATGTGACATGTAATATAAACACACAGTGTACACAGGTATGTCTGGGATGTGACATGTAATACAGACACACAGTGCACACAGGTATGTCTGGGATGTGACATGTAATACACACACAGTGCACACAGGTATGTCTGGCATGTGACATGTAATACACACACACAGTGCACACAGGTATGTCTGGGATGTGACATGTAATACACACACAGTGCACACAGGTATGTCTGGGATGTGACATGTAATACACACACACAGTGCACACAGGTATGTCTGGGATGTGACATGTAATACACACACAGTGCACACAGTATGTCTTGGGATGTGACATGTAATACACACACACAGTGCACACAGGTATGTCTGGATGTGACATGTAATACACGCACAGGTATGTCTGGGATGTGACATGTAATACAGACACACAGTGCACACAGGTATGTCTGGGATGTGACATGTAATACAGACACACAGTGCACACAGGTATGTCTGGGATGTGACATGTAATACAGACACACAGTGCACACAGGTATTCTGGGATGTGACATGTAATACAGACACACAGTGCACACAGGTATGTCTGGGATGTGACATGTAATACAGACACACAGTACACACAGGTATGTCTGGGATGTGACATACAATATAGACACAGTGCACACAGGTATGTCTGGGATGTGATATGTAATACACACACACAGTGCACACAGGTATGTCTGGGATGTGACATGTAATACACACACAGTGCACACAGGTATGTCTGGGATGTGACATGTAATACAGACACACAGTGCACACAGGTATGTCTGGGATGTGACATGTAATACACACACAGTGCACACAGGTATGTCTGGGATGTGTCTGCAATCTTCTGTGGGGCACTACTGTTAGTTATATTGGTGAAAATTAGGTGACAGACTCCCTTTAAGTTCAGAACTTCTACATCTGTATTTTAAATCAAATGTCTGTAAAGTGTTAATCCAGTGCTAATTTTATATATTCATGTAAAATGTAATCTTTGCTTGTCTATTTTCAGCTTCTGAATATTGAGAAGCTTGCTCTACCGATTGGAAAAAAGTTTGAAATCAAATGGTCTTAAGCTTGAAGAGGTATCTGCAGCTATGGAACAACTTCTTGGTGCTGGATATACAGGGTGTAGCAAAAGTCTGGACACTCTCTTTTAACTGGTGTAATTTGTAGAAAATTGACTTTCAATGTGTGAATTTATTAGGAGGGAGGCAGCATTTTGTGATGGAGGAAATGTTTTCGGCTGCCATTTTGAAATCCGCTATATTGATTTCCGCTCAGGTTTTTCAGTTGAGCATATGGCTCATCTGAAATGGCGAATCCTACAGTGCGGTGAAGTGTTCGTGAAGATTGAATGAAATTTTTAACCATGTGCATCAGCAAAATGGTGGACACTTTTCTGTATAACTCCTAAACAGGTAAAGATAGGTCAAAATGGACCTAATGGAGTAAAATTCTAGCCAAGACTGATCACCTGAGGCTAAATTCAACATGGAAGATTTACAAATGGTGGCCGAAAACATTTCCTCTACAAATAAACGCAGCCTCCTCCCAATGAATGCTTTCACACAGTGAAATAATTACACCAGTGAAAAGGGTGTGTCCTGACTTTTGCCTCACCCTGTACTTTCCATTGTAAATTGGCTACTGCTATTTAAGACCTATATTCAATCTAGACTGACAATTATTATCCTAACATCTATGTGTTTTATTTTACCAAGCTGAATAATTAAGCTGATAATCCTTGGACTGTACTGAAACATTGTGGAGAATATCTACAATTTCCGTTTTATTTTGTACTGTCATAAAAAAAATGTATAACACAGTTTACCTTAGAGGGCCACTGAGTTTTCATAAAATTTTTGATATATTAGAGGGACATATCAAAGGTGCTGGGACCTCCATGATAGCTGGAACGTGGATAGAAAAGTGGTTGCATTTCACATTCTCTCTCCTCACTGCAAGAGAGGACGTGAGGTGGACTCAACCGAAAGCCTATGGGCTTGTCTCAATTCTGTCCCTATAATACTGCTCCTGTGTACAGAAATATAACTATTATAATACTGCTCCTATGTACAATACTATAAGTGCTATAATACTGCTCCTATGCAAAAGACAATAACTACTATAATACTGCTCCTATGTACAAGAATATAACTACTATAATACTGCTACTATGTACAAGAATATAACTACTATAATACTGCTCCTATGTACAAGAATATAACTACTATAATACTGCTCCTATGTACAAGAATATAACTGCTGTAATACTTCTCCTATGTACAAGAATATAACTACTATAATACTGCTACTATGTAAGAATATAATTACTATAATACTGCTCCTATGTACAAGAATATAACTGCTGTAATACTCTACTATGTACAAGAATATAACTACTATAATACTGCTTCTATGTACAAGGATATAACTACTATAATACTGCTACTATGTACAAGAATATAACTACTATAATACTGCTCCTATGTACAAGAATATAACTACTATAATACTGCTCCTATGTACAAGAATATAACTGCTGTAATACTTCTCCTATGTACAAGAATATAACTGCTGTAATACTGCTCCTATGTACAAGAATATAACTACTATAATACTGCTCCTATGTACAAGAATATAACTGCTATAATACTGCTCCTATGTACAAGAATATAACTACTATAATACTGCTCCTATGTACAAGAATATAACTGCTGTAATACTGCTCCTATGTACAAGAATATAACTACTATAATACTGCTCCTATGTACAAGAATATAACTACTATAATACTACCTCCTATGTACAAGAATATAACTACTATAATACTGCTCCTATATACAAGAATATAACTATTATAATACTGCTCCTATATACAAGAATATAACTACTATAATACTGCTCCTATGTACAAGAATATAACTGCTATAATACGCTCTATGTACAAGAATATAACTACTATAATACTGCTCCTATGTACAAGAATATAACTGCTGTAATACTGCTCCTATGTACAAGAATATAACTACTATAATACTGCTCCTATGTACAAGAATATAACTACTATAATACTACCTCCTATGTACAAGAATATAACTACTATAATACTGCTCCTATATACAAGAATATAACTATTATAATACTGCTCCTATATACAAGAATATAACTACTATAATACTGCTTCTATGTACAAGAATATAACTACTATAATACTGCTCCTATGTACAAGAATATAACTACTATAATACTGCTACTATGTACAAGAATATAACTACTATAATACTGCTCCTATGTACAGGAATATAACTACTATAATACTGCCTCCTATGTACAAGAATATAACTACTTTCCTAGTCGTCCTGCGGCAGCACCGAAGGGTTATATCCCCGTCTCTTTTCAATACTAGGACCAGCCCACCTAGAACAACAAACTAATTAACATAATTAGTATACATCCTATAAGTACCTGAGTAACCCATAATGCATTGTGTTATTTATTGTCCTCGTTACTTTTTCGTTGCCCACCTTGGTGGGTGGTTGTCTAAAGATTTTTCTACAGCCCAGGCTATACCTGAGGGTTCTCAGGTGGCTATATTTTTTATGGCACCTGGTGTATTATCAATCGCCGGTATAAAACCAGAAGGAATGCCTGGTCGCCTGGCTTGACTATTCTTAATGAATTCTGCCTTTTAAGACTCTCTGCCTTACGTTCCCTCGCGGTGGATCGTTTTGCCGGGTGGCAGTTGTATGGGGTGACGTGCGCTTGTGGGCGTGTTGCTGACGTCACTATGGAGGCCCTCGTCAGCGCTCGTCATTTGACGCAAGCAAAGCGCAATTGAAAGCAGGTAAGCCATTGGGCAGTTCGATTATCCCGCTTTTCTGTAGCCACGCCCTCTCCTCCGGCGGTCTGCTATATTACTTGGCCGCACGGTGTAGCCATTGCCGCTGTGCCTGGCAGCCGGACCCTGGAATGGCAGCCGTATGTTGTGCTTACCTACTGTTTTTCTGATATGTATATTTTCTTCTTTAGATGTCAAGCCACTCTAAAAGAAGGAGCAAATCTATGCACCACCATTGTCAGGACTGTCAGCAGACTCTGCCTGATGATTCTAACCAGGGAAGGTGTTCTGTTTGTATTGAGCAGTCGCAGCACCTGTCAGCCTCCTCTCTGCATAGTGTGTCTTCTCCTCCTCCCTCTAAGAGAAGAAAAAAAGCTAAGCATAGACTATGTATAAGTTGTTTGCAACCATTACCTGACGATTGTACCTCCAATATATGTCTGTGTTCCCTCAGTCTGAGGAGGAAATTACTGATAAGATGCTAAAAGTTTATATCCTTGATAAAAATCTGCTGAGGCAGCAGAAAAAGCAGTAAATCTGTCCCTAAGAAAGATTTTCATATACGTGAGTCCTCTGCATCCAGTAATGACTCGTTTGTGTCTGACTCTGACGCTCCTATCTCTGAAGATAATTATTTATTCAAAAGAGAGAATACAGACAAACTGATAAAAGAGGTTAAAAAAATTATGGAGATAAAAAAACCTAGTTCTGCTGACCAGGATAAGGAAAGTTTATTTATTTCCCCAAAAAGAAGGCCTCGTGTTACCAAGTCACCCGGTCCTTAAAACCATTATGGAAAAAGAGTGTAAATACCCGGCCAAACGTTTAGATTTGGGGCCAAGATTTAAATCAGTATATAAGTTAGACCCTGAAGAATCTGAGCTCTGGGAGTCTCCAGCTAAAGTAGATCCTGCTGTTGCTAAACCTGTCCAAAAAGCCTTTTTTCCTGCAGATGATTCCTCTTTATTGAAGGATCCTATGGACAGAAGGGTGGATACCTTTCTAAAAAATCCTATTCCAGTCTGGCTTCTCTCTCTAAGGCAGCGATGGCTACAGTGCCAGTCTCTCGGGCCTTGAGAATCTGGTTAAGCCAGTTAGGAAGGGACATTCAGGATGGAGTACCCCGAGAGGAATTGTTAGAGCAATTGTCTTCTATCAAATTGGCAGCAGATTACACTTTGATTTTCCTTTAGATGTATTAAAAAGTTTCTGCCAGAAATCTTGCAATATCCAACTCAGCAAGGAGGTCTATTTGGCTAAAGCCATGGGCAGAAGACTTCAATTCAAAAAATAATTTGTGTACCATTCCTTTCCAGCCTGGCAGAATGTTTGGAAGCAAACTAGATGAACTTCTGGAAGCAAATAAAAAAGGTAACACTCTAATGTTTCCTCAGGCAAACAGAAAGACTCGGTCACGTTTTCGCTGGCAGAGAGGGGGAGATTCCTTTCGTAGAGGAATGAGTAGAAGAGGAGAAAGGGGGAGACAAACGCCAAAATACAGGTCATCTTTCTTTGAAAAGAAAAAGAAACAGGAAGATCCAGGTCCATCAAAATCTGAATTTTGACGCCAGAAGATCCCCGGTGGGGGGGCGTCTAACAGAATTTGTCACTGCCTGGGAGCGCATTACCACAGACAGATGGGTCCTGCAAATAATAAAAGAAGGATATTCTATCGAATTCCGAAACAGGCCAAGAGACAGGTTTTTATTAAACAACCAAAAAAAATCAGTGTTTCTTTACCCTGATAGAAGAATTTGTGGAGAAGAAAGTCTTGGAAGATGTTCCTGTAACAGAAAAAGGCCAGGAAGTGTACTCAAGACTGTTCCCAGTACCAAAACCAGGAGGAACTTGGCGCCTCATAATAGATCTGCACTATTTAAAATCGTTTCATTAAAAGATTCACTTCAAAATGGAAAGTATAAGAGCGATTTTGGCTGCGGTTCAAAAGGATCAGGTCTTGACGTCAGCAGATCTGAGAGATACGTACCTGCACATTCCAATCAATCCAGCTTTCAGAAGATTTCTCAGGGTAGCTGTAAAGTATCAGGACGGTATCAGACATTACCAGTTCAGAGCTCTCCCCTTCGGCCTTACATCTTCTCCAAGAATCTTCACGAAGGTAGTGATCGTAATCATTGCAGCTCTTCGTCTTCAAGCGATTCAGATCTTTCCTTACCTAGACGATTGGCTTATAGTGGCACCAAGTGCATCCCTACTGCTAAAGCATCAGGAAGTAGTGATAGCGCTGTTGGAAGAACTAGGATTCTTCATCAATTGGGAGAAGTCACAGCTGGTACCCGCATCCAGAAAAACTTTTCTCGGATTTGTAATAGACACTGTAAGTCAGACTCTCTTTCTTCCTCAAGGAAAGGTCGTAAAAATACAGGGTGCTGTAAGATCCATCATTCAAGCTCCAAAGCTCACGGTTCACACAGCCATGAGAGTATTAGGCCTGCTAGCTGCTGCCATAGATGCGGTGCCTTGGGCAAAGGTTCACATAAGGGAACTCCAGCAAGAGATGTTGACGGCCTGGGACAGAAATCCAAACAGACTCCAAAGGATTTTTTCACTCTCTGCTCAGACCAAAAAGAATCTAACCTGGTGGCTAGACAAGGAAAATCTCATCCAAGGGAAGAGTTTCCAGTTTCAAGAATATCTAACACTAACCACCGATGCATCTTTGGTGGGCTGGGGAGCCCATTTCCAGCACCTGTGGGTGCAGAACGTTTGGTCAAGTCAAGACAGACTTCTGTCATCCAATGTCAGAGAACTGAAGGCTATTCGTTTAGCACTTCAACATTTTCAACCTCTGCTGATGGGAAAGTCAGTCATGATACAGACAGACAACTTAGCGGCGGTTTACTACCTGAACAAGCAGGGGGGAACCAGAAGCAAAACTCTGCTGTCCGAATCCAGGAAGATTTTTCGTTGGGCACAATCAGTAGTGCAAGATTTGAGAGCAGTGCATATAAAGGGATCCTTGAATATCAGAGCGGATCTTCTGAGCAGGAAGAAGCTTCACCCTGCAGAATGGCAACTGAACATGAAGTATTTTCATCTTCTTACAGACAGGTGGAGATTTTCAGAGATGGATTTAATGGCGACAAAAAGCAATTGGTTTGACTTAGTTGACTCAGTTTTGCTCCCTGAATCCTCAAGATCGGCCGTACGCAATAAATGCATTTTCTATCAGTTGGAAAAAGAGGTTTCTATACATATTCCCTCCGGTGCCGTTGTTACAGAAGATACTTCAAAAGATTCTGTTAGAGAAACCAATGGTAATTCTGATAGCGCCATTCTGGCCCAGAAGGGCCTGGTTCCCTCTCTTGTTTCAGCTTTCGAGGAAAGAACACATCCTGTTACCTCAAGTCCCAGACCTTCTTCTTCAAGAAGAACTTGGCAGCGTGGTTCCTGAGAGGAGAAGGCTAGAAAAGAAAGGCTTGTCCTTTCAGCACGCAAAGATTCTACCATAAAAACCTATGAGAAGATTTGGAAGAAATTTTCAGCTTGGATGAACGATTCAGGTGTCCATTCCATAGATGTTCCATGTATTCTTCAGTTTCTTCAAGAAGGGTTTCAGAATCGTCTGAAGACCAATTCGCTCAGGGTCCATGTTACAGCCATAAATGCTATGACGGATGGAAAATTAGTTGGCGACAGTCTCATTATCAGATTCTTTAAAGCTCTGAAAAAGTTAAGACCTGAAGTCAGACCTCCTGTTCCTGTATGGGATCTGGCTTTAGTCTTAAACAGTCTGACTGCTCAACCATTTGAACCATTACAGCAAGCTGACCTTAAGTGGTTATCTCACAAGGTGTTATTTCTAGTAGCAATTACTTCAGCTAAAAGGCTAGGAGAATTACAGGCGCTCTCTTCCAGACCTCCATATCTGCGTTTTCTTCCAGATGGAGTTCTTCTCAGAACTTTGCCTTCCTTCCTTCCAAAGGTATCGTCTTCTCAAAATGTTAATAGAGAGTCATTTCTGCCCGTGTTCTATACAGAAACACAGGATTAAGAGCAAGAACGTCTTCAAACATTAGATGTCAAGAGAGCTATTGAAATCCATTTATTCAAAACTAAGATTTTAGAAAAGAGGAAAATCTGTTTGTCCTATTTTCTGGTCAGAGAAAAGGTTATAAAGCATCTAAAGACACCTTAGCCAGGTGGATCAAGAACACCATTGTAGAGGCATACAGGCAGGAAGAATTGCCAATACCAACTTCTGTGCGAGCTCATTCTACTCGTTCAACAGCTACCTCTTGGGCAGAAGATGGACATGTTTCTATGTCAGATATATGCAATGCTGCATCCTGGTCGTCTTCTTCTACCTTTGCTAAACATTACAGGCTTGATGTCCATTCTAAGGGTTCGGCCTTTGGAACAGCGGTCCTCAGTACTGTGGCGAAGTAATCCCTCCCTTTGGATGCTACACATATCCCTTCGGTGCTGCCGCAGGACGACTAGGAAAGAGAAAATTGGGTTTACCTGGTATTTTGCTTTCCTTGAGTCCGAAGGCAGCACAGGATACCCTCCCTATTGAAGAATATTTCTTGGTAACTCGGATCTATTTATTACACAATGCATTATGGGTTACTCAGGTACATATAGGATGTATACTAATTATGTTAATTAGTTTGTTGTTCTAGGTGGGCTGGTCCTAGTATTGAAAAGAGACGGGGATATAACCCTTTGGTGCTGCCTTCGGACTCAAGGAAAGCAAAATACCAGGTAAACCCAATTTTCTCTATAATACTGCCTCCTATGTACAGGAATATAACTACTATAATACTGCTCCTATGTACAAGAATGTAACTACTATAATACTGCATCCTATGTACAAGAATATAACTACTATAATACTGCTCCTACAGTATGTACAAGAATATAACTACTATAATACTGCCTCCTATTCAGTAATATGGAGCACATGATATATCAAATGTTTTATGAAAACTCAATGACCCTATAAAGGGGTATTTCAAACTAGACATTTATAGCACATTCACCGCTTTCTTGAGTATTTTCAGAACTCTCATAGAAGAGAATGGAGAGATCTGTGCATGAGCTCCAACCTGCCTATTCATGGTGGTGAGATGTGACCCCATTCTCTCAATAAGTGCTGGTCCCAGAGCTGGAACCCACACTTATCTGACATTTATGGCATATCTTGTGAATATGCCGTAAATGTTCAGATGGGAATACCCCCTTAACTACAAAAATATGGATCATACCTAGAGCTATAATATGATTGTGAACATGAGCCCTCACAATTTGAACTGCACAGAGCATCCGCACTCTATGTCTCAGAGCATGCCCACTCTATGTCACAGAGCATGCCCACTCTATGTCAGAGAGTATGCACATTCTATGCCACAGAGCATGCCCACTCCATGTCACAGAGTATGCACATTCTATTTCACAGAGTATGCACATTCTATGCCACAGAGTATGCACATTCTATGCCACAGAGCATGCCCACTATATGTTACAGAGCATGCCCACTCTGTGACAGCCCTCGGTGCACGGAGAGTTCTGGAACCAGAGACAGGCACTGATGTGGGATTCCAATGTAGAAAAAAACAATTTATCCAGCATTCCTTAAAAAGGAATCCATTATAGTTGTATTGTAAATGCATTAAAAACATCTTGTGCAAAAGTATAAAAAAGCCTGTCAGACACCGTTCTGACTGCCTCTGCAAACATGGTGCGGTTTCCCTGCATCTCTGCCTTCCAGTAATGTTTCCTACAGTCAAGTTCTGCCAAAACCCACATAATCTGTTTAAGTGACTGTTCAGATTGTACCTGCGATTTTGGTGTATTTTCTGAACCTAGTGGGTCAGTTTCCAACTATACTGGGGCTATCCCACTCTATGTCACAGAGCACACCCACTCTATGTCACAGAGCATGCCCACTCTATGTCACAGAGCATGCCCACTCTATGTAACAGAGCATGCCCACTCTATGTCACAGAGCACACCCACTCTATGTCACAGAGCACGCCCACTCTATGTCACAGAGCATGCCCACTCTATGTCACAGAGCATGCCCACTCTATGTCACAGAGCATGCCCACTCTATGTCACAGAGCATGGCCACTCTATGTCACAGAGCATGCCCACTATGTCACAGAGCATACACACTCTATGTCACAGAGCATGCACACACTATGTCACAGAGCATGCACACTCTATGTTACAGAGCATGCCCACTCTATGTCACAGAGCATGCACACTCTATGTCACAGAGCATGCCCACTCTATGTCACAGAGCATGCCCACTCTATGTCACAGAGCATGCACACTCTATGTCACAGAGCATGCCCACTCTATGTCACAGAGCATGCACACTATGTCACAGAGCATACACACTCTATGTCACAGAGCATGCACACACTATGTCACAGAGCATGCACACTCTATGTCACAGAGCATACACACTCTATGTCACAGAGCATGCACACACTATGTCACAGAGCATGCACACTCTATGTTACAGAGCATGCCCACTCTATGTCACAGAGCATGCACACTATGTCACAGAGCATGCCCACTCTATGTCACAGAGCATGCACACTCTATGTCTCAGAGCATGCCCACTATGTCACAGAGCATGCACACTCTATGTCACAGAGCATGCCCACTCTATGTCACAGAGCATGCACACTCTATGTCACAGAGCTTGCCCACTCTATATCACAGAGCATGCCCACTATGTCACAGAGCATGCCCACTCTATGTCACAGAGCATGCCCACTCTATGTCACAGAGCATGCCCACTCTATGTCACAGAGCATGCCCACTCTATGTCACAGAGCTTGCCCACTCTATGTCACAGAGCATGCCCACTCTATGTCACAGAGCATGCCCACTCTATGTCACAGAGCATGCCCACTCTATGTCACAGAACATGCCCACTCTTTTCTTTAGTCAAGGTACCTGCTTTAAAGCAAATCATTGCAACTACTGTGCAGCAAGATGGCTACCCTTATAATCACAGTATGTTCATCATGCAGTATCCATGGCAGGACCTGAACTTGTGATAGTTAATACACATATAGCACTTTTGTCCAACAAAGAAATTATTTTGATGAAAGCATACATTTTGATGTAATTCTTTACAGTGCACAAGTTTATGTCCCCTGCTCACCACAAAAGCTACTTCTGTCCCCCAAAAGACTTGCCCTTTACATTTGCATGCCATTAGATAACATTGTAGCTGGAGTCTATAGGCGTACTGCTAACGGCATATGGTTAAACCGCTGGTGTGCTTTGTGTCATTGCTTCTCTCTGTTCCACACACTGATATTATTTTATAGGTTTTAATGCTTTTAGTTATATTCAGTTTTACACAATTCAAATGTAATACTGACATGCCCATTAAACTTGAAATAAAAAACTATATATGGTATGAAACTGCTTCTTTTAGTCCTATTTCATTTTAATTGAAGTTTATTATTTTTAGCCTTTATATTTAATTTTTCATGATGATCATTTTGTTTCTAACTGGAGAGGTGAATTTTCTAGGCCACAGTTTGGCTGGCTGTACTTGGGTGCAAGGTCAATTGAATCTCCCTATTCTTCAACCATAAAGATGAGCTGTCAGCTCTCCTGACATGTCTGTTTTAGCGACAACCTAAATTCCCCATGTGATCACAATTCTGGAGCATCTTTTCTTATAACTCCATGCTGCACCATTCCTGTATTATTCCTATTAGAAGTTTACATCTTGGCCTATGTAAAGGGCCCTTTAATCAGCAGACAAGAAACCCATGGCAGCTTTTAGCCTCTCCAGCACTTTTATGTATCACACAAGGTTACTGATGAGGGCAAGACCAGGAATGTCACAGGTCTGGTCCGGGTGGATGATCTGTGCAGTAACACCCTATAGATGATTGGCAAGTACATACCTTGGCAAGTTTCTAGTTCATGTTTAAGAGAAAGATCATTTATGATGTTTCCTTTCCTTGATAGAGGCATTCTGCCTTTCACCAGCATCTCCTGTATATATCCGGGCCAATGAGGTTCCATGGCGCTCTACTGAGAGATTGTCTCATCGTTCTGCCAGGCATGAAGGATTTAGTGGGAGTGCAGTATCTCCATTGTCAAGGGGCCATCCATGTCTGATTCACCAGCAGAAAAAAATGTGTTAGTGATACCTTATCAGCCACCTCTGATTTGGTGGTCTTCACGGAGAAGAGGTTACTGTGGAAGTGCACTTGAAATCCAGCAAGGAACAAGTGAAGTGTGGACCAAGTGTAGACAGCTGGTCTGCTCCAAGAAGACTGACACGCAGGAGGGAATTTAAACAGGTTGTCCGCTTTTCCCATATTGATGATCTATCCTCAGGATAGGTCATCAATATCAGATTGGCGGGGGTCCAACTCCTGGTGATCCCAGAGATCAGATGTTTGAAGGGACTGCAGCGATCATACAAGTTTACCTGCATGTCAATGACATTGCAGGGGCCATGCAGTGTAATTACAACTGCTCTGTCCCATTCAGGTGAGGATCCTAAGGATAGGTAATTAATATGGGAAAGCGGACAATACCTTTAATGAGTCTAGTGAATTGAGTTGAGATGGGGCTTTCATAAAGTTGTTTTTCCCTACAGGGAAATTTCCCGGTGGGCCGATGCCACCTGAGTCCTTCTGACAGCCTCTGTTCAGGTACATAATGATCTGATCCTCTCAACATTAATTAATGCCTGAGGCATCACGTACTCTTGCACTTGGCCGGCGACCAAGGGTGTCCCCCTGAGTTAAACTGTATTGCTGTCCTCAGGATAGTGGTACAGTTAAATACTGTGATGGGGTGGAAGTATTTTGTGCTGCACTGTGGTATTTGGTTCTTCTGGGACTGTATTTTGTGCTGCACTAAGGTGTTGTTGGCCCTGACTATGTCTGTTGGCCCTGCCAACAACATGGGGCCAATTTTAGTTTGTTTTTCAGGGCCACTTTAAGTTCACAGTCCACCCCTGGTGATGCCAATAAAATTATTTTCAATAAAAAATACACAGGACACTCTGCTATTAAGTTAACTACTAGTGTTGAGTGAACATGGTGATGCTCGGGACCATGCAGTGTTCGGCCGAATACTGCGTGTGCTCGAGCGCCATGCTCGAGTCACCTCCCCGCGCGCTAATTAGCCAATTAGCGTGCGGGGAGGTATGGTATTCAGTGTAATGCCAGTAGCCATCTTAGCTACTGGGATTACACTGATTGTCTGGCCGGGAAAGCGTCATCGGGTGCTATATAGCACCCGGTGACATGTGACCCGGCCAGGAGGGACAGAGAGTGTAGGGAGAGAAGCACGCTAGGCAGGGATAGAAAACAAGAAGAAAAGACCCAAAAGCCCTTTTAAGGGCTATTATATCTGGCACAACTTTTTTTATATTTAAGGACATTTAAGGTAGTGAAAATAGCGCTAGGTGGCCTGCCATTAACGCCACAAGCACTGCTGCAGCAAGGAGGGACATACACTCTAGGGAGAGAAGCACGCTAGGCAGGGATAGAAATCGCTCCAAAAATACCCAAAAGCCCTTATAAGGGCCATTATATCTGTCACAAACCTTTATTTACTGATATTTGAGTACTTTAAAAGTGGTGAAAATAGCACTAGGTGGCCTGCCATTAATGCCACATGTGCTGCTGCATGCTGTAGGACACTCTCTGTATACTATATACCTGACATACTTTGCTATATTTCTGCTGTTAAGCCCGCAGTAATTCTTTTGCGTCTTGCTGTATAACATTTGCGTATTGATAGAATTTCTATAGGCAGGGTTAGTATCATTGTTCAAACGTCCATTGGGAAATACGTTTTTTTAATTTTTTTTATTTTTGTGGGTGTCAAAAAAATACCAGGTGTGCCCTGTCAGTAACACTAGGTGCACAGCGTATTACAACCGTTCAAAAGTCTCTGTAGCTGACATCCGTATTTAATACCGTTAATTTAGGCCGCAGTTCCTCATTTGCAGCAGCGGTTTAATTTTCCCAAGGAGGGAATTAAACAATAGGGATAGTATTTGGGTAGGTAGAAAGATTGTTGCTGTTCCAAAAAGTCCAAAGTCCATTGTGAAATACGTCTTTTTTCATTTTTTTGGGTGGCAAAAAAAAACCCAGGTGTGCCCTGTCAGTAAGGCTAGGTGCACAGCGTATTACAACCATTCAAAAGTCTCTGTAGCTGACATCCGTTGTCACATTTAATACTGTTAATTTAGGCCGCAGTTCCTTATTTGCAACTGCAGTTCAATTTTCCCACGGAGGGAATTAAACAATAGGGATAGTATTTGGGTAGGTAGAAAGATTGTTGCTGTTCCAAAAAAACCAAAGTCCATTGTGAAATAAGTCTTTTTTTTAATTTTTTTGGGTGGCAAAAAAACCCCAGGTGTGCTCTGCCAGTAACGATAGGTGCACAGTGTATTACAACCGTTCAAAAGTCTCTGTAGCTGACATCCGTATTTAATACAGTTAATTTAGGCCGCAGTTCCTCATTTGCTGCTGCAGTTCAATTTTCCCTAGGAGGGAATTAAACAATAGGGGTAGTATTTGGGTAGGTAGAACGATTGTCGCTGTTCAAAAAAGACCAAAGTCTATTGTGAAATACGTCTTTTTTTATTTTTTTGGGTGGCAAAAAAAACCCAGGTGTGCTCTGCCAGTAACGCTAGGTGCACAGCGTATTACAGCCGTTCAAAAGTCTCTGTAGCTGACGATCTGTGTCTGCAGGTCACACCTCTTCCTCCTCTTCCCCTCTGTTACGTGCTGTCCAAGACGCAGGCCCAGATGCCTCCCGCCCTGCACTTGTACCTTCGCAGGAAACATCAGCCAGCACGTCCACGTCAATGTCCCAGCGCAGCGTTCAAATGTCTTACCGCAGGCATTTGAACGCAAGCGCAAATACCCTGCCATCCACCCACAGGCCATAGCTTTAAACGAGCAACTTTCCAAGTTGCTGGCCCTGGAAATGTTGCCGTTTAGGCTGGTGGACACCGAGGCCTTTCGCAGCCTGATGGCAGCGGCTGTCCCTCGTTACGCAGTCCCCAGCCGCCACTATTTTTCCCGGTGTGCCGTCCCCGCCTTACACCAGCATGTGTCCAGAAAAATAACCCGGGCCCTGACCAACGCAGTTACTGGCAAGGTCCACTTAACAATTGACACATGGATAAGCGCTTGTGGCCAGGGATGCTACATTTCCCTGACGGCACACTGGGTGAACGTTGTGGAGGCTGGGAGCGAGTCGTCCCCTGGGATGGCCCAGGTGCTACCCACACCGAGTATTGCGGGCCATTGACTCCCATTATACTTGGGTGCTCGGCCGAGCACTCGAGCACCACCTAGTGTTCGGCCAGAGCACCCGAGCACCCGAACATCGGGGTGCTCGATCATCACTATTTACTACCTATACAGTCCCTAGCTGTAACTTTGGTTAAAGGTTGCATAAACTTGTCCAGATGCTTCACTATCCACAGCTTTATTGGAAAGAAGCAACACAATATAACGTCTCAGTATCTGATCGGTGGGGGCCCCTTCTAACAGCTGGCGTTGACCCTCGTGATCAGGTTTTGATGACCCATCCTGAGGAAAGATCATTAATATATTTTAGTTCCAGAAAATCCCTTTAAGATTTTGAGATGAAAATAAAATTGCACTTTGACCATCTCTTGTATAAAGTACGCAGCTTCGTGGAAGTGTTTGTAAAGATGAAGGATTACGAAGGTAAAATGAATGCAGCAAAATACAGGAAACTAGGAGCATGTTCTTAAATTACATTTTCAAACTCACAATACATTAGTTGTTAGCAGTGAAACTGAAAGATAAAGATGAACATACCCTAAGATTTGTAAATCACCAGCACTTAAAGGGATTCTGTCACCTGTTTTTCACCAATATAACTAACAGCAGTGCCCCACAGAAGATTGCAGACATATCCCAGACATACCTGTGTGCACTGTGTGTCTGTATTCCATGTCCAGGAAAAGCACTTTTATTCTGCTGGAAAACGGCTCCCAAGTGCCCAGCTCTGCTGCTGCAAGTGCCCAAAGCAAACCAGACTGAAGAGGGGACGGCTGCTTTAGCTGCTCATATCTTAGGATTGGGACCAGCTAGAAATATGGGCCTTGTTTGAAAGCTGGAATTCCAACTATTCAAACGGTACAAGAATCATAGATCTATATCCACTATATCAGAAGACATAGCCATTAGAAATCCAGTCGGGAGAGAAAGCTGTTTTCACTTTCACTTTCAGCTGGGCACTTGGGAGCTGTTTTCCAGCAGAAGTGCTTTTCCTGGACATGGAATACAGACACACAGTGCACACAGGTATGTCTGGGATGTGACATATAATACACACACAGTGCACACAGGTATATCTGGGATGTGACATGTAATACAGACACACAGTGCACACAGGTATGTCTGGGATGTGGACATATAACACACACACAGTGCACACAGGATGTCTGGGATGTGACATGTAATACAGACACACAGTGCACACAGGTATGTCTGGGATGTGACATAGTTACATAGTTAATACGGTTGAAAAAAGACACATGTCCATCAAGTTCAACCAAGGGAGGGGGTAGGAGTGATGAAGGGAGGGGGACGGGTAACCTTAAGACATGACTCTACATTTCTTAATATGTGGTGACCTTCTTTTTCTCTAATAATTTATCTAAGCCTGTTTTTGAAGCCCTCAGCTGTCTTTGCTGTGACCAGCTCCTGCGGTAGACTGTTCCACAGATTCACAGTTCTTATAGTAAAGAAGGCTTGTCGCCCCTGGAGTCTGAACCTTTGCTTCTCCAGGCGGAGGCAGTGCCCCCTTGTCTTTTGAGGGGATTTTACCTGGAACAGTTTTTCACCATATTTTTTGTATGGGCCATTTACATACTTATACAGGTTGATCATGTCCCCCTTATACGTCTCTTCTCAAGACTAAACAAGTTTAACTCCTTCAATCTTTCTTCATAGCTTAAGATTGCTCTATGCCCCTTATCAGTTTAGTTGCCCGTCTCTGCACCCTTTTCCAGCTCCAGGACATCCTTCCTATAAACCAGAGCCCAGAACTGAACAGCCTATTCCAGATGAGGCCGTACGAATGCTTTATACAGTGGTAATATGACATCCCTGTCCGCGAGTCCATGACTCTTTTAATACATGACAATATCCTGCTGGCCTTAGAAGCAGCCGATTGACATTGCATGCTATTCTGCAGTCTATGGTCTACAAGGACACCCAGATCCTTCTCTACAAGTGACTCTCCCAGTGTTACTCCCCTAGGACATAGGAGGCATGCAAGTTGTTAGTACCCAGATGCATAACTTTACATTTATCCACATTGAACCTCATCTGCTTGAGGATGCCCAAACACTCAGTGTGTCCAAGTCAGCTTGTAACTTCTGCACATCTTCCATAGACTGGACTCTACTACAAAGCTTAGTGTCATCTGCAAAAATTGAAACAGTGCTGTTAATTCCTCCCTTTATATCATTAATAAATAAATTAAATAAAAGTGGACCAGCACTGAACCTTGGGTACACCACTTATAACTGGGGACCATTCAGAGTAGAATCATTCACCACCACTCGCTGAGTACGCTCCTTCAGCCAGTTCTCAATCCAGTTACAGGGTAGATTTTCTAATCCAACTGACCTTAATTTACTCGTCAGACGTCTATGAGGGACCGTGTCAAACGCTTTTGCAAAGTCCAAATACACAATATCCACAGCCGCCCCTCTATCCAGACTTCTACTCACTTCTTCATAAAAACCAATCAGGTTAGTCTGTCAGCTTCTGTCCTTAGTAAAACCATGCTGGTTATCACTTATAATACTATTATCCAAAACATATTCCTGTATTAGTCCCTTATTAGACCCTCAAAAAGTTTCCCCACAATGGACGTTAAGCTCACCGGTCTGTAATTCCCCGGGGATGACCTAGAGCCCTTCTTGAAGATGGGCACCACATTTGCTTTACGCCAGTCCCTCGGCACTATGCCAGTCACCAGAGAATCTTTGAATATTATATACAAGGGAAAGAAATTACTGAAACTAAGTTCCCTTAAGAACTCTTGGGTGTAACCCATCCGGTCCTGGAGCCTTATTCACGTTTACTTTGTTTAACTTAGCTTTGACCTATATATTGAACCAGTGAGTATATTACATGAGTATCACAGCACTTACTCTAAGGCAGCAGCTCCCACCTCTTCATGTGTATATACAGAAACTAAAAAACTCATTCAGTAGCTCCACCTTTTCCTGATCCAGTATCATTCCCTCACTATTATTAAGGTGTCCTAATGCTCTGACCGGTTTTTTTGCATTTATATATTTGAAGAATTTTTTGGGATTGGTTTTGCATCCCTGGCCACCAGCCTTTCTTTTGAACTTGCTGCTTTTATAGTCCTTTTACAATCGTTATTACCCTTTT